>JABXJD010000783.1:15000-80000 GCA_013375575.1 Percina caprodes | reverse complement strand
ACTGACATTTCCAGCAGCAGTTTTAGCAAGAAAACAGTAAAAAAAAAGACAGTAAAGAGATAACAGCAATAATAATATTATTATTATTAATAATAACAATAATAAGAACAACATTCGGCTGTAAAAGGACATTAACCATAAATTATCAGTCAAAAGTGTCTGTGCAAGTCCAGGTGTGTGAGGACGTCAGGATGTGAGGACGTCCTCCAGGACAGACGGATGGACATCTGCCACCTGCAGACTCTGCAGCAGTCTCTGGACCGTGGCCCCGCGGCCTTCGCGGCGTCTCCACTGGACCAGACCGGCCAGGACCGCGCCGCGGGTGTTGAGCGGGTTATCGGACCGGCACCGGAACAAGTCCTCTGTAGACAGACCCAGATCCATCAGGACCGCGTCCCACGCTGAGCCCAGCCGCGCCGCCAGGCGGGACAGGTCCCGGTCCGAGGGAACTCTCTTCAGAACCGAGTCGGGAAGCTGCCGCGCGTCTGCAGAGACGACAGGAGACATTTAAAATCACTTCTGGGGGACGGAATCAGACTTTAACCCTCGTGTTGTCCTCGGGTCGGATCCAATTTCTTACGTTTTTGTCCCTTTTTTCAATGTTTGTCACTTTTGACGTTTAACACTACGTAACACTAACTTATTAACTTTAGTTTTACAGTTATTTTTGGAATTTATGGTCAATAAAGCTCATTTATAGGAAATTATACCTAATGTTTGAGTTAGAAAAGCAGAAATTAGGAATTATTGAGACTAAAATTAAAGGAATGGATGTTGATGATAATCACAGACTGGAATATGTCAACTTTTACTCTCAATACTATTTCAAAACACTTATAAAATTGAATAAGATGCCCCAAAATTAATGAAAGTAGTGATTATTTACATGGAATCTGGTGGAGATATGCTGCTCTATACACACTAAAAGTAGTGATTATTTACATGGAGTCTGGTGGAGATATGCTGCTCTATTCACGCTAAAAGTAGTGATTATTTACATGGAATCTGGTGGAGATATGCTGCTCTATACACGCTAAAAGTAGTGATTATTTACATGGAGTCTGGTGGAGATACGCTGCTCTATACATGCTAAAAGTAGTGATTATTTACATGGAGTCTGGTGGAGATATGCTGCTCTATACACGCTAAAAGTAGTGATTATTTACATGGAGTCTGGTGGAGATATGCTGCTCTATACATGCTAAAAGTAGTGATTATTTACATGGAGTCTGGTGGAGATATGATGCTCTATACACGCTAAAAGTAGTGATTATTTACATGGAGTCTGGTGGGTTTGGTGACGCTGATGTCGGGGTTGTTTCATGTTAAACTAACAGGATCTTACTCTTACGTCAACGAGGGTTCTGTTGTGACTTTAATTCTCGGTATTTATTGGTCGATGTGGGTAATGTTGCAATCAGTGTTTATCTTTTTCAGGTCACTGTGACACAGGAAGCGATGCCCCCTGTTTGTTTATAACTTCAGACTCAATCAGCTGCTGCTTCACACCGACAGATACCAGCTTGAAAAAAGTGCCAAAAACTAGAAAAGTGTCCTTGACAAGGCGACACAAACGTCACAAATTGCCCCAAAAACCTTGAAATTCTGTAAGTGACCTTTTCTCCTATTTAATTACTATTTATTTAGAGTTTTACACCCCCCCCCCCAAAAAACTGCATCTTTTATTCTTGTATTTGTACCTTATTCTATTTTCTCTCTTTCTTTGTGTGTGTGTGTCTCTGTGTGTGTGTGTGTGTGTGTATATGTGTGTGTGTGTGTGTGTGTATATGTGTCTCTGTGTATGTCTCTGTGTGTGTGTGTCTCTGTGTGTGTGTATATGTGTCTCTGTGTATGTCTCTGTGTGTGTGTGTGTGTGTGTGTGTGTATATGTGTCTCTGTGTATGTCTCTGTGTGTGTGTGTCTCTGTGTGTGTGTGTGTGTGTATCTCTGTGTATGTCTCTGTGTGTGTATATGTGTGCGTGTGTGTGTATATGTGTGTCCGGTCTCTAGCTGCTGATCTCACCTGTCGGTCCGGGTCTGGGTCCGGTCTCTAGCTCCAGCAGCAGCTGGTCTCGGACCCAGCTGTAGTCCTCCAGAGACCGCAGGAAGGCGGGGAAGGCGCGCGGCCCGCGGCTCGGCAGCAGCTCCAGCAGCTTCAGAGTCTTCTGGCGGTTGGTGGGCTGGGCCTCGATGGCCTCCACGTGGGCCTCCGTCAGGACCTCCTCCTGGTACAGAAACGGCACGATGGCGTCGCTGACCAGCAGCTGGCCGGACAGCTCCAGCCGGTGTGTCCGCAGCAGGGCCTTGTGAGCCGGGTCCATGTGTCCGGGAGCAGGGCCTTGTGAGCCGGGTCCACGTGTCCGGGAGCAGAGCCTTGTAAGCCGGGTCCACGTGTCCGGGAGCAGAGCCTTGTGAGCCGGGTCCACGTGTCCGGGAACACAAAGCACACTAGTTAGCTCCCGATCTCAGGACTAGTTATGCATCATGAAACTAGTCGTTTGGTAGCTGTCACTCCCCGATGTGAGCCCAGTGCAGATCTGAGTCGCGCATGCTCAGATTTAAACGGTTTACGGCATAACTGTCATACTGAGATTAGTGAAATAATAAAGTTTCTCATTACAAACAATAACTGAAGATGGAAATCATTTCAGAAATGTTGTAGCTATCTATGGTTGGTTGATGCTAACGTTAGCTCAGAACACCATTCAACCTTTGTTGTGTTGGATGCTAACTTGTAGCTAAGCTAGCAGTGAACCAACTTGGTTAAGTAGGTCCATTTATACTGTGTTGACGATACAGAAGTCTCTCGTTAGCATCTCGGAGGCTACTTCAGACGTTACAGAAGTCTCTCGTTAGCATCTCGGAGGCTACTTCAGACGCTACAGAAGTCTCTCGTTAGCATCTCGGAGGCTACTTCAGACGTTACAGAAGTCTCTCGTTAGCATCTCGGAGGCTACTTCAGACGTTACAGAAGTCTCTCGTTAGCATCATATATGCTACTTGTCGCAAAGTGACGCATGCGCAGCTCACATCTGCACTCGCCTCACATTAGGCAGTGACACTAGTTAACTCACAATCAAATAACTACGTTATTCACTATGAAAACTAGTCTTTTTGTCGCTACTAGCCCGGAAACCTTCAGCTAGCGTTGGCTCAATGTTATTGTGTCCGACTGGAAACACGCCAGCGGAACCAACGTTTTACTAACGCTAACCACAGTTTCCCTATTAAAGTTTTACATCTGGAAATCTTCTAATTTGGAGCCACCACTTTAATTTAGTGAATTATTATAAACTACTCTTCAGTTCGGCATACATGTAATACACCAGGTAACACTATTGTTTTTAAGAAAGCTCAACATTTGTCCCGACTCCCTCTTCGTGCGGGCGAGCCAATAGCCTAAGCTAATGCTAAAACAAAGGTTTTGTATTAAAAAAGTGCGACTTGGTTGATCAAATTAATTCCGAATTCACTACAAGAATCCCATCTTTCCGACAGCCTCATGTTGTATTTTCTATCAAGTGTTAATAGTTAACGGTGAAAGCGGAATCCTTAAACCGGGAGAGTTTTCAATGAAGTTCGGCTGAACGGTTTCTGTCCAGCAGACAACGGAACGGGTTGGGCCCGGAAGCAATTCATCAACTTCATGAAACGTTAATTTTTCCAAACCTTCAGGAAATATTGACTTTGACAAACATTTAATACATCAACCAACATTAATTACAAGATCACGTCTCGTACTGAGAACGTCGTCTTGTTTCTGCAGGTTAGCTAATTAACAGTATGAGCTAAAGCTTACATTATTATTATTATTGTTACCAAATATATATTCCGTATTCATCAGAAGAACCAGAAGGTGCCATTAAGATTAATATTGTCTCTTTTATTAGGTGTTTAGAGTTAAAAACCAACAAGGAATCCTAAAAATGACAGATTTACATACGGGATCCGGCTCAGTAGTTTCCAGCACAACGAAACCTTTAATGAGAGCTGAATGATGACGTCATTAGGGATTAATATTTAACACATCGATCAACATTTATTACATCACATGAAGAAGAAACCTGAAGTTTCGCCCTGATGGCCTCTGGCTCCCACGGTGAGACAGCAGCTGGTAAACAGTGCGATCCAATGTTAAAATTAAACTTTTTATCAAATATATCCGACATGTTCGTATGGGCTCATATTCCTAAACCTTCTTCTTCTTCTTTTTAAATACGATATGCTTTATTGTCCCCTTAGGGAAATTAGTTTTGGACTCAAATGCTGCACACATTAATAAATGCCTCGATAACCCTTCATCCCCCATAACTGCCTCGGCCCCTCTTAGCTAGACCACCTGTACCTGGACCAGCCTCCAACATGGGCACAAACCAGTTCTTATATCAAGTATTTGGACCTGAAATATAAGCCGAATTTACTACAATACCAGTCATTTTCAAAGGTAATATAATAATAATTATAGCTAATTATAGTTCTAAATCCACCTTGTGTGTGTGTGTGTGTGTGTGTGTGTGTGTGTGTGTGTGTGTGTGTGTGTGTGTGTGTGGTGATTACTAACAGTGTAAACTGTAATTTCCCCCACTGGGGATCAATAAACAGCATAAATAAAAATTAAATAAGTGTCCAGAGGAATGAGAAGACCTGAACCTGGAGGGTCCCCCTAACGACCGGCTCTTGTTGGTTTTTAACACCTCTGATCCCGACATGAGGATCTAATTGAGATTATTTTGATTGATATTCCGATTTAATTAACGATATTGGAGGAGATGATCTTCTTTTCCTCATTCTCATCGAAAAATATAAAATATAAGAAATGAAAATGACTTTAGGAGATCTGAACCAGAAGAGGTTTCCTGTAGTCTGGGAGGGGGACTTTATTCTGAAAGGGGGACACGTTGTGCCTGTAACCCCCGTGACGTCCTCCCTTAGACCATGAACCACGTCCATCAGATCAAAAGTCAATGTTTTGTAGTTTTTATGCTTTTGACACTTTTTAAAACGTTTTGTTTTAAATTCATGGTCCATAAACCTGTAATAAAGACCAGAAGATGTGGAGTGGATCCGGATCAGGAAACTCTTAAAACCATTTCAACGTTTACTCCGTTACACATTCATTTATTTATTATTCATCAGAATCATTCATTCATTTATTTATTATTATTTATTATTATTTAGCATCATTTATTCATTTATTTATTATTATTTATTAGCATCATTTATTCATTTATTCATTTATTTACTTATTTATTATTATTTATCAGAATCATTTATTTATTTACTTATTTATTATTATTTATCAGAACGCTGCACTTTTGCTGCATTAATGGCTGATTTCCGGCGCGGAGCTCGGACGACGTCACAATCTCAAAATATCAACAGGAAGTTGAAAAATGTTCAAGTCACACGAGAGTTGTTGTTGACGTTGTTGTTGTTGTTGTTGATGTTATTGTTGTTGTTGACGTTATTGTTGACGTTATTGTTGTTGTTGACGTTATTGTTGTTGTTGTTGATGTTATTGTTGTTGTTGACGTTATTGTTGTTGTTGTTGATGTTATTGTTGTTGTTGACGTTATTGTTGTTGACATTGTTGTTGACGTTATTGTTGTTGTTGTTGTTGACGTTATTGTTGTTGTTGTTGATGTTATTGTTGTTGTTGTTGATGTTATTGTTGTTGTTGACGTTATTGTTGTTGACATTGTTGTTGACGTTATTGTTGTTGTTGTTGTTGACATTGTTGTTGTTGAAGTTATTGTTGTTGTTGTTGTTGTTGTTGACGTGTAATGAAAGATGCTTCAGGTACCCTGACTCCCACCATGCTGCCTTTGCTTTACTCGATCATAATAATCTGCAGAATCCTAATAATCCTGGTCCTGACCCCACCCTGGTCCATACCCCATTGTGGTCCTGACTCCACCCTGGTCCTGACTCCATCCAGGTGCTGACCCCACTCTGGTCCTGACCCCACCCTGGTCCTGAACCCACCCTGGTCCTGACCCCACCCTGGTCCTGACCCCACCCTGGTCCATACCCCATTGTGGTCCTGACTCCACCCTGGTCCTGACTCCATCCTGGTCCTGACCCCACTCTGGTTCTGAACCCACCCTGGTCCTGAATCCATCCTGGTCCTGACCCCACCCTGGTCCTGAACCCACCCTGGTCCTGACCCCACCCTGGTCCTGAATCCATCCATGTTGACGTGTGTATCATAATAATCTGCAGACGGCTTAACTGAACCCTGACGCGGCGGCGCCAGGCGGGCCTTTGTGTTCCTGCGCTGTGATTGGCCAAGAGGTCCAGAGTGCTCCCCCCCAGCAGGGGGGACAAAGTCCAACACAAACTCACACTCTGACTAATGAAAAAGCTTCGGCTGTGACGCAGAGCGCTGGGATGAAAACACGGAAACGCCGTCCGGACGCCCCCGAGTGAACTCCTCATGGCCGGCCGTCGGCCAATCAGAGGCCTCCGTTCCCTGCGTTGAAGGTTTTGAAAAACAAACTGACTGATGTTGACTCTGGCTGCTGAACCACATGTTACGCAACCATTATTATCTGTAGAAGTCCCGCCCCTTTATCTACAAAAACGGTTGGAATTGAGCCATGAATGCAGACACTGATCATATGTGTGACCCCCCCTCCCCGCTCCCCCCCGCCAAGGACGCTTGTCAAAGAGTACGGGGACGCTTCAGCCGCTCTGACATCAATACACGGAAACTAGAAACCTTAATAAATGACATGTATAATGACAGGATTTGTATTGTTAATTGGTTGCAGCGGTGTCTGTTAGCAGTTAGCTCGCTCGTTAGCCGCTGAGCCGCACGGCGAGCAGCCGCCAGACTAGCCTAGTGGTCCGTGCAGGACTCACTGTGAGGGACCGTTAGAGACCATGTGATCAGCTAACGCTAACTGGAGGCCATGTGACCAGCTAACGCCCAGAAGTACCCCATAAGAACCGGAAGTATCCAGAGGTACCCAGAAGTACCCGGGCTACATCTCCACCGCTCAGGGACCTTCAGGGACCTCGATGCGTCCCCGCGGAGGTTTGTCCCTCCGGCTGGTTATTGGAGCAGTGCATGATGGGATTGGTCCCGCGGGGCGCCGGTCTACACGTGGTAGACGTAGTCCGTCAGGTAGTCCTTCAGCCTGCGGGGCAGTGGCAGCTCCTGCACGCGCCGCGTCTGCCGGTTGATGGCGACGCGGCACAGGTGCTGCAGCGCCGGCGCCGCCCTGTACACCGGCTGGGTGAGCAGCAGCTGCACCGTGCCGTTGGGCTGGGAGTTCGATGCCGACGCCACGGCCACGGCGTTGTCGCTGGCTCGGGACAGCTGCACGTAGTGCTCCACCAGGTGCACCACGCTGCTGAACCGCTTCAGTCTGGGCTTCACCAGGACCACCGAGTCCAGCGTGAAGGTGCCGTGCCGGTACTCGATCCGCAGGTTGGTGGCGCCGGCCGCCGTCATGGCCGAGATGGTGAACAGGAAGTCCCGCTGGGAGCTGTCCCGCACCAGGAAGGCCCCCTCAGGGGCGTCCTGCAAGATCACCTTCGCTTCGGTGGCGGTCAGGCTGCCCCAGTACCAGCCTGAGGGACAAAGGAAACAAGCTGTAATGTTACCCTACAGGACAGATGTTCAGCATCAGGGAGAAACAAGCTGTAATGTTACCCTACAGGACAGATGTTCAGCATCAGGTAGAAACAAGCTGTAATGTTACCCTACAGGACAGATGTTCATCATCAGGTAGAAACAAGCTGTAATGTTACCCTACAGGACAGATGTTCATCATCAGGGAGAAACAAGCTGTAATGTTACCCTACAGGACAGATGTTCATCATCAGGTAGAAACAAGCTGTAATGTTACCCTACAGGACAGATGTTCAGCATCAGGAGAAACAAGCTGTAATGTTACCCTACAGGACAGATGTTCATCATCAGGGAGAAACAAGCTGTAATGTTACCCTACAGGACAGATGTTCATCATCAGGTAGAAACAAGCTGTAATGTTACCCTACAGGACAGATGTTCAGCATCAGGGAGAAACAAGCTGTAATGTTACCCTACAGGACAGATGTTCAGCATCAGGGAGAAACAAGCTGTAATGTTACCCTACAGGACAGATGTTCATCATCAGGGAGAAACAAGCTGTAATGTTACCCTGCAGGACAGATGTTCATCATCAGGGAGAAACAAGCTGTAATGTTACCCTACAGGACAGATGTTCATCATCAGGGAGAAACAAGCTGTAATGTTACCCTGCAGGACAGATGTTCATCATCAGGGAGAAACAAGCTGTAATGTTACCCTACAGGACAGATGTTCAGCATCAGGTAGAAACAAGCTGTAATGTTACCCTGCAGGACATGAATATTAAATATTAAGATTACAGGTGAGATTACAGGTGAGGGCGTACCTGTGTTCTTCAGGTCCTTCATGGCTACGGCGATGGTCTCGTCTGATTCCACCGCCGTGGCGTCGGCTCGCCGGTCGCTCTCGAGGGTTTCTGTGGACTCGGCGGACTGGCAGGTCATCTGGGGGGGGGTCTGACCGCCAGAGCCTCTGGGGGGGGGGGTCCTCTAGGTGGGAGACGGGTCCTCTGGGTGGGGAGACGGGTCCTCTGGTGGGGACTGGTCTTCTGGGTGGGGATTGGTCCTCTGGGTGGGGAGACGGGTTCTCTGGTGGGGACTGGTCCTCTGGGTGGGGACGGGTCCTCTGGTGGGGACGGGTCTTCTGGTGGGGACTGGTCCTCTGGGTGGGGAGACGGGTCCTCTGGTGGGGACTGGTCCTCTGGGTAGGGACTGGTCCTCTGGTGGGGACTGGTCCTCTGGTGGGGACTGGTCCTCTGGGTGGGGACTGGTCCTCTGGTGGGGACGGGTCCTCTGGTGGGGACTGGTCCTCTGGTGGGGACTGGTCCTCTGGGTGGGGAGACTGGTCCTCTGGTGGGGACTGGTCTGCAGCCGCGCCTGCACCGGGACAGGACGGTCACATCCAGAGAGGGCTTTAAAAACGTGTCTTTGTGTGTGTGTGTGTGTGTGTGTCTGTGTGTGTGTGTGTGTGTGTGTGTGTGTGTGTGTGTGTGTCTCTGTGTGTGTGTGTCTGTGTGTGTGTGTGTGTGTGTGTGTGTGTGTGTGTGTGTGTGTGTGTGTGTGTGTGTCTGTGTGTGTGTGTGTGTGTGTGTGTGTGTGTGTGTGTGTGTGTGTGTGTGTGTGTGTGTGTGTAAAAAGCAGCAATAAGCGTTAAAACATTGCAAAAAGTCACAAAAAACAAGAAAAACCATAAGAAATGTTGGGAACAATTCAGAAAAAAGTGTCAAAAATTACGATAATAATCACGATTTCTTTATTTTTTGCGCATTAAGTCGCCCCCAAACAAGACACGTTACACTGCAGACACAAATATAATAAAGATTTAACACTTTTATTTTACACGCATTATTTCTTTATTTAGGTCTCCACTACCACCACCTTACTGCTCATGGTCAATAACCCTCATTATAATAATATTAACCCTCATTTATAGAATTATACCTAATATTAACCCTCATTTATATAGAATTATACCTAATATTAACCCTCATTTATATAGAATTATACCTGATATTAACCCTCATTTATATAGAATTATAATAATATTAGAGTTAAAAAAGCAGAAATGATGAATTATTGTGACTAATAGTTAAGATCAGAGGAATGAAAGAGCGTTGGAAGGATCCATTTTATGGTAATTTGGTTAAAAAGAATATTTCAGATAAAGACATTTATTAAAGGAGGTTAACCAATAAAAATATAATATGTAAATATCTTTTATCATTTCTATCCCTGTGATATTACACCTTACTCACATCTGTGCAGTGGAGGCTTCTTATCTTTATGATGAATTCCAGACTAATCAACACAAAACATCTGGTTCTAATTAAAGCTGATCTGTGCACGAGCCACGAAGCAGGCCACCTTAAATCGCTGGAAATGTGAACAGAGTCCGGCGAAATCTGGCAGGTCTCACCTCTGGTACATGTCTGTCTCTCTGGTATCTTAATAAATACCAAATGGCGGATTGAATTAATTACTTAATAAATACCAAATGGCGGATTTTCTTTGTGGGAATTAAGAAGAAACTATAAAGAACACGTGGGCACGTGTAGTTGCTGTAATTTTGAATGTAATGAGGCGTAACGGGAGAGATGTCTCCATTTTATAGATGATAATATAAAGTATGTAAGAGTAGTTTCTCGCGGGCCGAGATGAAGGACGGACCGTAACGAACAGAAGTCAATAGTTTTATTAATTTTCAGACACATTCATTCACCAACTAACCATCGAGGAGACGTAAAATGCGAGAATTGTGAATGTGATTCGGTTCATCGCTCGGAAACGGACCAGAAGGTTCTCATTGTTTGTTACATGGGTAAAAACATCAATATATCTCATGTTGATATATTAGCAAATACAATGTTATGCAGTTTCAGAGGAGAACTAAAAAAAAGCAGATTTCAATAAGCGATGTTAACATTAAAGTGTATTTTTACAGAGAAGGTGATATGAAGGTGATATATTTTAGATGCAACTGTAATAAAAACTTATTTCCAGCAGATTTAAACAACCGATGTTAACGTTATGCAGATAATTTGGTTACAGGTGATATATTTTAGATAATCTATCGATCTTTGGTGTATAAACACACACGAGAATGTGTGTGTTTATACACGAATCACGTCTTGTCTGCAGATTAGAAACAAAGCTGAACCGTAATGAAAACTTATTTCTCAGCAGATTTGATGTTTCGTTAAATCGCTGAAATATTCCATTGAGTTTGGCGCACTGTTGGTTTGTGGCGCGAGGAACGGGTTTAATTGTTACGTTACGCCAGATTACGTTCAACTTTCTCCCATTTTCCGCCTCCTCGGTGGTTCGCTGCGATATTAACGTGTCAACGGATGAAATAACTATTTGATCCTGTTTGTTATAGTTTACTCTTAAATTCTGCTCACAAAAACCAACTCATTAATATTACTAATTAAGGTTATAACACAGGTGCTGTCCACGGACTCTGGTGCTGCTCATCCCCGCTGAACCTGTCCGTTACCCCCGGTGTCCTCGGGGCAAATCTGGTCCTTTAATAAATGTCTTTATCTGAAATATGAGTTTCTTTTTAACCAAATTACAATAAAATAGATCCTTCCAACGCTCTTTCATTCCTCTGATCTTAACTATTAGTCACAATAATTCATAATTTCTGCTTTTTTAACTCTAATATTAGGTATAATTCTATATAAATGAGGGTTAATATTAGGTATAATTCTATATAAATGAGGGTTAATATTAGGTATAATTCTATATAAATGAGGGTTAATATCAGGTATAATTCTATATAAATGAGGGTTAATATTAGGTATAATTCTATATAAATGAGGGTTAATATCAGGTATAATTCTATATAAATGAGGGTTAATATCAGGTATAATTCTATATAAATGAGGGTTAATATTAGGTATAATTCTATATAAATGAGGGTTAATATTAGGTATAATTCTATATAAATGAGGGTTAATATCAGGTATAATTCTATATAAATGAGGGTTAATATCAGGTATAATTCTATATAAATGAGGGTTAATATCAGGTATAATTCTATATAAATGAGGGTTAATATTAGGTATAATTCTATATAAATGAGGGTTAATATTAGGTATAATTCTATATAAATGAGGGTTAATATTAGGTATAATTCTATATAAATGAGGGTTAATATTAGGTATAATTCTATATAAATGAGGGTTAATATTATGTATTATTCTATATAAATGAGGGTTAATATTAGGTATAATTCTATATAAATGAGGGTTAATATTAGGTATAATTCTATATAAATGAGGGTTAATATCAGGTATAATTCTATATAAATGAGGGTTAATATCAGGTATAATTCTATATAAATGAGGGTTAATATCAGGTATAATTCTATATAAATGAGGGTTAATATCAGGTATAATTCTATATAAATGAGGGTTAATATCAGGTATAATTCTATATAAATGAGGGTTAATATCAGGTATAATTCTATATAAATGAGGGTTAATATCAGGTATAATTCTATATAAATGAGGGTTAATATCAGGTATAATTCTATATAAATGAGGGTTAATATCAGGTATAATTCTATATAAATGAGGGTTAATATCAGGTATAATTCTATATAAATGAGGGTTAATATCAGGTATAATTCTATATAAATGAGGGTTATTATTAGGTATAATTCTATATAAATGAGGGTTAATATTAGGTATAATTCTATATAAATGAGGGTTAATATCAGGTATAATTCTATATAAATGAGGGTTAATATTAGGTATAATTCTATATAAATGAGGGTTAATATCAGGTATAATTCTATATAAATGAGGGTTAATATCAGGTATAATTCTATATAAATGAGGGTTAATATCAGGTATAATTCTATATAAATGAGGGTTAATATCAGGTATAATTCTATATAAATGAGGGTTAATATCAGGTATAATTCTATATAAATGAGGGTTAATATCAGGTATAATTCTATATAAATGAGGGTTAATATCAGGTATAATTCTATATAAATGAGGGTTAATATCAGGTATAATTCTATATAAATGAGGGTTAATATTAGGTATAATTCTATATAAATGAGGGTTAATATTAGGTATAATTCTATATAAATGAGGGTTAATATCAGGTATAATTCTATATAAATGAGGGTTAATATTAGGTATAATTCTATATAAATGAGGGTTATTATTAGGTATAATTCTATATAAATGAGGGTTAATATTAGGTATAATTCTATATAAATGAGGGTTAATATCAGGTATAATTCTATATAAATGAGGGTTAATATTAGGTATAATTCTATATAAATGAGGGTTAATATTAGGTATAATTCTATATAAATGAGGGTTAATATCAGGTATAATTCTATATAAATGAGGGTTAATATCAGGTATAATTCTATATAAATGAGGGTTAATATCAGGTATAATTCTATATAAATGAGGGTTAATATTAGGTATAATTCTATATAAATGAGGGTTAATATCAGGTATAATTCTATATAAATGAGGGTTAATATCAGGTATAATTCTATATAAATGAGGGTTAATATTAGGTATAATTCTATATAAATGAGGGTTAATATCAGGTATAATTCTATATAAATGAGGGTTAATATCAGGTATAATTCTATATAAATGAGGGTTAATATTAGGTATAATTCTATATAAATGAGGGTTAATATCAGGTATAATTCTATATAAATGAGGGTTATTGACCATGAATTCCAGAAAGTATAAACTAGTAAGATGGAGGTCGTGGAGACTAAATAAAGTCTGAAACAGGGACGAAGATGTCCCATTTTCGCCTGTTTTTGACCCGCGAGACCCCACCGGTTAATGTTGCTGTTGATTATGATCCCGGTCTACCGATGCTACCTGAGAGCTGCTGCTGGGGGGGGGGGCAGGTTATCAGCCCCGCATGGCGCCCCGGCAACGGGATAGACCCGCACAGCAGTCCGGTTCCCAGAGAGATAAAAGAGCACCGCGAGGTCCCGGACACGGACCACCGTCACCGTGCTGGGTCCAGACCGGGTCCACCGTCACCGTGCTGGGTCCAGACCGGGTCCACCGTCACCGTGCTGGGTCCAGACCGGGTCCTCCGATACCGTTCAGGTCCAGACAGGGTCCACTGTCACCGTGCAGGGTCCAGACAGGGTCCTCCGATACCGTGCTGGGTCCAGACCGGGTCCACCGTCACCGTGCAGGTCCAGACCGGGTCCTCCGTCGCCGTGCAGGTCCAGACCAGGTCCTCCGTCACCGTGCTGGGTCCAGACCGGGTCCACCGTTACTGTACAGGTCTAGACCGGGTCCACCGTTACTGTACAGGTCTAGACCGGGTCCACCGTTACTGTACAGGTCTAGACCGGGTCCACCGAGCCGCCTGATAACCGAGACATCAGCATGAACACAAAGAAGCGATTCCAGGAACTTTCCAGGAATACGGTCACGTGCTGCAGCGAGGAGCGATTTAAGGTGGACTGGCCATGATGCACACACACACACACACACACACACACACACACACACACACACACACACACACACACACTCACACACACACACACACACACACACACTCACACACACACACACACACACACACACACACACACACACACTTACACACACACACACACACACACACACACACACACACACACACACACACACACACACGCACACGCACGCACGCACGCTTGTGTGTATGTGAGGAGGAGGAAGAGGAGGAGGAAGAGGAGGGTTCCTGTAGCATCCTTACCAGATTCCATCTAATCCAAAGTCCCCGGTTTGTTTTCATCTCTGAGCTGGTGGGTGACGTCATGGTGACATGGCGCCCTCTGGTGACGTCATCAGGAACTACAAGCAGATAAAGAGCAGGTCTAGACCGGACTCTGGGATGTTATTTATCTCCCAGGTCTTTCCATAAAGAGCAGGTCAGAGTCCGGTCTAGACCTGCTCTTTATGGAAAGACCTGGGAGATAAACAACATCCCAGAGTCAGAAACCAGCCCTGAAGAGACCAAAGACTAACGTGGTGTTAAGGTCCCAGAGGCAGAAACCAGTCCTGAAGAGACCAAAGACTAACGTGGTGTTAAGGTCCCAGAGGCAGAAACCAGTCCTGAAGAGACCAAAGACTAACGTGGTGTTAAGGTCCCAGAGGCAGAAACCAGTCCTGAAGAGACCAAAGACTAACGTGGTGTTAAGGTCCCAGAGGCAGAAACCAGTCCTGAAGAGACCAAAGACTAACGTGGTGTTAAGGTCCCAGAAGCAGAAACCAGCCCTGAAGAGACCAAAGACTAACGTGGTGTTAAGGTCCCAGAGGCAGAAACCAGCCCTGAAGAGACCAAAGACTAACGTGGTGTTAAGGTCCCAGAGGCAGAAACCAGCCCTGAAGAGACCAAAGACTAACGTGGTGTTAAGGTCCCAGAGGCAGAAACCAGCCCTGAAGAGACCAAAGACTAACGTGGTGTTAAGGTCCCAGAGGCAGAAACCAGCCCTGAAGAGACCAAAGACTAACGTGGTGTTAAGGTCCCAGAGGCAGAAACCAGCCCTGAAGAGACCAAAGACTAACGTGATGTTAAGGTCCCAGAGGCAGAAACCAGCCCTGAAGAGACCAAAGACTAACGTGGTGTTAAGGTCCCAGAGGCAGAAACCAGCCCTGAAGAGACCAAAGACTAACGTGGTGTTAAGGTCCCAGAGGCAGAAACCAGCCCTGAAGAGACCAAAGACTAACGTGGTGTTAAGGTCCCAGAGGCAGAAACCAGCCCTGAAGAGACCAAAGACTAACGTGGTGTTAAGGTCCCAGAGGCAGAAACCAGCCCTGAAGAGACCAAAGACTAACGTGGTGTTAAGGTCCCAGAGGCAGAAACCAGCCCTGAAGAGACCAAAGACTAACGTGGTGTTAAGGTCCCAGAGGCAGAAACCAGCCCTGAAGAGACCAAAGACTAACGTGGTGTTAAGGTCCCAGAGGCAGAAACCAGCCCTGAACAGACCAAAGACTAACGTGGTGTTAAGGTCCCAGAGGCAGAAACCAGCCCTGAAGAGACCAAAGACTAACGTGGTGTTAAGGTCCCAGAGTCAGAAACCAGCTCTGAAGAGACCAAAGACTAACGTGGTGTTAAGGTCCCAGAGGCAGAAACCAGCCCTGAAGAGACCAAAGACTAACGTGGTGTTAAGGTCCCAGAGTCAGAAACCAGCTCTGAAGAGACCAAAGACTAACGTGGTGTTAAGGTCCCAGAGGCAGAAACCAGCTCTGAAGAGACCAAAGACTAACGTGGTGTTAAGGTCCCAGAGGCAGAAACCAGCCCTGAAGAGACCAAAGACTAACGTGGTGTTAACGTCTCAAACAGAAACTTCCACGTCCTCCAACCAGTCCAACGAGTTGATGAAGATGAAGAAGAAGAAGAGGGACGCTCTGACACAGGTGAGCTGTTCCCTGGAAGGAGTCCCAGGTCCACCTGGAGAGGACGCTCTGACACAGGTGAGCTGTTCCCTGGAAGGAGTCCCAGGTCCACCTGGAGAGGACGCTCTGACACAGGTGAGCTGTTCCCTGGAAGGAGCCCCAGGTCCACCTGGAGAGGACGCTCTGACACAGGTGAGCTGTTCCCTGGAAGGAGTCCCAGGTCCACCTGGAGAGGACGCTCTGACACAGGTGAGCTGTTCCCTGGAAGGAGTCCAAGGTCCACCTGGAGAGGACGCTCTGACACAGGTGAGCTGTTCCCTGGAAGGAGTCCCAGGTCCACCTGGAGAGGACGCTCTGACACAGGTGAGCTGTTCCCTGGAAGGAGTCCCAGGTCCACCTGGAGAGGACGCTCTGACACAGGTGAGCTGTTCCCTGGAAGGAGTCCCAGGTCCACCTGGAGAGGACGCTCTGACACAGGTGAGCTGTTCCCTGGAAGGAGTCCCAGGTCCACCTGTCAGGAAGCAGACAGGAAGGGCTGCAACAGGAGCAGATTTTCACAATAAAATCACATTAGGACTGCTGTTGATGCTCGTTACTGAAAGATTTAATGACTGTAGACACGGACTACTCATCACACGAGCTGGACGAGTTTCCTACAATATGACCCCCATCTTCTTTCCTCACTGAGACCAACAGTGAGGAAATATGAACATATTGATGTGGGAGCAAATCAGACTCCAACAGCCCCAATGAATACTGCAGCAACAGTACTAACACCACGGGGGACTCCAAGCAGAGCTCTAGACCAGACTCAATAGACTGATCAGGAGAGCGAGCTCTGTCCTGGACTGTCCTCTGGACCCCGTAGAGAAAGTAGGGGAGAGAAGGATGTTAGCCAAGCTGACATCCATCATGGACAACACCCCCTACATGACACTGGGGGGTCCCTGAGCAGCTCCTTCAGCAGCAGACTGATACCCCCCCCCCCTACATGACACTGGGGGGTCCCTGAGCAGCTCCTTCAGCAGCAGACTGATACCCCCCCGGTGTAAGAAGGAGGTACTGCAGGTCCTTCATCCCGGTCTCTGTCAGGCTCTACACCACCTGCACCACCTGATAATGTTGTAGTTTCTGTTACTTCACACACAGATATCTTCTGTATTTATATTTTTCCAGTTACAAGTACTTACCTTTTCAATATTATTTATGGTTACCTATATTTGCTTTACTATTTTAATTACATATTTAATTTAACGTCAGTCACTCTGCGATATTGTTCTACGGCACTTTACGCAGCCTTCACTTGACGTCACTACGTCACCGGCTGCTGATTGGTTGCGTTTTGTTTGTTTATTTGTGTGTTTGTTGTTGTTGTTTTTTTCTTTTTATTTCTGCTTTTACTGTAGAAAATGCTGCTGCTGTGACAAGTAAATGTCCCCGCTGTGGGATGAATAAAGTATTATCTAATCTAATGTAGTCCAGTGGTCACATGGCGCCCTCTGGTGACGTCAGCAGGAACTCCAAGCAGAGCTCCAAATATCTGGACACATTAAAACATGTTCCAGCTTCTAGTTGTTTCATTTCTAAGTTTTTATCTTCCACTTCTTATTTATTTCAGTCACATTATTGTCACTTAAAATAACAGGACAGAATCTTTGATAAAGCGTTAAAATGTCCCAGTTTAATGTGATTTATTAGACAGGGACAGTGTTCATTAATTAACATCGTTGGAAATGCACCAGAATTAGCCAAAAGGATATTTTTCATCCGTTGTCCCGGGACACATCTTAAAACTGTCTCCCTAAGAAAAACCAGATTACAGTCAACAGCCCAAATATAAAAAGTATTAAACAGATAAAACTCTTCAAACCCCGTTGAGAAACACAATGAACACATTAGCTAATACAGACATTACGGTAAAATTATAATTATAATACACATTAGTGGACACAGTAGCTAATACAGACATTACGGTAAAATTATAATTATAATACACATTAGTGGACACGTTAGCTAATACAGACATTACGGTAAAATAATAATTATAATACACATTAGTGTACACGTTAGCTAATACAGACATTACGG
This sequence comes from Percina caprodes, assembly GCA_013375575.1. Taxonomy (NCBI): domain Eukaryota; kingdom Metazoa; phylum Chordata; class Actinopteri; order Perciformes; family Percidae; genus Percina; species Percina caprodes. The sequence goes on along the minus strand of JABXJD010000783.1, from coordinate 61,935 downwards.
TAAAATAATAATTATAATACACATTAGTGGACACAGTAGCTAATACAGACATTACGGTAAAATAATAATTATAATACACATTAGTGGACACATTAGCTAATACAGACATTACGGTAAAATTATAATTATAATACACATTAGTGGACACGTTAGCAGGTGATCACACAGGTGGGAAAGCAGGAGACAGGAAGTTAAACAAGACATCACATGGGAGAGCAGAGAAACTACAAAATATAACAGGAAGAACTACAAGAGAAAAGCAGCATCATGACAGACGGCCTATATCTCGTTTTCTTCTTCTTTGGAAATGATTCAACAGCCACTGATGGAACAAAAAGCTTTGATTTGGAAAAATAAGTCTCAGAACTACAGAAAGATCCAGTAGTGAAGCAGGAGGAGGTCTGGAAGGATCCACTTTACTGACCCCCAACACCTTTAAAGGTATTATAATAATAATAATAATAATAATAATAATAGTAGTTTAAGTTATATAGACTCAGCTGATCAGCAGTGAGAGACAGGAGGACACTCTCCGTCCTCCACAGGACTCAGAGACACTGAGGAGCCACGAGACCAGAACCCAAACCCAGGATAGAGAGTCTGAGTGAATGAGGTGTTGAAGGTGTGGATGTGGATCAGTGAGTCAGAGGAGACTGTGTAGAAGGACAGAGATCCAGCAGGACAGTCCACATACACTGCTACTCTACCAGAGACACGGAGGGAGGAGACGGGGGTTCCTCTGTTATTGTGAAGGACAGAGTAATGACCATCAGAGCAGATCAGACTCCAGGACTGATCATTAAATCCAAACACACAGTCAACACTGTCTCCTGTCCTCCTGATTCCTCTGTAACTCACTGATATAAGAACATCTCCTCTGGTCTGGACCTCCCAGTAACAGCGACCAGTCAGACCATCTCTACACAGCAGCTGAGGAGACCTGGTCTCAAACCTCTCTGGATGACCAGGATATGGCTGATCCTCCTCCACCCGTGTCACCGTCCTGTTGTTGTGAGACAGTTTGAGGGTCCTGTCCACCGTGTTCATGTCGACTGTGAGTTCACAGGAATCTGACGGAGACAACGAGACACAACACAGCTGCAGTTATTAACCAATCAGCTCTCTGGGGATGACATCACAGGGTTGAATGATGATGTCACAGTCTGATGAATGAAATTAAAAACACACTTACACTTCCTCAGACCTGGTGTCAACCATCTGACTCCAGCAGGCTCCACCCTGAAAGGAGGGGGGGGGCATTACATCACTCTCTCACACAGCTTGGTTCTGGTCTAATGGAGCGCTGACCTGTCTCTCTCTCTAACCTGTCTCTCTCTCTAACCTGTCTCTCTCTCTCTAACCTGTCTCTCTCTCTCTCTAACCTGTCTCTCTCTCTCTCTGACCTGTCTCTCTCTCTAACCTGTCTCTCTCTCTAACCTGTCTCTCTCTAACCTGTCTCTCTCTCTCTAACCTGTCTCTCTCTCTCTCTAACCTGTCTCTCTCTCTCTCTAACCTGTCTCTCTCTCTCTAACCTGTCTCTCTCTAACCTGTCTCTCTCTCTCTCTCTTACCTCTCTCTCTCTCTAACCTGTCTCTCTCTCTAACCTGTCTCTCTCTCTCTAACCTGTCTCTCTCTCTAACCTGTCTCTCTCTCTCTAACCTGTCTCTCTCTCTAACCTGTCTCTCTCTCTAACCTGTCTCTCTCTCTAACCTGTCTCTCTCTCTCTCTCTAACCTGTCTCTCTCTCTCTAACCTGTCTCTCTCTCTAACCTGTCTCTCTCTCTAACCTGTCTCTCTCTCTAACCTGTCTCTCTCTCTAACCTGTCTCTCTCTCTAACCTGTCTCTCTCTCTAACCTGTCTCTCTCTCTAACCTGTCTCTCTCTTTAACCTGTCTCTCTCTCTCTAACCTGTCTCTCTCTAACCTGTCTCTCTCTCTAACCTGTCTCTCTCTCTCTAACCTGTCTCTCTCTCTCTAACCTGTCTCTCTCTCTAACCTGTCTCTCTCTCTCTAACCTGTCTCTCTCTAACCTGTCTCTCTCTAACCTGTCTCTCTCTTTAACCTGTCTCTCTCTCTCTAACCTGTCTCTCTCTAACCTGTCTCTCTCTCTAACCTGTCTCTCTCTCTAACCTGTCTCTCTCTCTCTAACCTGTCTCTCTCTAACCTGTCTCTCTCTCTAACCTGTCTCTCTCTCTCTCTAACCTGTCTCTCTCTCTAACCTGTCTCTCTCTCTAACCTGTCTCTCTCTAACCTGTCTCTCTCTCTCTCTAACCTGTCTCTCTCTCTAACCTGTCTCTCTCTCTCTAACCCGTCTCTCTCTCTCTAACCCGTCTCTCTCTCTCTAACCTATCTCTCTCTCTAACCTGTCTCTCTCTCTAACCTGTCTCTCTCTCTCTCTCTAACCTGTCTCTCTCTCTCTAACCTGTCTCTCTCTCTAACCTGTCTCTCTCTAACCTGTCTCTCTCTCTCTCTAACCTGTCTCTCTCTCTAACCTGTCTCTCTCTCTCTAACCTGTCTCTCTCTCTCTAACCAGTCTCTCTCTCTAACCTGTCTCTCTCTCTCTAACCTGTCTCTCTCTCTAACCTGTCTCTCTCTCTCTCTAACCTGTCTCTCTCTCTAACCTGTCTCTCTCTCTCTAACCCGTCTCTCTCTCTCTAACCTGTCTCTCTCTCTAACCTGTCTCTCTCTCTAACCTGTCTCTCTCTCTCTAACCTGTCTCTCTCTCTAACCTGTCTCTCTCTCTCTAACCTGTCTCTCTCTCTCTAACCTGTCTCTCTCTCTAACCTGTCTCTCTCTCTAACCTGTCTCTCTCTCTAACCTGTCTCTCTCTCTCTAACCTGTCTCTCTCTCTCTAACCTGTCTCTCTCTCTCTAACCTGTCTCTCTCTAACATGTCTCTCTCTCTCTAACCTGTCTCTCTCTAACCTGTCTCTCTCTCTCTAACCTGTCTCTCTCTCTAACCTGTCTCTCTCTCTCTAACCTGTCTCTCTCTCTAACCTGTCTCTCTCTCTCTCCAACCTGTCTCTCTCTCTAACATGTCTCTCTCTCTCTAACCTCTCTCTCTCTAACCTGTCTCTCTCTCTAACCTGTCTCTCTCTCTCTCTAACCTGTCTCTCTCTCTCTCTAACCTGTCTCTCTCTCTCTAACCTGCCTCTCTCTCTCTAACCTGTCTCTCTCTCTCTAACCTGTCTCTCTCTCTAACCTGTTTCTCGCTCTAACATGTCTCTCTCTCTCTAACCTGTCTCTCTCTCTCTAACCTGTCTCTCTCTAACATGTCTCTCTCTCTCTAACCTCTCTCTCTCTAACCTGTCTCTCTCTCTCTAACCTGTCTCTCTCTCTCTAACCTGTCTCTCGCTCTAACATGTCTCTCTCTCTCTAACCTCTCTCTCTCTAACCTGTCTCTCTCTCTAACCTGTCTCTCTCTCTCTAACCTGTCTCTCTCTCTAACCTGTCTCTCTCTCTCTAACCTGTCTCTCTCACACAGCTCTGTTCTGGTCTAATGGAGCGCTGACCTGTCTCTCTCTCTAACCTGTCTCTCTCTCTAACCTGTCTCTCTCTCTCTAACCTGTCTCTCTCTCTCTAACCTGTCTCTCTCTCTCTAACCTGTCTCTCGCTCTAACATGTCTCTCTCTCTCTAACCTCTCTCTCTCTAACCTGTCTCTCTCTAACCTGTCTCTCTCTCTCTAACCTGTCTCTCTCTCTAACCTGTCTCTCTCACACAGCTCTGTTCTGGTCTAATGGAGCGCCGACCTGTCTCTCTCTCTCTAACCTGCCTCTCTCTCTCTAACCTCTCTCTCTCTAACCTGTCTCTCTCTCTCTAACCTGTCTCTCTCTCTAACCTGTCTCTCTCTCTAACCTGTCTCTCTCCACAGCTTGGTTCTGGTCTAATGGAGCGCTGACCTGTCTCTCTCTCTAACCTGTCTCTCTCTCTAACCTGTCTCTCTCTCTCTAACCTGTCTCTCTCTCTAACCTGTCTCTCTCTCTAACCTGTCTCTCTCTCTAACCTGTCTCTCTCTCTCTAACCTGTCTCTCTCTCTCTCTAACCTGTCTCTCTCTCTCTAACCTGTCTCTCTCTAACCTGTCTCTCTCTCTCTAACCTGTCTCTCTCTCTCTCTAACCTGTCTCTCTCTCTCTAACCTGTCTCTCTCTCTAACCTGTCTCTCTCTCTAACCGGTCTCTCTCCACAGCTTGGTTCTGGTCTAATGGAGCGCTGGGATTTCCTCATTTTATATTCATATTTGTCCGTCAATCAATTCTAATCTTTCATTCACTTTAATTTCCTTTAACTTCTTCCCTGGGATCGAACCTTTTACTCTTTAGGACATCGGGACATTTGACGTGTCCACCGTCCATAAAATGATGTCTTCATCATAGACTACATGTTACAGAATGAGGACATCAGCTGGAAGAAAGAGAGAGAGAGAGAGAGACAGAGAGAGAGAGAGAGACAGAGAGAGAGAGACAGAGAAAGAAACAGAGAGAGAGAAGGTCTCCACCCTGTGTCCACTCCCAGTCTCTGTTTCCACCCTGTCTCCACTCCCAGCCTCTGTCTCCACCCTGTGTCCACTCCCAGTCTCTGTTTCCACCCTGTGTCCACATCCAGTCTCTGTCTCCACCCTGTGTCCACATCCAGTCTCTGTCTCCACCCTGTGTCCACTCCCAGTCTCTGTCTCCACCCTGTGTCCACATCCAGTCTCTGTCTCCACCCTGTGTCCACTCCCAGTCTCTGTCTCCACCCTGTGTCCACTCCCAGCCTGACTGTGGACAGGATTACGTCTTTTCATTTACAGAGACCCAACAATTACCCCAAGAGCAACCATTTGGTGCATCAGTGGACGTTTCTCTGTAGAGAGACATATATCGTGTTAGCACCGCAGGGACTAGGAAAGAGCGTTTTGAGAGACGTTTAGAACGTAGAGCCGTCCTCTCCCAGCACAAGAGGAACTTAGAGAAATAATTGGCCCAGACGTCAGAGTACGTCTCTGATCGATCACATGAGCCCTGCAGCACCGGCAGCTGACATTTTAAACCTCTAGCTAACTAGTCTGTCTAAAGAGGAGATTAATGCTTCATCCACACACTCTGCTCACAGCGTAGAAAGCACATTTAGCTTTGTGCTAAGCTACGCTAAACCTGTCCTGGGCCTCTCTCTGTCGAGTTGAAGCTGATTTGATCCCAGGAAAGAGGGAAAAGGATGTTTCTTAAAACCACAGTCCGGTATCTGTCCAAACTACATCAATTATTAACAAATGAAGTTATCATTTTAGTTCCTGGAGATGTTCTCCTTTAAAACTTCCTACACTAATATCTCCTTCTTGTTGATCAGTGTGTGTACCTGAGAGTGTCCAGTCTCCAGAGAGGATCCTTCAGTCCCGCTGACAGCAGCTTCACTCCTGAGTCTCCTGGATGATTGTAGCTCAGGTCCAGCTCTCTCAGATGGGAGGGGTTGGAGCTCAGAGCTGAGACCAGAGAAGAACAGCCTTCCTCTGAGATCAGACATCCTGACAGACTGAAACACACAGAACAACACACAGGAAGCCTCTGTCAACACGTGGAGCCATGTGCTAGTTCTTTCTTTCTTTGTTGTCCAGGTACATTTTAGTCAGATTTATAATAATCTTTAAAATCATCTGCGGTATTTAATTATTGAGTCTCATAACTACTGCTAAAGTTTATCATATCAACAGACACAAAGCTACACGTCAGCTGTTTATCAACTAAAGTTAGTCAGAGTTTAAATGGTCATCAGTTGAACGGGTTAATGAATCCTGACCTGAGAGTCTCCAGAGTGCAGTGTGGACTCTTCAGTCCATCAGAGATCAGCTTCCCTCCTGAATCCTGCAGGTTGTTGTTACTCAGGTCCAGCTCTCTCAGACTAGAGGACTGGGAGCTGAGAACTGAGGACAGAGCTTCACAGCTTCTCTCTGACAGGTTACAGCCACTCAGCCTGGAGAGACAACAGGAAGGAAACAAGTTGTTTACATTCAGTGGTGGATCTAGAAACTATTACATGGGGAGGCAAAGGGGGGGCTAGAGGTCTTGGAAGGGTGGCATGTGTAGACGGTACGTAGGAATGTGAATGGCTTTAACCAAACAAAAATACTTTAAACTCTGGTAGTTATTTTTAAAACATGTCCTTACACACTACAATTGTTTAAATTCACAAAAGAAATAAGCCCAGTGTTCAAACAAAACAAAATTCAAATTAAATCAAACCCTCTGTTGTGTAATAAGAGATTATACAAAAACGGTTCCAATTAAATTAAATTTATAATCAAACTGGATTCATATTGTTGAGCAAATCACTCTCAAAATAAAGAAAATCAACAGAGAGGATGTGGTGTCCCTCCGTGTTAAACGTTACTCAGCCAGTTATCTTAAGCTAACGTTAGCTTTGTAATGCTAGAGATTGTAGAATATTCCAAAATGTAATAACTACCACACATATAAACATCAAACTGCTCGGATAACTTAATCTGGTTATAACTAAAATATCTACTGACTTAAACACATGTTCATGGATAGATTTAACTGCTATACGTCTGGAAAACTCATTATTGATGCGTTAGTGGCACAGCTGATGTGGTCCAAACAGCTGATGTGGTCCAAACAGCTGATGTGGTCCAAACAGATGATGTGGTCCAATCAGCTGATGTGGTCCAAGCAGCTGATGTGGTCCAAACAGCTGATGTGATCCAAACAGCTGATGTGGTCCAAACAGCTGATGTGATCCAAACAGCTGATGGGATCCAAACTATTCCAGTAACAGTTATCTCCAGAGTGTAAATTGTTGTTTCATCCAATGATTCACGTCTCATCCTCTTCCAACCATTCATCAAAACTAAGTCCTCCATTTGAATCAAAATTAACAACAAAACAATCCATTGTATCGATGTTGTGGGCTAACGTTACTGTTTCTTTGATTCAGCTCTGGAAGTTACAATGTTGCCATGGAAATGGCGGAGTAATATTTCATGTGATGCACCAGGTGTGCTCCAATGTCTCTGGGGGGGCTGTCATGCTGATTTGAGTACGTTCTAAATGTCTAGATGACCAATCAGATTGTCTGGTTGGATCTACTTGGTGTATAATCAGGAATAAACAAAGTCACATGATATTAAAATGAATGATTTCAGGATCTCAGCCACAGTTCATTATTCATTCTTTATGAAGTGATTCTAAATCAGAATAAAATACTTTGGAAACATTCACATGTTTTGTCTCCAAAGTATTTTTCAGTACTGTGTTTTCAAAGATTATTGTTGTTGATCTGACCTGAGAGTCTCCAGAGTGCAGTGTGGACTCTTCAGTCCATCAGAGATCAGCTTCCCTCCTGAATCCTGCAGGTTGTTGTTACTCAGGTCCAGCTCTCTCAGACTAGAGGACTGGGAGCTGAGAACTGAGGACAGAGCTTCACAGCTTCTCTCTGACAGGTCACAGCCACTCAGCCTGGAGAGACAACAGGAAGGAAACAAGTTGTTTACATTAGAGTTGTCAGTTAATGGTGTTATTAATGGTGTTATTAATGTGTTATTAATGGTGTTAACGCAAACCCATTTTAACGGCGTCAATTATTATATCGCAAGATTAAATTTATTTTTGGCCTAGCAAGCTTTGTAGTTTTTTGCTCTACATGAGAATGTTAGTGTGAAATTTAACATTACAGTAGGCTATATATATATATATATATATATATATATATATATATATATATACATATATATACACACACACACGCGCGCCAATGTTGTTTTCAATTAAAAAAAACATTTGACAAAGCGAGCCGATCCAAATTCCATGTTGATGAGAGCATTAAAATGAAAAAAAATAATGGGACAAAAAGAAATCAAGGAACATTTAGAATAGATAAACATGTGACATTAATATTAAGTTAGCTATGACATTAAAGGAGATTTCCGGTCCATTTCAACATGTAGCTGTGTGTTTTTGTTTAAATGTGTAGTGCTGTCAGTAGAGAGACAGATGGAACCAGTCGGTGCAGTGTACACCGAGTTATCCTCCTCTAGAGTAGCACCAACAGGCTTCAACAGGGCAAGTTATTAATGTGTTTTTATCTCTAAACATGTTCAAAATGTGGCTACCAGTGCCTAGCCATATGCAGTTATTCCTTCAGAATGATCACAGTGAATCTGACTGCTGGAGATGTGACAGAAAGGCAGGAAAGTTGTGTTAATTCAGTATAACAATAATACTGCACACACCTCTGTTTATTTCCAACATTTATGCCTTTCTGTCCCATCTACTGCAGTCAGATTCACTGTGTTCATTTGGAAGCAATAACCTCACATGGCCCGGCACTGGTAGTGACATGTTAAGGCTGTGTGGAGGATAAAACATGTCATGTTTAAGCCTGTTGGATGCTAACTCTAGCAGGAGATAAATCTGTGTAGACTGCACCGATTGTTTTCATTTGTCTCGCTACTGACAGCCCTACACATTAAAAATAATCAAGCTACATGTTGAAATTGACCGATTTCTCCTTTAATGCAATTAATAACAATAAAATATTTAATCATTTGACAGAACTAGTTTATATTTAACACCTGATGAAAGATAGCAGATTATTTAGTGATACATAAATCCCACTTACAGAGCTTTGTTGGAGGCTTTGACCACTGGCAGCAGCCTCAGAAGAGCCTCCTCTGAAGCAAAGTATTTCTTCAGGTCAAACACGTCCAGATCTTCTTCTGATGACAGTAAGATGAAGACCAGAGCTGACCACTGAGCAGGAGACAGTTCATCTGTGGAGAGACGTCCTGAACTCAGGTACTGTTGGATCTGCTCCACTAGAGAACCATCATTCAGTTCATTCAGACAGTGGAACAGATTGATGCTTCTCTCTGCAGACAGACCCTCATCCATCTTCTTCTTGATGTACCACACTGTTTCCTGATTGGTCTCTGATCTACTTCCTGTCTGTGTCAGCAGACCTCGTAGGAGATTCTGATTGGTCTGCAGTGAAAGACCCAGGAGGAAGCGGAGGAACAGGTCCAGGTGTCCATTAGGACTCTGTAAGGCCTTGTCTACAGCACTCTGGTAGAACTGTGTTGATGATGTTTGTTCTTCTGCCAGCAGGTTGACTCCAGAGTTGGTGAAGGTCAGATGGACATGAAGAGCAGCCAGAAACTCCTGAACACTCAGATGGACGAAGCTGAACACCTTGTCCTGGTACAGTCCTCTCTCCTCTTTAAAGATCTGTGTGAACACTCCTGAGACCACTGAGGCTGCTCTGATATCGATGCCACACTCTGTCAGGTCTGATTCATAGAAGATCAGGTTGCCTTTCTGCAGCTGCTCAAAAGCCAGTTTTCCCAGAGACCTGATCATCTTCCTGGTCTCTGGACTCCAGTGTGGATCGGTCTCAGCTCCTCCATCATACTTGACCTTCTTCACTTTGGACTGTACCACCAGGAAGTGGATGTACATCTCAGTCAGGGTCTTGGGCAGCTCTCCTCCCTCTCTGGTTTTCAACACGTCCTCCAGGACTGTAGCAGTGATCCAGCAGAAGACTGGGATGTGGCACATGATGTGGAGGCTTCGTGATCTCTTGATGTGGGAGATGATTCTGCTGGCCTGCTTCTCATCTCTGAATCTCTTCCTGAAGTACTCCTCCTTCTGGGCGTCAGTGAACCCTCTGACCTCTGTCACCATGTCAACACACCCAGGAGGGATCTGATTGGCTGCTGCAGGTCGTGTGGTTATCCAGAGGCGAGCAGAGGGAACCAGATTCCCACTGATGAGGTTTGTCAGCAGCACACCCACTGAGGTGGACTCTGTAACATCAGTCAGGATCTCAGTGTTGAGGAAGTCCAGAGGAAGTCGACACTCATCCAGACCGTCAAAGATGAAGACCACCGGGAACTCTTCAAACCTGCAGATTCCTGCTTCTTTGGTTTCACTAAAGAAGTAATCAACAAGTTCCACCAAGCTGAACTTTCTCTCTTTCAGCACATTCAGCTCTCTGAAGGTGAATGGGAATGTGAACTGGATGTCCTGGTTGGCTTTGCCTTCAGCCCAGTCCAGAGTGAACTTCTGTGTTAAGACTGTTTTCCCGATGCCAGCCACTCCCTTTGTCATCACTGCTCTGATTGGTTTATCTCTTCCAGGGGGGGGTTTAAAGATGTCTTCTTGTCTGATTGTTGGTTCTGGTGTGTCTGGTTTCCAGGATGCTGTTTCAATCTGTCTGACCTCATGTTGATCATTGACCCCTGCAGCCCCTCCCTTCATGAGGTAGATCTCTGTGAACATCTGATTCAGAACGGTTTGGTTTCCTGCTTTAGCGATCCCCTCAAACACACGCTGGAACTTCCTGTCTAGCTTAGATTTGAGTTTACGCTTACAAACTCCTGCTGGACTTCCTGAATGAATACAGAACAAAGAAGATCAGTAGGTGATTTATAAAGAAACAGTAACATACTCTGACCCTTCTCTGGAGACATTAGTAAAGGTCCCATTAATCCAGCAAGTTAAATCTTTAGAGAAATCCTCTTACTGCTCTGCAGACGTTCAGCCAGCTCGTCCTGCTTCATTCTCCTCAGGAAGTGCAGTGTGATCTTCAGAAACGCCTCTCTGCTCCTCCTCTGCTCTTCATCCTCACCCTCCTTCTGACTCTCTGGGCATTCTGGGTAATCTGGACTCAGAAGCTTCTGGATCTTCTTCAGCTCGTTCTTCACAAAAGTGACGATGTCGTCCTCCAGCAGCTAGAACAGAAGATTATATGAATGCCAATCAGACTGAAATCATGGAAGCAACCATCAGATCCATGATGGACAGACTGAGGACCCTCTGGTCTGGACAGGGCAGCATGGAGATGATTGGGAAAAGAATAGATGTAACGTAGTTGGTGTACATGTACAGACCATAAAGATGGAGTCCAGGTGGGTTTGATGCTGCTGGGAGGACTGGGACCCACTGGGACCCTCTGAGCTCTCCTGGTCCACTCTGTGGAGGAATCAGGAAGAATTAGCTCCCATCATGTCTGTCCACACAGAGACACACACAAGGTAAAGGTCCTGGGACTTAAAGTGTTGATTCCAACATAGAATCAGATGGTTTCCCCTGACAGCAAAGAGCTGGTGGTCCTGCTGACCCCCCTGTTAATTGGCCTCATCTCCATGCACGGCTTTACCGTAACGTTACATCTACAGCAACGGCTTTCAGGACTTCACCTGGAGCTCCCAATGAGAAGGTAAGTGTGTTCCTCTCTGCCATTGGCTGTCACAGCCTAACGTTAGCTATCAGCTGACATGTGGCTAACTTTAGAGCTTGTTGATTGGGGACATCGATGTAAAACCCAACGGCAGAGAGAACCAGACGTAACTAAACAGTCTTGCTGTCTGCTACGGGGGCAACAGAGTCTGAGAACTTTAGACCACATGAAGAGCGAAACGGGACCGGGACGGATTCTCTCTCCCTGGATCTTGCAGGACAGGATTTTTTGGAGGGGGCAGTCACGTGATCTGGATATGACGGCAGTATTGTTGTGGGCTCAGGATGGGATGTTAGCGACGAATGCTTCCTGTGTCCCCCTCTAATCCCCCCCCCGGTATTCCCAGTAGGAGAAGAACATCTGGGAAGAACGTTGCCGTTCCTGATTTGTAGCCCAGCCGATGGCTACGGGAGATTTAAAATGCTTTTGATGGGGCTACAACACCAGATCCTATTGGTCCAGACCAGGTCCAGTATTAAACTGAGCTCTACAGTTGAAGACCGGTCTCACTGGACAGCTTTCAGATGGAGAATATAAATATATGTGAAGAAGAAAGATGCTGAGAATAAACTCCAAAAACTTCTCTGGAGACATAAAAGTTAAAGCATGAATCAGTAATATTATAATATTATTAACAGCTGACCTCTTTCCAGCAGAAGGTTGATCTCCTTTAAAGTCAATGAGGGCTTGATATGACCAGTCACTCTTAAAGGACACACAGCTGGGTCCAGGTCCAGCAGAGTCTGGTCTCTGATGGATCCTGTTAGACAGACCAACAGGGAAGGAAATCCACTTTTAATATTCAGACACAAAAACTGCTGCAGATACAAGCAGCGACTAAAACTAGACGAACACAAAGAAGTTCAATGAACTAGACAAAAAACTGGGTTCAACAGCTCAAACACCAGAGAATATACAGGACCAGACCAGATCCAGGATTTACCTAAAGGCAAGAGGTGAAGACTGGTTTAACTGGACAGCTTTCACATGGAGAATGTAAATATATGTGAAGAAGAAAGATGCTGAGAATAAACTCCAAAAACTTCTCTGGAGACATAAAAGTTAAAGCATGAATCAGTAATATTATAATATTATTAACAGCTGACCTCTTTCCAGCAGAAGGTTGATCTCCTTTAAAGTCAATGAGGGCTTGATATGACCGGTCACTCTTAAAGGACACACAGCTGGGTCCAGGATCAGGACCAGGATCAGGTTCAGGTTCAGGGTCAGGATCAGGAGACTCTGGTCTCTGCTTGGTCCTGATAGAAAAACCCATTTATTTAGGGTCACATGTTCAGGTAGAGTAACGTCTCCCAGCATATAATATAATATTAATATTAATCTGTCTGTAGGCCTAATTATTAACAATTACGCCAATAATGCTTTACTTTCTGTCCAAAACTCAATAAAAATATCTTTTGAAATCTGATTTTTAAACATTAAAACATAATAATAATAATAATAATAATAATAATAATAATAATATTTCTAAATGTCTGAAAGATATTTTGAGAGAGAGGATATTATTTTGCAAAAATATTCTCATTTCAGTCATCAGCTCCAATAATTCTTTTCCAATAAAAACAGTTGATTTGAAGGAGGAGCATGAGAGCAACATGACCCCAAACCACCCAGGACGTAGTCCCGTCCAACTAGACTGGATCCAGTTCGCTGGACGTAGTCCCATCCAATGAGACTGGATCCAGTTCGCTGGACCTAGTCCCGTCCAACGAGACTGGATCCAGTCCGCTGGACGTAGTCCCGTCCAACGAGACTGGATCCAGTCCGCAGGACGTAGTCCCGTCCAACGAGACTGGATCCAGTCCGCAGGACGTAGTCCCGTCCAACGAGACTGGATCCAGTCCGCTGGATGTAGTCCCGTCCAACGAGACTGGATCCAGTCCGCTGGATGTAGTCCCGTCCAACGAGACTGGATCCAGTCCGCTGGACGTAGCCCGTCCAACGAGACTGGATCCAGTCCGCTGGATGTAGTCCCGTCCAACGAGACTGGATCCAGTCCGCTGGATGTTCCCGACTCACCTCAGTCTTCTTCTTAACGTTTCTATTTCCCTTTCCATCGCAGTTCTCTCCTTCTGCCATTCAAGTCTCTCCATCAAGCCTCTCTCCTCCATTTCTATCCTCCTCTCCCGTACAAGTCTTTATTAAAGGAACGGGGGCTGCATGGACCTACAGCTGGGTGCAGGTCCAGGTCCAGCAGGGTCTGGTCTCTGATGGGTCCTGTTAGAAAGAGAGGAAGACCACTTTTTAATGTCCAGAAACAGAAGCTGCTGGAGAAACTAGAAGCTATCACACACACACACACACACACACACACAAACACACACACACCTTGGACCTTGTAACATTAAAGTTGACACACACACACACACACACACACACACACACACACCTTGGACCTTGTAACATTAAAGTTGACACACACACACACACACACACACACACACACACACACACACACACCTTGGACCTTGTAACATTAAAGTTGACACACACACACACACACACACACACACACACACACACACACACACCCCGTACCTCAGACAGCTTTCTGGTCTCCACTGTGTCAGGAAGTAAGAAGAGAAGTAGAAACATTAGATTTAACGTCCCAGAGGCAGAAACCAGCCCTGAAGAGACCAGAGACTAACGTGGTGTTAAGGTCCCAGAGGAGGAAACCGGCCCTGAAGAGACCAGAGACTAACGTGGTGTTAAGGTCCCAGAGGAGGAAACCAGCCCTGAAGAGACCAGAGACTAACGTGGTGTTAAGGTCCCAGAGGAGGAAACCAGCCCTGAAGAGACCAGAGACTAACGTGGTGTTAAGGTCCCAGAGGCAGAAACCAGCCCTGAAGAGACCAAAGACTAACGTGGTCTTAACGTCTCAAACAGAAACTTACAAAATGGAGTTGTTTCCTGATGAGTCACAGCCCCACCTGGCAGGAAGCACCCTTTCACAATAAGAGCTCTGGTTCCTCCCTCTGTGTGACTGTGGTTGTTGTTGTCAGTGTGTGTTTTTTCTTCCTTTGTCCCCTGAATGCAACACGAGGGACTTTCCACATGTAACCAGCTACTCAAGGGCTAGCCACCATTAAGTTTACCTGACAATAAGAGATATGCGAGGTATCCAGATGTTTGGAACTGGGCCAGATCAGAAGATTCTAGGTTTGCTCTCTGAAGCCAAAGGATTGAATTACCACAGTGAAAGAACACCACAAGTCTCAGGAGAAAGTTTAACTGTATGTATTGAATGTAATGCGTAACGAGGTAAATAACATTAATACATTAACAATCATAAACACCAATTATAGTCAGGTGAAAAAGTGGGATCCCATATAAAAAAGTAGAAAAATACAAAGTATCAAAGTAATAAATGTTCAGTCCAGTTCAATCAAAATAAATTAGACCTGGGTCTGCTAAAATACTGTTCTCAATTCCTCAAGTGCAAAAGGATCTTTGTCCTCCTTCAAGGAAATCAGTGTGCACCAAGTTCTACGTGACCCCCTTGGCCAAAGGGGTCATAGATTAAGTTTCTCCATTGTAAGGTCTCTAGGTTGCAGCCTCCTGGTTCCAACCGGTCTCTACATCAACTGGGCTTGGCTCGCCATCCAGTTTCTCTACACTCTGCTTTGTTTCTCTGTTGATTTCCACCGCTGGTCTAGACTCCACCAGACTGCGATCCCTCAACTTTGAATCTAGCAACAAAACCTGACCAGTACAATGAGACAGCTCATTAGCTTGGACCTGCCTTCTGAATGAGTCTCTCTCCAGAGTTTCACACTGTTTAGTTAACGTCAACAGTCGCAGAACTTAACATTAGCCCTAAAATGTAGAAGTATATGCTACGATGGTTCAGCTTTTCTCTGGAGTCACTTCCGGTCTCACTCAGTAGCGACCGGCTGAGAGGCGGGCCTAAACACGCTATTGGCTAGGTGTAGTAACACTCAGACTTTATAGGCTAATGCCACAATATGCCCTCGTATTGGATGATATCAATGTTAACAAGCGATCATGTCAATATAAAGCATTTATTTATACTTATATATAGTTTTCACATGTATTGTATAATCACTTGTACAAGCAGAGCTCCAAATATCTGGACACATTAAAACATGTTCCAGCTTCTAGTTGTTTCATTTCTAAGTTTTTATCTTCCACTTCTTATTTATTTCAGTCACATTATTGTCACTTAAAATGATAGGACAGAATCTTTGATAAAACAAAAAGCTTTGATTTGGAAAAATAAGTCTCAGAACTACAGAAAGATCCAGTAGTGAAGCAGGAGGAGGTCTGGAAGGATCCACTTTACTGACCCCCAACACCTTTAAAGGTATTATAATAATAATAATAATAATAATAATAATAATAATAATAATAATAGTAGTTTAAGTTATATAGACTCAGCTGATCAGCAGTGAGAGACAGGAGGAGACTCTCCGTCCTCCACAGGACTCAGAGACATTGAGGAGCCAGGAGACCAGAACCCAAACCCAGGATAGAGAGTCTGAGTGAATGAGGTGTTGAAGGTGTGGAGGTGGATCAGTGAGTCAGAGGAGACTGTGTAGAAGGACAGAGAGCCAGCAGGACAGTCCACATACACTGCTACTCTACCAGGGACACGGGGGACGGAGACGGAGGTTTCTCTGTTATTGTGAAGGACATAGTAACCACGATCATCATCATCATCATCACAGACCAGACTCCAGGACTGATCATTCCATCCAAACATACTGTCTCCACCGTCTCCTGTCCTCCCGATTCCTCTGTAACTCAGTGATATATCAACCCGTCCTCTGGTCTGGACCTCCCAGTAACAGCGACCAGTCAGACCATCTCTACACAGCAGCTGAGGAGACCAGTTCTCAAACCTCTCTGGATGACCAGGATATGGCTGATCCTCCTCCACCCGTGTCACCGTCCTGTTGTTGTGAGACAGTTTGAGGGTCCTGTGCACCGTGTTCATGTCGACTGTGAGTTCACAGGAATCTGACGGAGACAACGAGACACAACACAGCTGCAGTTATTAACCAATCAGCTCTCTGGGGATGACATCACAGGGTTGAATGATGATGTCACAGTCTGATGAATGAAATTAAAAACACACTTACACTTCCTCAGACCTGGTGTCAACCATCTGACTCCAGCAGGCTCCACCCTGAAAGGAGGGGGGGGGGCATTACATCACTCTCTCACACAGCTTGGTTCTGGTCTAATGGAGCGCTGACCTGTCTCTCTCTCTAACCTGTCTCTCTCTCTAACCTGTCTCTCTCTCTAACCTGTCTCTCTCTCTCTAACCTGTCTCTCTCTCTAACCTGTCTCTCTCTCTAACCTGTCTCTCTCTCTAACCTGTCTCTCTCTCTCTCTCTCTCTAACCTGTCTCTCTCTCTCTAACCTGTCTCTCTCTAACCTGTCTCTCTCTCTCTAACCTGTCTCTCTCTCTAACCTGTCTCTCTCTCTAACCTGTCTCTCTCTCTAACCTGTCTCTCTCTCTCTAACCTGTCTCTCTCTCTAACCTCTCTCTCTCTCTAACCTGTCTCTCTCTCTCTAACCTGTCTCTCTCTCTAACCTGTCTCTCTCTCTCTAACCTGTCTCTCTCTCTCTAACCTGTCTCTCTCTCTAACCTGTCTCTCTTTAACCTGTGTCTCTCTCTCTCTAACCGGTCTCTCTCCACAGCTTGGTTCTGGTCTAATGCAGCGCTGGGATTTCCTCATTTTATATTCATATTTGTCCGTCAATCAATTCTAATCTTTCATTCACTTTAATTTCCTTTAACTTCTTCCCTGGGATCGAACCTTTTACTCTTTAGGACATCGGGAAATTTGATGTGTCCACCGTCCATAAAATGATGTCTTCATCATAGACTACATGTTACAGAATGAGGACATCAGCTGGAAGAGAGAGAGAGAGAGAGAGAGATAGAGAGAGAGAGAGAGAGAGAGAGACAGAGAGAGAGAGAGAAGGTCTCCACCCTGTGTCCACTCCCAGCCTCTGTCTCCACCCTGTGTCCACTCCCAGCCTCTGTCTCCACCCTGTGTCCACTCCCATTCTCTGTCTCCACCCTGTGTCCACTCCCAGCCTGAATGTGGACAGGATTACGTCTTTTCATTTACAGAGACCCAACAATTACCCCAAGAGCAACCATTTGGTGCATCAGTGGACGTTTCTCTGTAGAGAGACATATATCGTGTTAGCACCACAGGGACTAGGAAAGAGCGTTTTGAGAGACTTTTAGAACGTAGAGCCGTCCTCTCCCAGCACAAGAGGAACTTAGAGAAATAATTGGTCCAGACGTCAGAGTACGTCTCTGATCGATCACATGAGCCCTGCAGCACCGGCAGCTGACATTTTAAACCTCTAGCTAACTAGTCTGTCTAAAGAGGAGATTAATGCTTCATCCACACACTCTGCTCACAGCGTACAAAGCACATTTAGCTTTGTGCTAAGCTAGGCTAAACCTGTCTTGGACCTCTCTCTGTTGAGTTGAAGCTGATTTGATCCCAGGAAAGAAGGAAAAAGGATGTTTCTTAAAACCACAGTCCGGTATCTGTCCAAACTACATCAATTATTATGTAAATGTATTTATATAGCCTTAACGACTACTCAAAGCGCTTTTACATCATACAGGATACATTCACCATTCACACACATTCATACACTGTGGCCGAGGCTGCTGTACGAGGTGCCACCTGCTCATCAGATAAACACTCACACACATTTACACTCCGATGCACAGCATCTGGGGCAACTCGGGTTCAGTGTCTTGCCCAAGGACACTTCGACATGGGACTGCAGGGCCAGGATTGAACCACCAACCTTCCAATTGGCAGGCAACCGCTCTACCACTGAGCCACAGCCGCCCACAAAGGGAACAAAGGGAGTTATGATTTTAGTTCCTGGAGATGTTCTCCTTTAAAACTTCCTACACTAATATCTCCTTCTTGTTGATCAGTGTGTGTACCTGAGAGTATCCAGTCTCCAGAGAGGATCCTTCAGTCCCGCTGACAGCAGCTTCACTCCTGAGTCTCCTGGATGATTGTAGCTCAGGTCCAGCTCTCTCAGATGGGAGGGGTTGGAGCTCAGAGCTGAGACCAGAGAAGAACAGCCTTCTTCTGAGATCAGACAGCCTGACAGACTGAAACACACAGAACATCACACAGGAAGCCTCTGTCACCACGTGGAGCCATGTGCTAGTTCTTTCTTTCTTTGTTGTCCAGGTACATTTTAGTCAGATTTAGAATAATCTTTAAAATCATATGCGGTATTTAATTATTGAGCCTCATAACTACTGCTAAAGTTTATCATATCAACAGACACAAAGCTACACGTCAGCTGTTTATCAACTAAAGTTAGTCAGAGTTTAAATGGTCATCAGTTGAACGGGTTAATGAATCCTGACCTGAGAGTCTCCAGTGTGCAGTGTGGACTCTTCAGTCCATCAGAGATCAGCTTCCCTCCTGAATCCTGCAGGTTGTTGTTACTCAGGTCCAGCTCTCTCAGACTAGAGGACTGGGAGCTGAGAACTGAGGACAGAGCTTCACAGCTTCTCTCTGACAGGTTACAGACACTCAGACTGGAGAGACAACAGGAAACAAGACAGATAACGTGTGTTTAAATGTTGAGTCTGGACTTATTTAGTATATTTATTATGTTAAAACCCTTTTCAGTTTAATTCCTTTATGTCTTATTCTGATGTTGAAGATAACTAATCAAGACTGAATCAGGAATCAGTCACATATTAAAATATAAAGTATTTCTAGAACTCAGCCATGGTTCATATTTCATGCTTTATGATGTGTGATCATACAATATAACAAAAAATAATTTAGATTTTTGTAATTTATAAAATTTTAGTCCTGACATGAGAAGAGCTGTATAAACTACTTGAAGCTTAGCGCTTATAGAAATATCTCAAATTAAAAACAAACAGTAACAACATCTGACCTGAGAGTCTCCAGAGTGCAGTGTGGACTCTTCAGTCCATCAGAGATCAGCTTCCCTCCTGAATCCTGCAGGTTGTTGTTACTCAGGTCCAGCTCTCTCAGACTAGAGGACTGGGAGCTGAGAACTGAGGACAGAGCTTCACAGCTTCTCTCTGACAGGTTACAGCCACTCAGCCTGGAGAGACAACAGGAAGGAAACAAGTTGTTTACATTCAGTGGTGGATCTAGAAACTATTACATGGGGAGGCAAAGGGGGGGCTAGAGGTCTTGGAAGGGTGGCATGTGTAGACGGTACGTAGGAATGTGAATGGCTTTAACCAAACAAAAATACTTTAAACTCTGGTAGTTATTTTTAAAACATGTCCTTACACACTACAATTGTTTAAATTCACAAAAGAAATAAGCACAGTGTTCAAACAAAACAATACTTCAAATTAAATCAAACCGTCTGTTGTGTAATAAGAGATTATACAACAACGGTTCCAATTAAATTAAAGTTATAATCAAACTGGATTCATATTGTTGAGCAAATCACTCTCAAAATAAAGATAATCAACAGAGAGGATGTGGTGTCCCTCCGTGTTAACCGTTACTCAGCCAGTTATCTTAAGCTAACGTTAGCTTTGTAAAGAGATCGTGGAATATTCCGAAACATAATAACTACCACACATATAAACACAAAACTGCTAGGCTAACTTAATCTGGTTATAACTAAAATATCTACTGACATAAACACATGTTCATGGATAGATTTAACTGCTATACGTCTGGAAAACTCATTATTGATGCGTTAGTGGTACAGCTGATGTGGTCCAAACAGCTGATGTGGTCCAAACAGCTGATGTGGTCCAAACAGCTGATGTGATACAAACAGCTGATGTGATACAAACAGCTGGTGTGGTCCAAACAGCTGGTGTGGTCCAAACAGCTGATGTGGTCCAACAGCTGATGTGATCCAAACTATTCCAGTAACAGTTACCTCCAGAGTGTAAAATGTTGTTTCATCCATGATTCACGTCTCATCCTCTTCCAACCATTCATCAAAACTAAGTCCTCCTCATGAATCAAAATTAACACCAAAACAATCCATTGTATTGATGTTGTGGGCTAACGTTACTGTTTCTTTGATTCAGCTCTGGAAGTTACAATGTTGCCATGGAAATGGCGGAGGAATATTTCATGTGATGCACCAGGTGTGCTCCAATGTCTCTGGGGGGGCTGTCATGCTGATTTGAATACGTTCTAAATGTCTAGATGACCAATCAGATTGTCTGGTTGGATGTATTTGGTGTATAATCAGCAATAAACAAAGTCACATGATATTAACATGAATGATTTCTGGATCTCAGCCACAGTTCATTATTCATTCTTTATGAAGTGATTCTAAATCAGAATAAAATACTTTGGAAACATTCACATGTTTTGTCTCCAAAGTATTTTTCAGTACTGTGTTTTCAAAGATTATTGTTGTTGATCTGACCTGAGAGTCTCCAGAGTGCAGTGTGGACTCTTCAGTCCATCAGAGATCAGCTTCCCTCCTGAATCCTGCAGGTTGTTGTTACTCAGGTCCAGCTCTCTCAGACTAGAGGACTGGGAGCTGAGAACTGAGGACAGAGCTTCACAGCTTCTCTCTGACAGGTTACAGCCACTCAGCCTGGAGAGACAACAGGAAGGAAACAAGTTGTTTACATTAGAGTTGTCAGTTAAACGTGTTATTAATGGTGTTATTAATGGTGTTAACGCAAACCCATTTTAACGGCGTCAATTATTATATCGCAAGATTAAATTTCTTTCAAGCTTTGTAGTTTTTTGCTCTTCATGAGAATGTTAGTGTGAAATTTAACACTACAGTAGGCTATAATATATATATATATATATATATATATATATATATATATATATATATATATATATATATATATATATATATATACATACACACACACACACACACACACACACACACACACACACACACAGACACACACACACGCGCCAATGTTGTTTTCAATTAAAAAAAACATTTGACAAAGCGAGCCGATCCAAATTCCATGTTGATGAGAGCATTAAAATGAAAAAAAAATAATGGGACGAAAAGAAATCAAGGAACATTTAGAATAGATAAACATGTGACATTAATATTAAGTTAGCTATGACATTAAAGGAGATTTCCGGTCCATTTCAACATGTAGCTGTGTGTTTTGTTTAAATGTGTAGTGCTGTCAGTAGAGAGACAGATGGAACCAGTCGGTGCAGTGTACACCGAGTTATCCTCCTCTAGAGTAGCACCAACAGGCTTCAACAGGGCAAGTTATTAATGTGTTTTTATCTCTAAACATGTTCAAAATGTGGCTACCAGTGCCTAGCCATATGCAGTTATTCCTTCAGAATGATCACAGTGAATCTGACTGCTGGAGATGTGACAGAAAGGCAGGAAAGTTGTGTTAATTCAGTATAACAATAATACTGCACACACCTCTGTTTATTTCCAACATTTATGCCTTTCTGTCCCATCTACTGCAGTCAGATTCACTGTGTTCATTTGGAAGCAATAACCTCACATGGCCCGGCACTGGTAGTGACATGTTAAGGCTGTGTGGAGGATAAAACATGTCATGTTTAAGCCTGTTGGATGCTAACTCTAGCAGGAGATAAATCTGTGTAGACTGCACCGATTGTTTTCATTTGTCTCGCTACTGACAGCCCTACACATTAAAAATAATCAAGCTACATGTTGAAATTGACCGGATTTCTCCTTTAATGCAATTAATAACAATAAAATATTTAATCATTTGACAGAACTAGTTTATATTTAACACCTGATGAAAGATAGCAGATTATTTAGTGATACATAAATCCCACTTACAGAGCTTTGTTGGAGGCTTTGACCACTGGCAGCAGCCTCAGAAGAGCCTCCTCTGAAGCAAAGTATTTCTTCAGGTCAAACACGTCCAGATCTTCTTCTGATGACAGTAAGATGAAGACCAGAGCTGACCACTGAGCAGGAGACAGTTTATCTGTGGAGAGACTTCCTGAACTCAGGGACTGTTGGATCTGCTCCACTAGAGAACGATCATTCAGTTCATTCAGACAGTGGAACAGATTGATGCTTCTCTCTGCAGACAGACCCTCATCCATCTTCTTCTTGATGTACTTGACTGTTTTCTGATTGGTCTCTGATCTACTTCCTGTCTGTGTCAGCAGACCTCGTAGGAGATTCTGATTGGTCTGCAGTGAAAGACCCAGGAGGAAGCGGAGGAACAGGTCCAGGTGTCCATTAGGACTCTGTAAGGCCTTGTCTACAGCACTCTGGTAGAACTGTGTTGATGATGTTTGTTCTTCTGCCAGCAGGTTGACTCCAGAGTTGGTGAAGGTCAGATGGACATGAAGAGCAGCAGAAACTCCTGAACACTCAGATGGACGAAGCTGAACACCTTGTCCTGGTACAGTCCTCTCTCCTCTTTAAAGATCTGTGTGAACACTCCTGAGACCACTGAGGCTGCTCTGATATCGATGCCACACTCTGTCAGGTCTGATTCATAGAAGATCAGGTTGCCTTTCTGCAGCTGCTCAAAAGCCAGTTTTCCCAGAGACCTGATCATCTTCCTGGTCTCTGGACTCCAGTGTGGATCGGTCTCAGCTCCTCCATCATACTTGATCTTCTTCACTTTGGACTGAACCACCAGGAAATGGATGTACATCTCAGTCAGGGTCTTGGGCAGCTCTCCTCCCTCTCGGGTTTTCAACACGTCCTCCAGGACTGTAGCAGTGATCCAGCAGAAGACTGGGATGTGGCACATGATGTGGAGGCTTCGTGATCTCTTGATGTGGGAGATGATCCTGCTGGCCTGCTCCTTATCTCTGACTCTCTTCCTGAAGTACTCCTCCTTCTGGGCATCAGTGAACCCTCTGACCTCTGTCACCATGTCAACACACCCAGGAGGGATCTGATTGGCTGCTGCAGGTCGTGTGGTTATCCAGAGGCGAGCAGAGGGAACCAGTTTCCCCCTGATGAGGTTTGTCAGCAGCACACCCACTGAGGTGGACTCTGTAACATCAGTCAGGATCTCAGTGTTGAGGAAGTCCAGAGGAAGTCGACACTCATCCAGACCGTCAAAGATGAAGACCACCGGGAACTCTTCAAACCTGCTGATTCCTGCTTCTTTGGTTTCACTAAAGAAGTAATCAACAAGTTCCACCAAGCTGAACTTTCTCTCTTTCAGCACATTCAGCTCTCTGAAGGTGAATGGGAATGTGAACTGGATGTCCTGGTTGGCTTTGCCTTCAGCCCAGTCCAGAGTGAACTTCTGTGTTAAGACTGTTTTCCCGATGCCAGCCACTCCCTTTGTCATCACTGCTCTGATTGGTTTATCTCTTCCAGGGGGGGGTTTAAAGATGTCTTCTTGTCTGATTGTTGGTTCTGGTGTGTCTGGTTTCCAGGATGCTGTTTCAATCTGTCTGACCTCATGTTGATCATCGACCCCTTCAGCCCCTCCCTCCATGAGGTAGATCTCTGTGAACATCTGATTCAGAACGGTTTGGTTTCCTGCTTTAGCAATCCCCTCAAACACACGCTGGAACTTCCTGTCTAGCTTAGATTTGAGTTTACGCTTACAAACTCCTGCTGGACTTCCTGAATGAATACAGAACAAAGAAGATCAGTAGGTGATTTATAAAGAAACAGGAACATACTCTGACCCTTCTCTGGAGACATTAGTAAAGGTCCCATTAGTCCAGCAAGTTAAATCTTTAGAGAAATCCTCTTACTGCTCTGCAGACGTTCAGCCAGCTCGTCCTGCTTCATTCTCCTCAGGAAGTGCAGTGTGATCTTCAGAAACGCCTCTCTGCTCCTCCTCTGCTCTTCATCCTCACCCTCCCTCTGACTCTCTGGGAATTCTGGGTAATCTGGACTCAGAAGCTTCTGGATCTTCTTCAGCTCGTTCTTCACAAAAGTGACGATGTCGTCCTCCAGCAGCTGGAACAGAAGATTATATGAATGACAATCAGACTGGAATCATGGAAGCAACCATCAGATCCATGATGGATAGACTGAGGACCCTCTGGTCTGGACAGGGCAGCATGGACATGATGGGGAAAAGAATAGATGTAACGTAGTTGTTGTACATGTACAGACCATAAAGATGGAGTCCAGGTGGGTTTGATGCTGCTGGGAGGACTGGGACCCACTGGGACCCTCTGAGCTCTCCTGGTCCACTCTGTGGAGGAATCAGGAATAATTAGCTCCCATCATGTCTGTCCACACAGAGACACACACAAGGTAAAGGTCCTGTAACTTACAGTGTTGATTCCAACATAGAATCAGATGGTTTCCCCTGACAGTAAAGAGCTGGTGGTCCTGCTGACCCCCCTGTTAATTGGCCTCATCTCCATGCGGCTTTACCGTAACGTTACATCTACAGCAACGGCTTTCAGGACTTCACCTGGAGCTCCCAATGAGAAGGTAAGTGTGTTCCTTTCTGCCATTGGCTGTCACAGCCTAACGTTAGCTATCAGCTGACATGTGGCTAACTTTAGAGCTTGTTGTTTGGGGACATCGATGTAAAACCCAACGGCAGAGAGAACCAGACGTAACTAAAGTCTTGCTGTCTGCTACGGGAAGGGGGGGCAACAGAGTCTGAGAACTTTAGACCACATGAAGAGCGAAACGGGACCGGGACGGATTCTCTCTCCCTGGATCTTGCAGGACAGGATTTTTTGGAGGGGGAGGGGGGGGCAGTCACGTGATCTGGATATGACGGCAGTATTGTTGTGGGCTCAGGATGGGATGTTAGCGACGAATGCTTCCTGTGTCCCCTCTAATCCCCGGTATTCCCAGTAGGAGAAGAACATCTGGGAAGAACGTTGCCGTTCCTGATTTGTAGCCCAGCCGATGGCTACGGGAGATTTAAAATGCTTTTTGATGGGGCTACAACACCAGATCCTATTGGTCCAGACCAGGTCCAGTATTAAACTGAGCTCTACAGTTGAAGACCGGTCTCACTGGACAGCTTTCAGATGGAGAATATAAATATATGTGAAGAAGAAAGATGCTGAGAATAAACTCCAAAAACTTCTCTGGAGACATAAAAGTTAAAGCATGAATCAGTAATATTATAATATTATTAACAGCTGACCTCTTTCCAGCAGAAGGTTGATCTCCTTTAAAGTCAATGAGGGCTTGATATGACCAGTCACTCTTAAAGGACACACAGCTGGGTCCAGGTCCAGCAGAGTCTGGTCTCTGATGGATCCTGTTAGACAGACCAACAGGGAAGGAAATCCACTTTTTAATATTCAGACACAAAAACTGCTGCAGATACAAGCAGCGACTAAAACTAGACGAACACAAAGAAGTTCAATGAACTAGACAAAAAACTGGGTTCAACAGCTCAAACACCAGAGAATATACAGGACCAGACCAGATCCAGGATTTACCTAAAGGCAAGAGGTGAAGACTGGTTTAACTGGACAGCTTTCACATGGAGAATGTAAATATATGTGAAGAAGAAAGATGCTGAGAATAAACTCCAAAAACTTCTCTGGAGACATAAAAGTTAAAGCATGAATCAGTAATATTATAATATTATTAACAGCTGACCTCTTTCCAGCAGAAGGTTGATCTCCTTTAAAGTCAATGAGGGCTTGATATGACCGGTCACTCTTAAAGGACACACAGCTGGGTCCAGGATCAGGACCAGGATCAGGTTCAGGTTCAGGGTCAGGATCAGGAGACTCTGGTCTCTGCTTGGTCCTGATAGAAAAACCCATTTATTTAGGGTCACATGTTCAGGTAGAGTAACGTCTCCCAGCATATAATATAATATTAATATTAATATGTCTGTAGGCCTAATTATTAACAATTACGCCAATAATGCTTTACTTTCTGTCCAAAACTCAATAAAAATATCTTTTGAAATCTGATTTTTAAACATTAAAACATAATAATAATAATAATAATAATAATAATATTTCTAAATGTCTGAAAGATATTTTGAGAGAGAGGATATTATTTTGCAAAAATATTCTCATTTCAGTCATCAGCTCCAATAATTCTTTTCCAATAAAAACAGTTGATTTGAAGGAGGAGCATGAGAGCAACATGACCCCAAACCACCCAGGACGTAGTCCCGTCCAACTAGACTGGATCCAGTTCGCTGGACGTAGTCCCATCCAATGAGACTGGATCCAGTTCGCTGGACCTAGTCCCGTCCAACGAGACTGGATCCAGTCCGCTGGACGTAGTCCCGTCCAATGAGACTGAATCCAGTTCGCTGGACGTAGTCCCGTCCAACGAGACTGGATCCAGTTCGCTGGACGTAGTCCCATCCAACGAGACTGGATCCAGTTCGCTGGACGTAGTCCCGTCCAACGAGACTGGATCCAGTCCGCTGGACGTAGTCCCATCCAACGAGACTGGATCCAGTCCGCAGGACGTAGTCCCGTCCAACGAGACTGGATCCAGTCCGCTGGACGTAGCCCGTCCAACGAGACTGGATCCAGTCCGCTGGACGTAGTCCCATCCAACGAGACTGGATCCAGTCCGCAGGACGTAGTCCCTTCCAACGAGACTGGATCCAGTCCGCTGGACGTAGCCCGTCCAACGAGACTGGATCCAGTCCGCTGGATGTAGTCCCGTCCAACGAGACTGGATCCAGTCCGCTGGATGTAGTCCCGTCCAACGAGACTGGATCCAGTCCGCTGGACGTAGCCCGTCCAACGAGACTGGATCCAGTCCGCTGGATGTAGTCCCGTCCAACGAGACTGGATCCAGTCCGCTGGATGTTCCCGACTCACCTCAGTCTTCTTCTTAACGTTTCTATTTCCCTTTCCATCGCAGTTCTCTCCTTCTGCCATTCAAGTCTCTCCATCAAGCCTCTCTCCTCCATTTCTATCCTCCTCTCCCGTACAAGTCTTTATTAAAGGAACGGGGGCTGCATGGACCTACAGCTGGGTGCAGGTCCAGGTCCAGCAGGGTCTGGTCTCTGATGGGTCCTGTTAGAAAGAGAGGAAGACCACTTTTTAATGTCCAGAAACAGAAGCTGCTGGAGAAACTAGAAGCTATCACACACACACACACACACACACACACACAAACACACACACACCTTGGACCTTGTAACATTAAAGTTGACACACACACACACACACACACACACACACACACACACACACACACACACACACCTTGGACCTTGTAACATTAAAGTTGACACACACACACACACACACACACACACACCTTGGACCTTGTAACATTAAAGTTGACACACACACACACACCTTGGACCTTGTAACATTAAAATTGACACACACACACACACACACACACACACACACACACACACACACACCCCCGTACCTCAGACAGCTTTCTGGTCTCCACTGTGTCAGGAAGTAAGAAGAGAAGTAGAAACATTAGATTTAACGTCCCAGAGGCAGAAACCAGCCCTGAAGAGACCAGAGACTAACGTGGTGTTAAGGTCCCAGAGGAGGAAACCGGCCCTGAAGAGACCAGAGACTAACGTGGTGTTAAGGTCCCAGAGGAGGAAACCAGCCCTGAAGAGACCAGAGACTAACGTGGTGTTAAGGTCCCAGAGGCAGAAACCAGCCCTGAAGAGACCAGAGACTAACGTGGTGTTAAGGTCCCAGAGGCAGAAACCAGCCCTGAAGAGACCAAAGACTAACGTGGTCTTAACGTCTCAAACAGAAACTTACAAAATGGAGTTGTTTCCTGATGAGTCACAGCCCCACCTGGCAGGAAGCACCCTTTCACAATAAGAGCTCTGGTTCCTCCCTCTGTGTGACTGTGGTTGTTGTTGTCAGTGTGTGTTTTTCTTCCTTTGTCCCCTGAATGCAACACGAGGACTTTCCACATGTAACCAGCTACTCAAGGGCTAGCCACCATTAAGTTTACCTGACAATAAGAGATATGCGAGGTATCCAGATGTTTGGAACTGGGCCAGATCAGAAGATTCTAGGTTTGCTCTCTGAAGCCAAAGGATTGAATTACCACAGTGAAAGAACACCACAAGTCTCAGGAGAAAGTTTAACTGTATGTATTGAATGTAATGCGTAACGAGGTAAATAACATTAATACATTAACAATCATAAACACCAATTATAGTCAGGTGAAAAGTGGGATCCCATATAAAAAAGTAGAAAAAATACAAAGTATCAAAGTAATAAATGTTCAGTCCAGTTCAATCAAAATAAATTAGACCTGGGTCTGCTAAAATACTGTTCTCAATTCCTCAAGTGCAAAAGGATCTTTGTCCTCCTTCAAGGAAATCAGTGTGCACCAAGTTCTACGTGACCCCCTTGGCCAAAGGGGTCATAGATTAAGTTTCTCCATTGTAAGGTCTCTAGGTTGCAGCCTCCTGGTTCCAACCGGTCTCTACATCAACTGGGCTTGGCTCGCCATCCAGTTTCTCTACACTCTGCTTTGTTTCTCTGTTGATTTCCACCGCTGGTCTAGACTCCACCAGACTGCGATCCCTCAACTTTGAATCTAGCAACAAAACCTGACCAGTACAATGAGACAGCTCATTAGCTTGGACCTGCCTTCTGAATGAGTCTCTCTCCAGAGTTTCACACTGTTTAGTTAACGTCAACAGTCGCAGAACTTAACATTAGCCCTAAAATGTAGAAGTATATGCTACGATGGTTCAGCTTTTTCTCTGGAGTCACTTCCGGTCTCACTCAGTAGCGACCGGCTGAGAGGCGGGCCTAAACACGCTATTGGCTAGGGTGTAGTAACACTCAGACTTTATAGGCTAATGCCACAATATGCCCTCGTATTGGATGATATCAATGTTAACAAGCGATCATGTCAATATAAAGCATTTATTTATACTTATATATAGTTTTCACATGTATTGTATAATCACTTGTACAAGCAGAGCTCCAAATATCTGGACACATTAAAACATGTTCCAGCTTCTAGTTGTTTCATTTCTAAGTTTTTATCTTCCACTTCTTATTTATTTCATTCACATTATTGTCACTTAAAATAACAGGACAGAATCTTTGATAAAGTGTTAAAATGTCCCAGTTTAATGTGATTCATTAGACAGGGACAGTGTTCATTAATTAACATCGTTGGAAATGCACCAGAATTAGCCAAAAGGATATTTTTCATCCGTTGTCCCGGGACACATCTTAAAACTGTCTCCCTAAGAAAAACCAGATTACAGTCAACAGCCCAAATATAAAAAGTATTAAACAGATAAAACTCTTCAAACCCCGTTGAGAAACACAGTGAACACGTTAGCTAATACAGACATTACGGTAAAATAATTATTATAATACACATTAGTGGACACAGTAGCTAATACAGACATTACGGTAAAATAATAATTATAATACACATTAGTGGACACATTAGCTAATACAGACATTACGGTAAAATAATAATTATAATACACATTAGTGGACACAGTAGCTAATACAGACATTACGGTAAAATTATAATTATAATACACATTAGTGGACACAGTAGCTAATACAGACATTACGGTAAAATAATAATTATAATACACATTAGTAGACACGTTAGCAGGTGATCACACAGGTGGGAAAGCAGGAGACAGGAAGTTAAACAAGACATCACATGGGAGAGCAGAGAAACTACAAAATATAACAGGAAGAACTACAAGAGAAAAGCAGCATCATGACAGACGGCCTATATCTCGTTTTCTTCTTCTTTGGAAATGATTCAACAGCCACTGATGGAACAAAAAGCTTTGATTTGGAAAAATAAGTCTCAGAACTACAGAAAGATCCAGTAGTGAAGCAGGAGGAGGTCTGGAAGGATCCACTTTACTGACCCCCAACACCTTTAACGTTATATATAATAATAATAATAATAATAATAATAATAATAATAATAATAATAATAATAGTTTAAGTTTTATAGACTCAGCTGATCAGCAGTGAGAGACAGGAGGACACTCTCCGTCCTCCACAGGACTCAGAGACACTGAGGAGCCAGGAGACCAGATCCCAAACCCAGGATAGAGAGTCTGAGTGGATGAGGTGTTGAAGGTGTGGATGTGGATCAGTGAGTCAGAGGAGACTGTGTAGAAGGACAGAGATCCAGCAGGACAGTCCACATACACTGCTACTCTATCAGAGACACGGAGGGAGGAGACGGAGGTTCCTCTGTTATTGTGAAGGACAGAGTAATGACCACCAGAGCAGCTCAGACTCCAGGACTGATCATTAAATCCAAACACACAGTCAACACTGTCTCCTGTCCTCCTGATTCCTCTGTAACTCACTGATATAAGAACATCTCCTCTGGTCTGGACCTCCCAGTAACAGCGACCAGTCAGACCATCTCTACACAGCAGCTGAGGAGACCTGGTCTCAAACCTCTCTGGATGACCAGGATATGGCTGATCCTCCTCCACCCGTGTCACCGTCCTGTTGTTGTGAGACAGTTTGAGGGTCCTGTCCACCGTGTTCATGTCGACTGTGAGTTCACAGGAATCTGACGGAGACAACGAGACACAACACAGCTGCAGTTATTAACCAATCAGCTCTCTGGGGATGACATCACAGGGTTGAATGATGATGTCACAGTCTGATGAATGAAATTAAAAACACACTTACACTTCCTCAGACCTGGTGTCAACCATCTGACTCCAGCAGGCTCCACCCTGAAAGGAGGGGGGGGGGCATTACATCACTCTCTCACAGCTTGGTTCTGGTCTAATGGAGCGCTGACCTGTCTCTCTCTCTAACCTGTCTCTCTCTCTCTAACCTGTCTCTCTCTCTAACCTGTCTCTCTCTCTAACCTGTCTCTCTCTCTCTAACCTGTCTCTCTCTCTCTCTCTCTCTCTAACCTGTCTCTCTCTCTCTAACCTGTCTCTCTCTCTAACCTGTCTCTCTCTCTCTAACCTGTCTCTCTCTCTAACCTGTCTCTCTCTCTAACCTGTCTCTCTCTCTCTAACCTGTCTCTCTCTCTCTAACCTGTCTCTCTCTCTAACCTGTCTCTCTCTCTCTCTAACCTGTCTCTCTCTCTCTAACCTGTCTCTCTCTCTAACCTGTCTCTCTCTCTAACCTGTCTCTCTCTCTCTCTAACCTGTCTCTCTCTCTAACCTGTCTCTCTCTCTCTAACCTGTCTCTCTCTCTAACCTGTCTCTCTCTCTAACCTGTCTCTCTCTCTCTAACCTGTCTCTCTCTCTAACCTGTCTCTCTCTCTCTCTAACCTGTCTCTCTCTCTCTAACCTGTCTCTCTCTCTAACCTGTCTCTCTCTCTAACCTGTCTCTCTCTCTCTCTAACCTGTCTCTCTCTCTCTCTAATCTGTCTCGCTCTCTCTCTAACCTGTCTCTCTCTCTCTAACCTGTCTCTCTCTCTAACCTGTCTCTCTCTCTAACCTGTCTCTCTCTCTAACCTGTCTCTCTCTCTCTCTAACCTGTCTCTCTCTCTCTCTAATCTGTCTCGCTCTCTCTCTAACCTGTCTCTCTCTCTCTAACCTGTCTCTCTCTCTCTAACCTGTCTCTCTCTCTCTAACCTGTCTCTCTCTCTAACCTGTCTCTCTCTCTCTAACCTGTCTCTCTCTCTAACCTGTCTCTCTCTCTAACCTCTCTCTCTCTCTCTAACCTGTCTCTCTCTCTAACCTGTCTCTCTCTCTCTAACCTGTCTCTCTCTCTCTCTAACCTGTCTCTCTCTCTAACCTGTCTCTCTCTCTAACCTGTCTCTCTCTCTAACCTGTCTCTCTCTCTCTAACCTGTCTCTCTCTCTCTAACCTGTCTCTCTCTCTCTCTAACCTGTCTCTCTCTCTAACCTGTCTCTCTCTCTCTCTAACCTGTCTCTCTCTCTAACCTGTCTCTCTCTCTCTAACCTGTCTCTCTCTCTCTAACCTGTCTCTCTCTCTCTCTAACCTGTCTCTCTCTCTCTAACCTGTCTCTCTCCACAGCTTGGTTCTGGTCTAATGGAGCGCTGGGATTTCCTCATTTTATATTCATATTTGTCCGTCAATCAATTCTAATCTTTCATTCACTTTAATTTCCTTTAACTTCTTCCCTGGGATCGAACCTTTTACTCTTTAGGACATCGGGACATCTGACGTGTCCACCGTCCATAAAATGATGTCTTCATCATAGACTACATGTTACAGAATGAGGACATCAGCTGGAAGAAAGAGAGAGAGAGAGAGAGACAGAGAGAGAGAGAGAGACAGAGAGAGAGAGACAGAGAAAGAAACAGAGAGAGAGAAGGTCTCCACCCTGTGTCCACTCCCAGTCTCTGTTTCCACCCTGTGTCCACATCCAGTCTCTGTCTCCACCCTGTGTCCACTCCCAGTCTCTGTCTCCACCCTGTGTCCACTCCCAGCCTGAATGTGGACAGGATTACGTCTTTTCATTTACAGAGACCCAACAATTACCCCAAGAGCAACCATTTGGTGCAACAGTGGACGTGTCTCTGTAGAGAGACATATATCGTGTTAGCACCACAGGGACTAGGAAAGAGCGTTTTGAGAGACGTTTAGAACGTAGAGCCGTCCTCTCCCAGCACAAGAGGAACTTAGAGAAATAATTGGTCCAGACGTCAGAGTACGTCTCTGATCGATCACATGAGCCCTGCAGCACCGGCAGCTGACATTTTAAACCTCTAGCTAACTAGTCTGTCTAAAGAGGAGATTAATGCTTCATCCACACACTCTGCTCACAGCGTAGAAAGCACATTTAGCTTTGTGCTAAGCTACGCTAAACCTGTCCTGGGCCTCTCTCTGTCGAGTTGAAGCTGATTTGATCCCAGGAAAGAGGAAAAAGGATGTTTCTTAAAACCACAGTCCGGTATCTGTCCAAACTACATCAATTATTAACAAAGGGAGTTATCATTTTAGTTCCTGGAGATGTTCTCCTTTAAAACTTCCTACACTAATATCTCCTTCTTGTTGATCAGTGTGTGTACCTGAGAGTGTCCAGTCTCCAGAGAGGATCCTTCAGTCCCGCTGACAGCAGCTTCACTCCTGAGTCTCCTGGATGATTGTAGCTCAGGTCCAGCTCTCTCAGATGGGAGGGGTTGGAGCTCAGAGCTGAGACCAGAGAAGAACAGCCTTCCTCTGAGATCAGACAGCTTGACAGACTGGAAACACACAGAACAACACACAGGAAGCCTCTGTCAACACGTGGAGCCATGTGCTAGTTCTTTCTTTCTTTGTTGTCCAGGTACATTTTAGTCCAGATTTATAATAATCTTTAAAATCATCTGGGGTATTTAATTATTGAGTCTCAAAACTACAGGTAAAGTTTATCATATCAACAGACACAAAGCTACACGTCAGCTGTTTATCAACTAAAGTTAGTCAGAGTTTAAATGGTCATCAGTTGAACTGGTTAATGAATCCTGACCTGAGAGTCTCCAGTGTGCAGTGTGGACTCTTCAGTCCATCAGAGATCAGCTTCCCTCCTGAATCCTGCAGGTTGTTGTTACTCAGGTCCAGCTCTCTCAGACTAGAGGACTGGGAGCTGAGAACTGAGGACAGAGCTTCACAGCTTCTCTCTGACAGGTTACAGACACTCAGCCTGGAGAGACCACAGGAAACAAGACAGATAACGTGTGTGTTTAAATGTTGAGTCTGGACTTTTGGTATATTTATTATGTTAAAACCCTTTTCAGTTTAATTCCTTTCTGTTTCATTCTGAAGTTGTAGATAACTAATCAAGTCTGAATCAGGAATCAGTCACATATTAAAATATAAAGTATTTCTAGAACTCAGCCACGGTTCATAATTCATGCTTTATGATGGGTGATCATACAATATAGCAACAAATAATTTAGATTTTTGTAATTTATAAAATTTTAGTCCTGACATGAGAAGAGCTGTATAAACTACTTGAAGCTTAGCGCTTATAGAAATATCCCAAATTAAATCAAACAGTAACTACATCTGACCTGAGAGTCTCCAGAGTGCAGTGGGGACTCTTCAGTCCATCAGAGATCAGCTTCCCTCCTGAATCCTGCAGGTTGTTGTTACTCAGGTCCAGCTCTCTCAGACTAGAGGACTGGGAGCTGAGAACTGAGGACAGAGCTTCACAGCTTCTCTCTGACAGGTTACAGCCACTCAGCCTGGAGAGACGACAGGAAGGAAACAAGTTGTAATATTTAACTCCTGTTGAAAGATATCGTAGTATTTGTTGATGATTAAATATCACTTAGAGCTTTTTTGAAGGGACAGTAACAAATCTAACCCTAACAGGAAGGAAACAAGTTGTTTATATTAGTGCTGTCAGTTAAACACGTAATTAAAGGTGTTAATGCAAACCCATTTAAACAGAGTCAATTATTATATCGCGAGATTAACTTTCTTTTTGGCCTAGCAAACATTGCAGTTTTTTTCACATGCTGTTGCAAGAACTAGTAACAGTAGAAAACTACAACACCCACCGGATCTAGCTGGAAACAAAACTGGTTTTGGCATGCGAGCCGGCCAAAGAGTAGTAACGTTACGGTTTGAGTGGATAGCGAGCCCGAGACTCCAAACTGGACGCCAATAAGATTCTTGAGAGAGAATACCACTCGATGGCCAAGCACACAGCTGATGCTGATCCCCCCCCCCCCACATCATAATATTATGTCACCCTTTTATTGATGGACAGTGTTACATTGTGTGAGAGATTATTGGCTCCAAGTGAGAACGTTAGTGTGAAATTGAACACTACGGTAGGCTATATGCAGATGTTGTTTTCAATAAAAAAACATTTGCACAAAGCGAGCCAATCCACTTCTCCCTTTTGACAAGAACATCAAAATGAGAAGAAATAATGGGACAAAAAGAAATCAAGGGACATTTAGAAAAGATAAATATGGGACATTAATTGCGAGGTAACAATGACATTATTGCGATTAATCGTGATTAAATAAGTACGAACGATAAGATATCGTAGTATTTGTTGATGATTAAATATCACTTACAGAGCTATTTTGGAGGGACAGTAATGAATCAATATCAGTCACAGTTCATACTTAGTGCTTTACAACATATAATAAATAGATGGATTCTGTTCCACTTACAGAGCTTTTTTGGAGACTTTGACCACTGGCAGCATCCTCAGAAGAGCCTCCTCTGAAGCAGAGTATTTCTTCAGGTCAAACACGTCCAGATCTTCTTCTGATGACAGTAAGATGAAGACCAGAGCTGACCACTGAGCACGAGACAGTTCATATCTGGAGAGACGTCCTGAACTCAGGTACCGTTGGATCTCCTCCACTAGAGAACCATCATTCAGTTCATTCAGACAGTGGAACAGATTGATGCTTCTCTCTGCAGACAGACCCTCATCCATCTTCTTCTTGATGTACCACACTGTTTCCTGATTGGTCTCTGATCTACTTCCTGTCTGTGTCAGCAGACCTCGTAGGAGATTCTGATTGGTTTGCAGTGAAAGACCCAGGAGGAAGCGGAGGAACAAGTCCAGGTGTCCATTAGGACTCTGTAAGGCCTTGTCCACAGCACTCTGGTAGAACTGTGTTGATGATGTTTTTCTTCGTGTCAGCAGGTTGACTCCAGAGTTGGTGAAGGTCAGATGGACATGAAGAGCAGCCAGAAACTCCTGAACACTCAGATGGACGAAGCTGAACACCTTGTCCTGGTACAGTCCTCTCTCCTCTTTAAAGATCTGTGTGAACACTCCTGAGACCACTGAGGCTGCTCTGATATCGATGCCACACTCTGTCAGGTCGTATTCATAGAAGATCAGGTTGCCTTTCTGCAGCTGCTCAAACGCCAATTTTCCCAGAGACCTGATCATTATCCTGGTCTCTGGACTCCAGTGTGGATCTGTCTCAGCTCCTCCATCGTACTTGAAGTTCTTCACTTTGGACTGAACCACCAGGAAGTGGATGTACATCTCAGTCAGGGTCTTGGGCAGCTCTCCTCCCTCTCTGGTCTTCAACACGTCCTCCAGGACTGTAGCAGTGATCCAGCAGAAGACTGGGATGTGGCACATGATGTGGAGGCTTTGTGATCTCTTGATGTGGGAGATGATCCTGCTGGCCTCCTCCTCATCTCTGAATCTCTTCCTGAAGTACTCCTCCTTCTGGGCGTCAGTGAACCCTCTGACCTCTGTCACCATGTCAACACACCCAGGAGGGATCTGATTGGCTGCTGCAGGTCGTGTGGTTATCCAGAGGCGAGCAGAGGGAACCAGTTTCCCCCTGATGAGGTTTGTCAGCAGCACACCCACTGAGGTGGACTCTGTAACATCAGTCAGGATCTCAGTGTTGAGGAAGTCCAGAGGAAGTCGACACTCATCCAGACCGTCAAAGATGAAGACCACCGGGAACTCTTCAAACCTGCTGATTCCTGCTTCTTTGGTTTCACTAAAGAAGAAATCAACAAGTTCCACCAAGCTGAACTTTCTCTCTTTCAGCACATTCAGCTCTCTGAAGGTGAATGGGAATGTGAACTGGATGTCCTGGTTGGCTTTGCCTTCAGCCCAGTCCAGAGTGAACTTCTGTGTTAAGACTGTTTTCCCGATGCCAGCCACTCCCGTTGTCATCACTGCTCTGATTGGTTTATCACTTCCAGGTGGGGTTTTAAAGATGTCTTCTTGTCTGATTGTTGGTTCTAGTGTGTCTGGTTTCCAGGATGCTGTTTCAATCTGTCTGACCTCATGTTGATCATTGACCCCTGCAGCCCCTCCCTTCATGAGGTAGATCTCTGTGAACATCTGATTCAGAACGGTTTGGTTTCCTGCTTTAGCGATCCCCTCAAACACACGCTGGAACTTCCTGTCTAGCTTAGATTTGAGTTTACGCTTAGAAACTCCTGCTGGACTTCCTGAATGAATACAGAACAAAGAAGATCAGTAGGTGATTTATAAAGAAACAGGAACATACTCTGACCCTTCTCTGGAGACCTTAGTAAAGGTCCCATTAGTCCAGCAAGTTAAATCTTTAGAGAAATCCTCTTACTGCTCTGCAGACGTTCAGCCAGCTCATCCTGCTTCATTCTCCTCAGGAAGTGCAGTGTGATCTTCAGAAACGCCTCTCTGCTCCTCCTCTGATCTTCATCCTCACCCTCCCTCTGACTCTCTGAGCATTCTGGGTAATCTGGACTCAGAAGCTTCTGGATCTTCTTCAGCTCGTTCTTCACAAAAGTGACGATGTCGTCCTCCAGCAGCTGGAACAGAAGATTATATGAATGCCAATCAGACTGAAATCATGGAAGCAACCATCAGATCCATGATGGACAGACTGAGGACCCTCTGGTCTGGACAGGGCAGCATGGAGATGATTGGGAACAGAATAGATGTAACATAGTTGGTGTACATGTACAGACCATAAAGATGGAGTCCAGGTGGGTTTGATGCTGCTGGGAGGACTGGGACCCACTGGGACCCTCTGAGCTCTCCTGGTCCACTCTGTGGAGGAATCAGGAATAATTAGCTCCCATCATGTCTTTCCACACAGAGACACACACAGGGTAAAGGTCCTGGGACTTAAAGTGTTGATTCCAACATAGAATCAGATGTTTCCCCTGACAGTAAAGAGCTGGTGGTCCTGCTGACCACCCTGGTAATTGGCCTCATCTCCATGCACGGCTTTACCGTAACGTTACATCTACAGCAACGGCTTTCAGGACTTCACCTGGAGCTCCCAATGAGAAGGTAAGTGTGTAAGGGGCAGTCACGTGATCGGGGTTTGGCGGCAGTATTGTTGTGGGCTCAGGATGGGATGTTAGCAAATGCTTCCTGTGTCCCCTCTAATCCCCCGGTATTCCCAGTAGGAGAAGAACATTTGGGAAGAACGTTGCCGTTCCTGATTTGTAGCCCAGCCGATGGCTACGGGAGATTTAAAATGCTTTTTGATGGGGCTACAACACCAGATCCTATTGGTCCAGACCAGGTCCAGTATTAAACTGAGATCTACAGTTGAAGACCGGTCTCACTGGACAGCTTTCAGATGGAGAATGTAAATATATGTGAAGAAGAAAGATGCTGAGAATAAACTCCAAAAACTTCTCTGGAGACATAAAAGTTAAAGCATGAATCAGTAATATTATAATATTATTAACAGCTGACCTCTTTCCAGCAGAAGGTTGATCTCCTTTAAAGTCAATGAAGAAATCATATGACCAGTCGCTCTTAAAGGACACACAGCTGGGTCCAGGTCCAGCAGAGTCTGGTCTCTGATGGATCCTGTTAGACAGACCAACAGGGAAGGAAATCCACTTTTTAATATTCAGACACAAAAACTGCTGCAGATACAAGCAGCGACTAAAACTAGACGAACACAAAGAAGTTCAATGAACTAGACAAAAAACTGGGTTCAACAGCTCAAACACCAGAGAATATACAGGACCAGACCAGATCCAGGATTTACCTAAAGGCAAGAGGTGAAGACTGGTTTAACTGGACAGCTTTCACATGGAGAATATAAATATATGTGAAGAAGAAAGATGCTGAGAATAAACTCCAAAAACTTCTCTGGAGACATAAAAGTTAAAGCATGAATCAGTAATATTATAATATTATTAACAGCTGACCTCTTTCCAGCAGAAGGTTGATCTCCTTTAAAGTTAATGAGGGCTTGATATGACCGGTCACTCTTAAAGGACACACAGCTGGGTCCAGGATCAGGACCAGGATCAGGTTCAGGTTCAGGGTCAGGATCAGGAGACTCTGGTCTCTGCTTGGTCCTGATAGAAAAACCCATTTATTTAGTGTCACATGTTCAGGTAGAGTAACATCTCCCAGCATATAATATAATATTAATATTAATCTGTCTGTAGGCCTAATTATTAACAATTACGCCAATAATGCTTTACTTTCTGTCCAAAACTCAATAAAAATATCTTTTGAAATCTGATTTTTAAACATTAAAACATAATAATAATAATAATAATAATAATAATAATATTTCTAAATGTCTGAACAGAAAGATATTTTGAGAGAGAGGATATTATTTTGCAAAAATATTCTCATTTCAGTCATCAGCTCCAATAATTCTTTTCCAATAAAAACAGTTGATTTGAAGGAGGAGCATGAGAGCAACATGACCCCAAACCACCCAGGACGTAGTCCCGTCCAACTAGACTGGATCCAGTTCGCTGGACCTAGTCCCGTCCAACGAGACAGTCCGCTGGACGTAGCCCGTCCAACGAGACTGGATCCAGTCCGCTGGACGTAGCCCGTCCAACGAGACTGGATCCAGTCCGCTGGACGTAGTCCCGTCCAACGAGACTGGATCCAGTCCGCTGGACCTAGTCCCGTCCAACGAGACTGGATCCAGTCCGCTGGATGTTCCCGACTCACCTCAGTCTTCTTCTTAACGTTTCTATTTCCCTTTCCATCGCAGTTCTCTCCTTCTGCCATTCAAGTCTCTCCATCAAGCCTCTCTCCTCCATTTCTATCCTCCTCTCCCGTACAAGTCTTTATTAAAGGAATGGGGGCTGCATGGACCTACAGCTGGGTGCAGGTCCAGGTCCAGCAGGGTCTGGTCTCTGATGGGTCCTGTTAGAAAGAGAGGAAGACCACTTTTTAATGTCCAGAAACAGAAGCTGCTGGAGAAACTAGAAGCTATCACACACACACACACACACACACACACACACACGCACACGCGCACGCACGCACGCACGCACACACACAGACACACACACACACACACACATAGACACACACACACACACACACACACAGAAACACACACACAGAAACCAGCCATGAAGAGACCAAAGACTAACGTGGTGTTAAGGTCCCAGAGGCAGAAACCAGCCCTGAAGAGACCAAAGACTAACGTGGTGTTAAGGTCCCAGAGGCAGAAACCAGCCCTGAAGAGACCAAAGACTAACGTGGTGTTAAGGTCCCAGAGGCAGAAACCAGCCCTGAAGAGACCAGAGACTAACGTGGTGTTAAGGTCCCAGAGGCAGAAACCAGCTCTGAAGAGACCAAAGACTAACGTGGTGTTAAGGTCCCAGAGGCAGAAACCAGCTCTGAAGAGACCAAAGACTAACGTGGTGTTAAGGTCCCAGAGGCAGAAACCAGCCCTGAAGAGACCAAAGACTAACGTGGTGTTAAGGTCCCAGAGGCAGAAACCAGCTCTGAAGAGACCAAAGACTAACGTGGTGTTAAGGTCCCAGAGGCAGAAACCAGCCCTGAAGAGACCAAAGACTAACGTGGTGTTAAGGTCTCAAACAGAAACTTACTAAATGGACACGGACATCAACTCAGGTGAGTTGTTTCCTGATGAGTCACAGCCCCACCTGGCAGGAAGCACCCTTTCACAATAAGAGCTCTGGTTCTTCCCTCTGTGTGACTGTGGTTGTTGTTGTCAGTGTGTGTTTTTTCTTCCTTTGTCCCCTGAATGCAACACGAGGGACTTTCCCCACGTCGAGTTCCAACAAGTTTAAAATGTGATGAAGAAACTTTCTCGTTAAACAGCCTGAGTGACGCAGTGGAAGAAGTACTCCAAAGTATTAATACTACGCGGAGAAGGTACTCTGTCCAATGTCCTGCTCTGGTACTACATGTAAAAAACTCAGAGAGAAAACAGACTCTGGTCCCTGAAGTCAACACAACATGACAGACTCTCTGGTCCCTGAACTCAACACAACATGACAGACTCTCTGGTCCCTGAACTCAACACACTATGACAGACTCTCTGGTCCCTGAACTCATCGCAATATGACAGACTCTCTGGTCCCTAAACTCACAGTATGACAGACTATCTGGTCCCTGAACTCAACACACTATGACAGAGTATCTGGTCCCTGAACTCAACACACTATGACAGACTCTCTGGTCCCTAAACTCACAGTATGACAGACTATCTGGTCCCTGAACTCAACACACTATGACAGACTATCTGGTCCCTGAACTCAACACACTATGACAGACTCTCTGGTCCCTAAACTCACAGTATGACAGACTATCTGGTCCCTGAACTCAACACATTATGACAGACTCTCTGGTCCCTGAACTCAACACACTATGACAGACTCCCTGGTCCCTGAACTCAACACAACATGAAAATGAAAAAGTGAAAGACTTACGTCCTCGACTGCTCTGATTGGACGGTTTCTCACGCTGCAGCTCCACCTGGAAGACCTCTGGGACCCCGAGACATCTTATCGTGTGTGTGGACGGAAACCTTTGTCTCTGACAGCAACACAACAGACCTGTTTCAGCTTCATCGGGGGGGGAGGAGACAGAAAGAATCCTGTAGAACCAGAAACTCTGACAACAGGGATCAGAGGAGCAGACACACACACACACACACACAAAGACACACACACACACACACACACACAGCAACACAACAGACCTGTTTCAGCTTTATCACAGAAAGAATCCTGTAGAACCAGAAACTCTGACAACAGGGATCAGAGGAGCAGACACACACACACACACACACAGACACACACACACAAAGACACACACACACAGCAACACAAAGACACACACACACACACAGCGACACAAAGACACACACACACACACACACACACACACACACACACACAGCGACACAAAGACACACACACACACACACACAGCGACACAAAGACACACACACACACATACACATTCACACAGGAGGAAGAGGAAGACTCAACATGAGGACATTATGAGGACAACATTAGGACATTAGGGGACAACATGAGGACAACATGAAGACAACATGAGGACATTAGGGGACAACATGTGGACAACATGAGGACATTAGGGGACAACATGAAGACAACATGAGGACATTAGGGGACAACATGAGGACAACATGAGGACATTAGGGGACAACATGAGGACAACATGAGGACATTATGAGGGTTAATATTGATGGATTATAACATGTCTCAAAGAGTCCTCAGACACAGTCAGGACGACATGAAGCAGGTCAACCAGGTCTTCAGGAGACGTCTTCACTCCAAGACGCCATGTTGTTTTCTGTCATGTTGAAAGTGTAAATGATGAAATAAAATCTAACTTTTTGTGACGTATTATATTAACGTCTAATCTGTCATTTGATCCTTTTGGAGATGTTTAATCTTTTCTTTCTTCTTCATGCTCATTAATACACATTCTTACCTGGGGGGCCCAACCTTAGAACCCCACTGTAGAAGAACATGCAGACAGAGTGTATTTAAGTCCCGCCCCCACCGGAGGGGAAAACATTTTCCCCTGGTCTTGGGTTTGGCCCTGGGGCCTTGGGTTTGGCCCCGGGGCCTTGGGTTTGACCCTGGGACCTTGGGATTGGCCCCGGGTCTTGGGTTTGGTCCCGGGACCTTGGGATTGGCCCCGGGTCTTGGGTTTGACCCTGGGACCTTGGGATTGGCCCCGGGTCTTGGGTTTGGTCCCGTGCCTTGGGTTTGGCCTCGGGTCTTTGGTTTGGCCCCGGGGCCTTGGGTTTGGCCTCGGGCCTTGGGATTAGCGCCAGGCCTTGGGTTTGGCCCCAGGACCTTGAGTTTGACCCTGGGACCTTGGGATTGGCCCCGGGTCTTGGGTTTGGTCCCGGGGCCTTGGGTATGGCCTCGGGTCTTGGGTTTGGCCCCGGGGCCTTGGGTTTGACCCTGGGACCTTGGGATTGGCCCCGGGTCTTGGGTTTGACCCTGGGACCTTGGGATTTGCCCCGGGTCTTGGGTTTGGTCCCGTGCCTTGGGTTTGGCCTCGGGTCTTTGGTTTGGCCCCGGGGCCTTGGGTTTGGCCTCGGGCCTTGGGATTAGCGCCGGGCCTTGGGTTTGGCCCCAGGACCTTGAGTTTGCCCTTGGGGCCTTGGGATTGGCCCTGGGACCTTGGGATTGGCCCCGGGTCTTGGGTTTGGCCCCAGGCCTTGGGATTGACCCCAGGCCTTGGGATTGGCCCCAGGCCTTGGGTTTGGCCCCAGGTCTTGAGTTTGGCCCTGGAACCTTGGGATTGGCCCCGGGTCTTGGGTTTGGCCCCGGGCCTTGGGTTTGGCCCTGGGACCTTGGGTTTGGCCCCGGGGCCTTGGGTTTGAGACCTGGTCTAGTAAGTTGAAAGAGTAGGAGCCTACTAGGAGCCTGGGATTTAATATGTATTATTTTATTTCATTTATTTAACTATGTAACCACAGTCATATGACAAGTTTTTGTACTTTTTCAGAAGTAATATCAAAACACAGTAAATCCTAAAATATATTTTAATGTGTCAACAAACCATCTGAAGATCAGCGGCGATTGTTTTTGGAGAATTAGTGAAAAACATTTTGTTATGACTCCAGAATCTCGCCAGATTCACGTTAACATAAAGAACACAACTAAAAGTCATGAAAAGTCATAAAAAGTCAAAGTATATTATGGTAAAAAAGTCAAAAAATCATAAAATGACAAAAAAGTCATATTATAATATGTCAAAAAAGACCAAAAAGTCCCTAAAGTCCTAGTCCTGTGTGTCTAGAGCAGCCATAAGGGGGGCACACCAAACCCCGCCTGTGATGATGTAATAAATCCATTCAGACTTGGATGTGATAATAAAAAGAAGACGCTTAGCAGCCAATCAGCTTTTATTATGCCTGCACAATCTCCCAGACTGAAGGTCAACGTATCAAACCAGGTCCAATACATACACAACTAGAACATGTCCCTCGGGGGGACGGTTGGGACGTTACCGACTGGTTCTCCTCAACAGATCCACCATTTTCTGTCAAAGAAAACGAAATGTGGGACAAATATCGGAGAATAAATAAAAATCCAAAGCAAAGAGCTTTCAGTTGTCCCGTCACAACCCTGATCCTCCGTTAGGTCAAAGCCCTGATCCTCCGTTAGACCAGAGCCCTGATCCTCCGTTAGGCCAAAGCCCTGATCCTCCGTTAGGCCAAAGCCCTGATCCTCCGTTAGACCAGAGCCCTGATCCTCCCTTAGACCAGAGCCCTGATCCTCCGTTAGGCCAGAGCCCTGATCCTCCGTTAGGTCAAAGCCCTGATCCTCCGTAGGGTCACAGCCCTAATCCTCCGATAGGCCAGAGCCCTGATCCTCCGTTAGACCAGAGCCCTGATCCTCCGTTAAGCCAGAAATCTGATCCTCCGTAGGGTCACAGCCCTGATCCTCCGTTAGGCCAGAGCCCTAATCCTCCGTAGCGTCACCGCCCTGATCCTCCGTTAGGTCAGAGCCCTGATCCTGATCCTCCATTAGGTTTCTCTTCAGGTTCAGAACAATCTACCTTGAGAAGTTTAAAACTGGATTTA
Organism: Percina caprodes; assembly: GCA_013375575.1. Lineage (NCBI taxonomy): Eukaryota > Metazoa > Chordata > Actinopteri > Perciformes > Percidae > Percina > Percina caprodes. The sequence goes on along the minus strand of JABXJD010000783.1, from coordinate 17,600 downwards.
CACACGCTTACATCTGCAGAAACATCTGCAGAAACATCTGCAGGAACATCTGCAGAAACATCTGCAGAACATCCAGGAGAAAGAAGAGAGCAGAGTCCAGAGGAGGAATCCAAGTGGTTGGATTAGGAAAGGAAAGATTAGATGTGTTGGAAACTGTTCCTTCACTCACTCACTAACCCCTCTATACTGAGAAATATATATGTATATATGTATATATATATATATATATATATATATATATATATATATATGTATATATACATATATATATATGTATATATACATATATATATATACATATATATATATACATATATATATGTATATATATATATGTATATATATATATATACATATATATATATATGTATATATATATGTATATATATACATATATATATATATATATATATATATATATTCTGGTTGGTGTATAGAAATGCCGATAACCAGAGCAGGTTGTTGTCCCATCCCAGAATGCCGTGTGGACCATCCAGACCTTCCTCTGCAGAGCTGTGGAGGACGGTCTGGCTGAATATTAAATGAAGTAAATAAGGAACCAGATGTCAGACACACTGAGACACCGTGGCGTTGCTAGGAGAAGGAGTAGTCATGGAAACAATACGCTGGGATATTAAAGGCTGTATATCATACATGTTGCATGTCCACTGATCAGAAACTAAAGCTCGCTCCATTTGTCCTTTCCACAGGTCTTCTCCTCCGGGAAGACACGACCACGCTGCATTGTGGGATACGGGAGTAAAACGTACACTCAAATTAGCTGTGCATTGTGGGTATTTTACAGAGGACTATGTAATGAATGAACTCGGCCGCAGAGAATTGGACACATTATAAAGGGACCTATATCTGTGATAGGGGACAGTTTCTAACTCAGCAGTTAGAGACGAAGAAGAAGAAGAAGAAGAAGAGTGGAATCTTAGGGGACGGTGACGTGGAAGGGACTGCCGGGGACGTTCTCGTCCCCCCACTTGACGATGAGGATGTAGCTGCCCTGTTCCTTGACCGTGTACGTGACGTTGTACATCCTGTTGCCCATGTGTTTGACGTAGACTTCCTCGCAGGGCGTCTTCGGCCCGTGGACGCCCACCATCAGCATGTTGGTGCCTAAAGAGAGAGACGAGGACAGAGACATCAGCATGTTGGAGGACAGAGACATCAGCATGTGGGAGGACAGAGACATCAGCATGTTGGAGACTAAAGAAAGAGACGAGGACAGAGACATCGGTGTGTGTGTGTGTGTGTGTGTGTGTGTGTGAGACCTGCTTTGCTGCAGTCCACGTTGAACGTGTTCTTCTGACCCACGAAGGCCTTGGACAGGCCGGCTCCTCTGGAGACCACGCTGCTGGCGTCCGACGAGAACCTGGGCAACGAGGCGAAGGCCCCTCCCATCGCCGTTGCCTTGGAGACAGTCTCCACGACGACAGACGATGTCTCGTGCAGACTGTGGCCGCCGGACAGACGAGGTCCTGCAGACGCATTTAAAGACAAACATCAGCTGATCTCCAAGGAACGTCTACATCTCCACCTCTAACATCTCCACCTCTAACGTCTACATCTCCACCGCTAACGTCTACATCTCCACCTCTAACATCTACATCTCCACCTCTAACGTCTACATCTCCACCTCTAACATCTACATCTCCACCTCTAACGTCTACATCTCCACCTCTAACGTCTACATCTCCACCTCTAACATCTACATCTCCACCTCTCCACCTCTAACGTCTACATCTCCACCTCTAACGTCTACATCTCCACCTCTAACATCTACATCTCCACCTCTAACGTCTACATCTCCACCTCTAACATCTACATATCCACCTCTAACGTCTACATCTCCACTTCTAACATCTACATCTCCACTTCTAACATCTACATCTCCACCACTAACGTCTACATCTCCACCGCTAAAGTGTACATCTCCACCTCTAACGTCTACATCCTCACCTCCAACATCTACATCTCCACCGCTAACATCTACATCTCCACCTCTAACGTCTACATCTCCACCACTAACGTCTACATCTCCACCGCTAAAGTGTACATCTGCACCTCTAACGTCTACATCTCCACCTCCAACATCTACATCTCCACCTCTAACATCTACATCTCCACCGCTAACATCTACATCTCCACCTCCAACATCTACATCTCCACCTCTAACGTCTACATCTCCACCTCTAACGTCTACATCTCCACCTCTAACGTCTACATCTCCACCTCTAACATCTACATCTCCACCTCTAACATCTACATCTCCACCTCTAACGTCTACATCTCACCTCTAACATCTACATCTCCACCTCTAACGTCTACATCTCCACCTCTAACATCTACATCTCCACCTCTAACGTCTACATCTCCACCTCTAACATCTACATCTCCACCTCTAACGTCTACATCTCCACCTCTAACATCTACATCTCCACCTCTAACGTCTACATCTCCACCTCTAACGTCTACATCTCCACCTCTAACATCTACATCTCCACCTCTCCACCTCTAACGTCTACATCTCCACCTCTAACGTCTACATCTCCACCTCTAACATCTACATCTCCACCTCTAACGTCTACATC
>JABXJD010001164.1:80000-107293 GCA_013375575.1 Percina caprodes | reverse complement strand
GGACCAGACGCTTGCACTCGGCTCACAGCAGCCGGGTTCATGTCGTCCGCATCCTCCCCTTCCCCAGGGTAGAAAACCGACTTTGATGCAGACGCTCACCCCCTGCTCAGGGGGTCTAGACACGGCACCTGTCTGGAACAGCCATGCTCTTACGAACCGCATCTTGTTTATTGTCATTTTGGCATGTAGGCCATTGCCGGTTCCGAGAACGAAACAACTTGTACAGTCGCCGGGCCTGTATGGCGGAACAACCCGAGCCAACCGACAGATCCCTAACCCACCATCCATACGCCTGGAATATAGTAGACCGTCGGTCGTGCATAAGGGCAGCAGCCAGTTCTTAACTGCCATTTTAATGATCCCGCCCATTTCCGTCAGGGTCTTTGCGCGCCATGCAGTGATCCGCCGCAAAGAAGACCCTCGGTACGGCGTGTCCAGTCAACAACAACACCTCTCTCTCGGGCTCAAAGGTGCTTCACCAATCGCTAGGATCCAAGCCTAGATCCTCGCGGACAGGTTCACGGAGACAATCCCGTCCACGGGTTCACCTCGACCCCAGGTACTTGACCTGGCCGCCGGGTCCGATCCAGCGGAGGGCCTCGCACAACTCCCACGGCTCGCGAGAGTTGATTGAGAGAGGCTTCCCCACCATCTTTTCGATTAAGAACCCGCTACACTTTCTGGGCTGAACCTTCAGCCCAGTCAGCCGACAGTATGCCTCCAGAACGGCGATGTTGGTGGCCATGCCTTCCCAGGAATTGCTCAATAGGACCAGATCATCCGCAAAGGCCAACGCTGTAGCGGCAACGTCCCGTGTTATGACAAGCCCCGACCTCGCTCGAGTGTCTGGATCAGCGGGTCCAGAGCTAGGTTAAAAGCAGGGGTGACATGGAGTCCCCCTGTTTGACACCTACTTTCATGGCCAGGGGTGCTGTGTTCCCTTCAGCACACTTTACCTGTGTCCGAACGTCCTCATACGAGTCTCTGACCAACCCCAGCATGTGATGGTCCAACCCTTTCCACCTCAGTGCGCTCAGGAGGTGCTTGTGAGAGATTGTGTCGAAGGCCTTCGCAAAGTCGACGAATACCACCGCGAGGGAGCACTTTCTCTCTTGCTCAGTCTCATGCACCCTGTCAGCAGTGAGAGGTTCTCTGAGCAGCCGGGCCTGGGCCTGGGCCTGGGCCTTATAGTGTATAGTTAATTACAGAGCCTTGAAAGAGTCCTGTATTGTTATTTTTCGTCACTACCTGCATGTAATGGGCATATAATGGTTTTCATGTTGTTTGTTTGGGTTAGTTGTATTTAAACATTTATTGATATGTTTGAAAATACTAAAAATAATGTGTCTTCTGTTTTTCTCTTTAAATGCATAGTTATTGTTTTGTTTGCATGTTTAACCTGTTTGGCTGAGTGAGAGCAAGACCTGGCATCAACTGTCAGCACTTAACACATGTTTCAAGAGCTTCAGCTGTGAAGCTGAGGTTCTTGAATAATGGGTCACTTGCTGATTAATGGCAATTACAAGTTGAAGCTGACTCTGCAACACTTAGCAGGGCCATTGACTTGCAGAGGTCCTTTCTGGCCAATTGCTATGTTTTACATAATGTTAGATATGTGTGTAGCACTTCACCCCATTTTCCCCATTTGAAAATCAATAAAAATGTTGATCACAAAAAAGTAGCTACAGTGCATCATTCTGGGCCTAATAGTGGAGGCCAACAACCCTGGAGGTCAAAGGCCAGACATAGAGCCACACAGTGGGCCTTGGGAGTGAGTGGGGAGGTGCTGGAGGGTGTCAGCCCAACTTCAGTGCATCATTCTGGGCCATATAGTGGAGGCCTATAGCCCTGGAGCCTGTTAACCCAGCTACAGTGCATGATTCTGGGCCTTATAGTGGGGACCAATAGCCCTGGAGCCTGTTAACCCAGCTACAGTGCATCATTCTGGGCCTTATAGTGGGGACCAATAGCCCTGGAGCCTGTTAACCCAGCTACAGTGCATCATTCTGGGCCTTATAGTGTATAGTTAATTACAGGGCCTTGAAAGAGTCCTGTATTGTTATTTTTCGTCACTACCTGCATGTAATGGGCATATAATGGTTTTCATGTTGTTTGTTTGGGTTAGTTGTATTTAAACATTTATTGATATGTTTGAAAATACTAAAAACAAAATGTGTATCAATTCATAACAAGAGTTATCTCAAGACACTTTACAGATAGAGTAGGTCTAGACCAGATAGAGTAGGTCTAGACTACACTCCAGAATTTACAAGGACCCAACAGTTCTAGTAGTTCCCTCCCGAGCAAGCAACAGTGTGACAGTGGCGAGGAAAAACTTCCTTTTAGGAAGAAACCTCGGACAGACCCAGGCTCTTGGTGGGCGGTGTCTGACGACCGGTTGGGGTTAGAATGAAGAGTGGCAATAACAGCCACAGAAAAGATAACAGTTTGTAGTAGTTCTTTGTAGTAGTTCATGGCTTAGCAGGGAATTGTGCGGCATTACAAGGCACAGCAGGACGTAGCAGGATGAACACGGCATCGCAGGACGTGTAGCGGAGCATGGCTACAGCTGCTACCATGATGATGGAGCCTCCTGATCCGAGGGAACATGCTGGGGGAAAAGAACATAAGGACTCCGGGAATGACTCCCAGAGCTAGATTAGTAACAAGCATTTCTGACAGCTGATGACAGCATCAGCTGTCAGCACTTAACACATTTTTCAAGAGCTTCAGCTGTGAAGCTGAGGTTCTTGAATAATGGGTCACTTGCTGATTAATGGCAATTACAAGTTGAAGCTGACTCTGCAGCACTTAGCAGGGCCATTGACTTGCAGAGGTCCTTTCTTGCCAATTGCTATGTTTTACATAATGTTAGATATGTGTGTAGCACTTCACCCCATTTTCCCCATTTGAAAATCAATAAAAATGTTGATCACAAAAAGTAGCCTCTGTGTGATGATTCATATTAAACTGTGGTGTATGATTACAATGATTATAAAAGCAGCCTCCCAAAGCATGCTCAACAGGCTCCCTCATTTAAGTGATTAAATAAACACTTTAATAATCAGATAAATACATTCAAACAACATGACTGTCACAGCTGAAGAAATCCGGTCGACCTCTTGACATTCAAAGCTGTTGTCTGGCGTCCAAACATGCCACCAGAGCCACCAAGTTCATGGCAGACGTCTGACCACATTGCAGGAAGACATGTGCAAGGTTTGGGCGTCCTGGGACACTGCCCTGGGTGGATATGACACTTTCCATACTGCACATTGACTTTTGAAGGAGCCTTGACAGTTTTCAGCTCCAGGGCTGAACTTCTTGGGAAAAGTATTGCCTGTCCAATGGCCTGTGACTGGGTTTGTCCTGCAGAAACCCTGGCAGGCCAACTGCTGTGTTGAGTAATGGACAGACTCATTCTAAAACAAGACATTTAGTGGCAATGCAGAGTTTAACATGCGAAATGCCAATACATTAAATCTGTGTTACTAATATGACTGTGATCTGAAATGTCTGAAAATACTGCAAAATCTCTCATTTGTAAGAGTCACACATGCTGTGATGTTTCTTTATCACAGGCTAAATAAAAGTTATAAATAACTGAAGTTCTGTCAAAATCGCCATCTTGCTGATTACATAATAAAGTTCAGTAAGTTCGTTGAAATAATGGTTTTTACAACAATTTGATTTAGCAAACTGTACTCTGTAACTGTAAGATTTTGCTGTCTGCCCTCACCCAGCAAAACAGCTGGGTGTAGGCAGATATCTTTACAACTGAAGTTCTTGCAAAAAATGGATATAACTCCAGGGTGTGGTCTTTTAAGGAAATCATGTTGTTTGTTTGGGTTAGTTGTATTTGAACATTTATTGATATGTTTAAAAATACAAAAAAAAAATGTGTCTTCTGTTTTCTGTTCTCTTTAAATGCATAGTTATTGTTTTGTTGGCATGTTTAATCTGTTTGGCTGAGTGAGAGCAAGACCTGGCATCAGCTGTCAGCACTTAACACATTTTTCAAGAGCTTCAGCTGTGAAGCTGAGGTTCTTGAATAATGGGTCACTTGCTGATTAATGGCAATTGCAAGCACTTAGCAGGGCCATTGACTTGCAGAGGTCCTTAATGGCCAATTGCTATGTTTTACATAATGCCATGTTTGAATGGCATGAATATGATATAAACTGCTGTGCTGTGATGTCCAATCACAGTGCAGCAATCACACTATAAGCCCCTCCCTGATTAATTTTAGGAGGGTATTTAATGTTGACCTCAGACCCCAGAGAGCCACCTTCTGCTGAGACTGCTGAGATCGGCTGACCTCACCTTTCAACAGAGAAGACCAGAAGACACTGCTTTGAACCTACCACCACCTTTCTGAAGAACACAGATCACATTGCTTCAATACCCAGGCTACCATATCAACTTTGAGATCCTGACCAAAGATTTTTCCAGTTTTCCACATGGCTCCAAAGAGGTATGTTTTACTAAATTAAGCTCACAATTGAAAACAACACTATTAACTGTAATGTGAAGTTACAAAGACAACTTTCAGTAAAATTAAGTGTATCTTTTCCTTTTCTAGTGTGTCCAACAGGCACTTCCTGCTGTGCCCAGTGTGCACCAAGACGCAAGACATGCTGTCTGTCCATCTGCGCAGGGTTTGCATGAAAACGGAGTCAGCTGAAGCCATTCAGGCTGCCTTGGAGAAGGCAAAGAGGGATGCCCTTGAGATTCTGCAGACTGGAAGAGTTTTTGATTATAATCTGCTCAGAAGTGGTATTTCTAATGACCATGATCTCACCTGGATGGTTAAACTACTGCAGGGCCGTCACATGCCAGTGGTTGGTATTCCACTGCCAGGCCCAAACGCCAGCCAAACCACCCAGCCACCGGGACTGCTGCCGCTGAGACAGGCGAGACTGAGTTGTCTGAAAGTGGCTCTGTCAGCAGTGCGAGACCTTTCAATGGTGAGTTCAATGTCACAATGTTTCTGATGAAATCTGTTGCAATGGTCATTTACATGAATGATAAAAAAGGCATATTTATTCTTTATTGCAGCGTACGAGAAACCACGCTGAAGTCAACCAAGGCAGCCATGAAAGAGAAGGGCCTTCATGACAGACACTCACTGGACCATCCTTTGTTGAGGGACTTCCTGAAATATCTGAGAGATGACCTCCAGATTGAAAATTGCACACAGGAGGTGAGGACAAACATTAAACATTGTGCAAATACATATATCTTGAGAAAATAGACAAGATCCTAAGGTAATATAACATGCTTTCTTTGCTTTTCTTCAGGTGGATAATGTGGCTCGCTACCTTTCTACTTCAACCGCCGTGAACCAACCCTGGATTTTGTCAAGGACAGGCCAAAGCTCCGGGAGTACATTCAACAACTCTCAGAGGCAAAGCTGTCCAAGCAGACCCAGTTGAACTATTTAAAAAGGTTAGCAGCATTTCCTTTTGGGTATTTGTTTAAATGCTATTAAGGCTTGAGTTGGAACGTAACTACATGTAAATGCTTAAATACTTGTGCTAATTCCCACAGATTCCTGACATACCACACGTCCACAACCAACATGGTCCACGACAATCCAACCTTGTACAACCTCTGCAAAAGCTTCCTTGATTTCATCAGTACCTTGCAGAAATGCTGTTCCCGCAGTGTCAGCAAGGAGATTGTCAGTAAAAGGTTTGTTCAATTGCTTAACTGGATTACATTGTGGATCTGTGACCAGTGGGTCAATTAAGGTTAATAATTAATTGTTTGTCTTTTGTTATGTCATAGGTATGACAATCTCATGGCCCCTAAGATGACGCCAAAAGACTGCTTAGCCGTGCTAAAAGCCGCCAAACAGGATTTGTTGAACGTCATGGGAAAACTGCTGGATGACAAAACTCTCACCTTGGAGATGCCAGACGCTGCTTTTGTCCTCTACTACTTAGAGGCTGTGGTGATCCTAAAACACCTACAGCGACCGGGTGTGGTGGAGCACATGACTGTAAGTAATCTTTTCAACGTCACTGTTATAGATTGACCGTTTTGCTTTGTTATTATATTGCTTACTAATCAATGGGATATCCTTGTTTTGTGCAGGTGACAGAGTGGCTTGACAGAAAGAGAGATCCGACTGGAGACATTGTCATTGCAGTCAAGGATCACAAGACTGCAGCCCAACAAGTGGCAGGGTTTGCCCTGTCACAGGAAGAGGAGATGGTAAGCTCAGCAGTATCAGTTACTATGAAAATGTTTGCATGAATTTAGTCAACGTTAGACATTAATAATTATTCCTATTTATTACTCTTTTAACAGTGGTTTGATGAGTATTTTACCCGAGTCCGTCCAATTTTCATGCTGAAGAAAGAAGAGGATGAGACAGAAGGCAGGTTTTTCATCTCGACCAAAGGCCGCCCATCTACAATGCCTCCAATGACCTCTACCGGCTGCACAAAAAGTATGCAATCCATCACGACTCCCCTTCAATGTCAACTATATGTAATAAATATGTAATACTGTCTCAGGTTTTTGATTTCATCTTTTTGAATGTAATAGTAATATCCTGTTAAAACTTGCATTTCAGGTACAAAGTTCCTCAAGTGACAAGTCAGACAGCCCGCTGGGTGTTTGAGACTGCCACCATCAACTTTTCAGATCAGGAAAAGGCAGGAGTTGCCAAATATCTCAGTCATTCCACCGCCACTTCTGAGAAGCATTACCGCATGCAAAAGCCTGATGCTCTATGTGCTGCCAGAAGGTTGATCGATAAGCTGGGAGAGGATTCAAGGTAAGAATTTTATAACCAAATTCAACAAACATATCAAGGTGTAAGCTGTTTGCTTCATATTTTCATATTTACATATTTTTTTGCAGTAACGAGTCAGCAGATGAGGGCACAAGTCAAGGAACACATGGTGCACATGCCCCCCGTGGTGCCACCCGTGCCCCTTGGATGAAGCCTCCACCTCCAACGTACAAATGGAGATTCAGTCGGCCTATGACAACATGCTGAAAACACACCCTGTGGAGTTGGACGGGGCGGTGCCCAGCAAGACAGAGAGATGCAAGTTTTCTCCAGCACATGCCCGGCAGCTGTATGAGCGTTGGCTGAAGGCACAGATGAAGCTTCGTGTGAAACATGTTCTCTGTAAGTTTTTTTTTTTTCTTCTCACATTTAATGACCATTATAAAGTGACAATTCCAACAAATTTAAGCCATCTTAACTAACAAAATACTTTCTTTCTGACAGCACACTTTGCCAGGCGTCAGCCAACTGAAAATCGGATCATCGCATGGATTGAAAAACAGGGATGGACAAGCAATGTGCCCAACGGTGCCAAGCTCTTTCACGAGTGGAAACCCTCAGGAAATGAAGACCAAGCAATTGACAGTCGACAGATCCAAAAGCTTGTGAAGTCCCAGAAGTGGAGGGGACTCCATCTTACTGGAATTGAAGGGAAGGGCAATGGTGTCATTGCCACCCGCATATTTCAGCGTGGCGAGGTGGTTTGTGATTATCATGGTTCAATTGTCACAGCTAAAAAGGGAAAGGAAATTCACCAGGCAACCAGTGTCCAAGAAACAGGATATATGTTCTTCTACACGGACAATAAAGGAAAAGCCATGGCCATCGATGCACATTCTGATAGCTGCGACTGCCACCCTGGACAGCAGACCTTTGGCAGGATGATCAATCACTCGAAGACTGCATTTAACCTCAGACCCAGGTTGTTTAATCTGCTACAAGATGGGGAGACACAAGATGTTATTCTTTTGATCGCAACCAAGGAGATCAAAGTGAACTCTGAACTCCTGTTTGATTAACTCAAAGTCTTTTGGAGGAGAGGGTTCTGAGCTTCCTTGGATCAAATAGGTTGACACAAGACATTGTGTGTGGGTCCCATTTCAGGCACCGCATCATAAGTTATCTTTCGATGTTGGATATGTGACTGTGTGTGGGTCCCATTCCGGCACCACATAATTAGTTATCTTTCAATGTTAGATATGTGTGTAGCACTTCACCCCATTTTCCCCATTTGAAAATCAATAAAAATGTTGATCACAAAAAAGTAGCCTCTGTGTGATGATTCATATTAAACTGTGGTGTATGATTACAATGATTAGAAAAGCATCCTCCCGAAGCATGCTCAACAGGCTCCCTCATTTAAGTGATTAAATAAACACTTTAATAATCAGATAAATACATTCAAACAACATGACTGTCACAGCTGAAGAAATCCGGTCGACCTCTTGACATTCAAAGCGGTTGTCTGGCGTCCAAACATGGCACCAGAGCCACCAAGTTCATGGCAGACGTCTGACCACATTGCAGGAAGACATGTGCGAGGTTTGGGCGTCCTTGGACACTGCCCTGGGTGGATATGACACTTTCCATACTGCACATTGGACTTTTGAAGGAGCCTTGACAGTTTTCAGCTCCAGGGCTGAACTTCTTGGGAAAAGTATTGTACTGTCAAACCCTGTTCCACTGAGCTACCTATGACAGTGAATGACATGCAGAAAAAAACAATTTAATGTATATAATAATATTTAAAAAAATTAAAAAATTTCGACTGGAGAAGGGGGAAAATGCATTAGCGGTAACACCTTTACTGCTTATGCATTTTGCCCCCTTCTCTGGTCGAAAAACACCGGAGAAGGGGGCGAAATGCATAAGCGGTAACACCTTTCCTGCTTATGCATTTCGCCCCCTTCTCCGGTCAAAAAACTTAGACATTTTTTCAGCTGTTCACATGAGCTGAAGGCAAAAATTAAAAATTCAAATTAATAGTGCCTTTTATTAATTTCAGAAGCTTTAATGATTGACATGTACAGTAGTCACTGTGCCCCCGTCCTGCGTGCCACGTAGAACATTCCTCTCCAACAGCACCAGAGCTGAAAAGTTATGCCAATGTAAAATTATCAATACATTTTCTGATAAATGGAAGCTTTAAAATAATTGATGACCTCATCAATTGGTGAAGACTGTGTGCGTGCCCTTTATTGGGCTCAAGGGCGCCACCAGCTGGCGAGCTGAAGAAAATGCAGCTCTGGAGCTGCTCCTTCAGCTCCAGAGCTGCTTAGCTTCTTTCCCGCTGATTCTGCCAAGCCCGTTCCCTTGGCTGTGGTTTCGCTAGATAGTAGGTAGGGACAGTGGGAATCTCGTTCATCCATTCATGCGCGTCACTAATTAGATGACGAGGCATTTGGCTACCTAAAGAGAGATTACCGTTACTCCTCCTTGCCCGCGCTTCATATGAATTCCTCCACTGGGGCCGCGGGAGGAGAAACCTCACCAACTCTCTTACTTTGAGCCGCCTCTTGTGGGGCCGAGTACACTTCCGGGCTGCACGGGTACCGCCCTGCGGCGGCGAAATCTGTCAGGCGGTTTTAACCCTCTGGTCGGGGACCTGGAGATATTGTGGAGTAATGAATACTATGCTTGATCTCTTCGACTTCTGTAAGGCCGCGGTACCATTACCAGACGCTCAGACAAGCTCATGTGGTCATCCTGTCCTGGGCACCAGCTAACGGAATCGTCAGTTCCAGCGTATCTCCCGAGTGTAGGGTCTGGGGCTCGTGACAAAACGCCCTACCCCCAGGTATGCTCTTGACCCCGAGCAGGAGACCGCAGTTAATTAGGCTGCGGGTGGACACTCATCGGCGACATGTCCTGGCAGCCGCGAGCCTGTGTGCATAGAGGAGGTAACTTAGCGGACCCAAAGCCACCGACCACGAAACTATCCAGAGCGCCAAGGGTACTTTCCTACACCGCCCCGGGTCAGGTTGAGCACAGACTTCACCAGCCCTGAACTCGGGAGAACCCTTACAGTGCCGACAGACGGCTGAGAGGGGGGACGGTCTCCCTCTCGCCTGAAACTCCCGAGTCGGGTACACGTTTGCCCTCAGCTGGAGGGCCGCAATGAACTGGCCGCTTTTCCCAATCCTGTATCGTCCAGCAGCCAGCAGTTGCTGACCCTGTCCGCCTCGAACACACGCACGCCCTTCCCTTGAGAACCAAGGTCAGCCCATCTGTCAAACTCGACCTGACGCCAGTCGCACGGGACCAGACGTTTGCACTCGGGCGTCACAGCAGCCGGGTTCATGTCGTCCGCATCCTCCCCTTCCCCAGGGGTAGCCAAACCCGACTTTGATGCACGCTCACCCCCCTGCTCAGGGGGGGTCTAGACACGGCACCTCCGTCTTGGAACAGCCATGCTCTTACGAACCGCATCTTGTTTATTGTCATTTTGGCGATGTAGGCCATTGCCGGTTCCGGAGAACGAAACAACTTGTACAGTCGCCGGGCCTGTATGGCGGAACAACCCGAGCCAACCGACAGATCCCTAACCCACCATCCATACGCCTGGAATATAGTAGACCGTCGGTCGTGCATAAGGGCAGGTGCAGCCAGTTCTTAACTGCCATTTTAATGATCCCGTCCATTTCCGTCAGGGTCTTTGCGCCGCCATGCAGTGATCCGCCGCAAAGAAGACCCTCGGTGCGGCGTGTCCAGTCAACAACAACACCTTCTCTCTCGGGCTCAAAGGTGCTTCACCAATCGCTAGGATCCAAGCCTAGATCCTCGCGGACAGGTTCACGGAGACAATCCCGTCCACGGGTTCACCTCGACCCCAGGTACTTGACCTGGCCGCGGGTCCGATCCAGCGGAGGGCCCCCCCGCACAACTCCCACGGCTCGCGAGAGTTGATTGAGAGAGGCTTCCCCACCATCTTTTCGATTAAGAACCCGCTACACTTTCTGGGCTGAACCTTCAGCCCAGTCAGCCGACAGTATGCCTCCAGAACGGCGATGTTGGTGGCCATGCCTTCCCAGGAATTGCTCAATAGGACCAGATCATCCGCAAAGGCCAACGCTGTAGCGGCAACGTCCCGTGTTATGACGAAGCCCCGACCCTCGCGTTCGAGTGTCTGGATCAGCGGGTCCAGAGCTAGGTTAAAAAGCAGGGGTGACATGGAGTCCCCCTGTTTGACACCTACTTTCATGGCCAGGGGTGCTGTGTTCCCTTCAGCACACTTTACCTGTGTCCGAACGTCCTCATACGAGTCTCTGACCAACCCCAGCATGTGATGGTCCAACCCTTTCCACCTCAGTGCGCTCAGGAGGTGCTTGTGAGAGATTGTGTCGAAGGCCTTCGCAAAGTCGACGAATACCACCGCGAGGGAGCACTTTTCTCTCTTGCTCAGTCTCATGCACCCTGTCAGCAGTGAGAGGTTCTCTGAGCAGCCGGGCCTGGGCCTGGGCCTGGGCCTTATAGTGTATAGTTAATTACAGAGCCTTGAAAGAGTCCTGTATTGTTATTTTTCGTCACTACCTGCATGTAATGGGCATATAATGGTTTTCATGTTGTTTGTTTGGGTTAGTTGTATTTAAACATTTATTGATATGTTTGAAAATACTAAAAATAATGTGTCTTCTGTTTTTCTCTTTAAATGCATAGTTATTGTTTTGTTTGCATGTTTAACCTGTTTGGCTGAGTGAGAGCAAGACCTGGCATCAACTGTCAGCACTTAACACATGTTTCAAGAGCTTCAGCTGTGAAGCTGAGGTTCTTGAATAATGGGTCACTTGCTGATTAATGGCAATTACAAGTTGAAGCTGACTCTGCAACACTTAGCAGGGCCATTGACTTGCAGAGGTCCTTTCTGGCCAATTGCTATGTTTTACATAATGTTAGATATGTGTGTAGCACTTCACCCCATTTTCCCCATTTGAAAATCAATAAAAATGTTGATCACAAAAAAGTAGCTACAGTGCATCATTCTGGGCCTAATAGTGGAGGCCAACAACCCTGGAGGTCAAAGGCCAGACATAGAGCCACACAGTGGGCCTTGGGAGTGAGTGGGGAGGTGCTGGAGGGTGTCAGCCCAACTTCAGTGCATCATTCTGGGCCATATAGTGGAGGCCTATAGCCCTGGAGCCTGTTAACCCAGCTACAGTGCATGATTCTGGGCCTTATAGTGGGGACCAATAGCCCTGGAGCCTGTTAACCCAGCTACAGTGCATCATTCTGGGCCTTATAGTGGGGACCAATAGCCCTGGAGCCTGTTAACCCAGCTACAGTGCATCATTCTGGGCCTTATAGTGTATAGTTAATTACAGGGCCTTGAAAGAGTCCTGTATTGTTATTTTTCGTCACTACCTGCATGTAATGGGCATATAATGGTTTTCATGTTGTTTGTTTGGGTTAGTTGTATTTAAACATTTATTGATATGTTTGAAAATACTAAAAACAAAATGTGTATCAATTCATAACAAGAGTTATCTCAAGACACTTTACAGATAGAGTAGGTCTAGACCAGATAGAGTAGGTCTAGACTACACTCCAGAATTTACAAGGACCCAACAGTTCTAGTAGTTCCCTCCCGAGCAAGCAACAGTGTGACAGTGGCGAGGAAAACTTCCTTTTAGGAAGAAACCTCGGACAGACCCAGGCTCTTGGTGGGCGGTGTCTGACGACCGGTTGGGGTTAGAATGAAGAGTGGCAATAACAGCCACAGAAAAGATAACAGTTTGTAGTAGTTCTTTGTAGTAGTTCATGGCTTAGCAGGGAATTGTGCGGCATTACAAGGCACAGCAGGACGTAGCAGGATGAACACGGCATCGCAGGACGTGTAGCGGGAGCATGGCTACAGCTGCTACCATGATGATGGAGCCTCCCTGATCCGAGGGAACATGCTGGGGGGAAAAGAACATAAGGACTCCGGGGAATGACTCCCCAGAGCTAGATTAGTAACAAGCATTTCTGACAGCTGATGACAGCATCAGCTGTCAGCACTTAACACATTTTTCAAGAGCTTCAGCTGTGAAGCTGAGGTTCTTGAATAATGGGTCACTTGCTGATTAATGGCAATTACAAGTTGAAGCTGACTCTGCAGCACTTAGCAGGGCCATTGACTTGCAGAGGTCCTTTCTTGCCAATTGCTATGTTTTACATAATGTTAGATATGTGTGTAGCACTTCACCCCATTTTCCCCATTTGAAAATCAATAAAAATGTTGATCACAAAAAGTAGCCTCTGTGTGATGATTCATATTAAACTGTGGTGTATGATTACAATGATTATAAAAGCAGCCTCCCAAAGCATGCTCAACAGGCTCCCTCATTTAAGTGATTAAATAAACACTTTAATAATCAGATAAATACATTCAAACAACATGACTGTCACAGCTGAAGAAATCCGGTCGACCTCTTGACATTCAAAGCTGTTGTCTGGCGTCCAAACATGCCACCAGAGCCACCAAGTTCATGGCAGACGTCTGACCACATTGCAGGAAGACATGTGCAAGGTTTGGGCGTCCTGGGACACTGCCCTGGATGGATATGACACTTTCCATACTGCACATTGGACTTTTGAAGGAGCCTTGACAGTTTTCAGCTCCAGGGCTGAACTTCTTGGGAAAAGTATTGCCTGTCCAATGGCCTGTGACTGGGTTTGTCCTGCAGAAACCCTGGCAGGCCAACTGCTGTGTTGAGTAATGGACAGACTCATTCTAAAACAAGACATTTAGTGGCAATGCAGAGTTTAACATGCGAAATGCCATTACATTAAATCTGTGTTACTAATATGACTGTGATCTGAAATGTCTGAAAATACTGCAAAATCTCTCATTTGTAAGAGTCACACATGCTGTGATGTTTCTTTATCACAGGCTAAATAAAAGTTATAAATAACTGAAGTTCTGTCAAAATCGGCCATCTTGCTGATTACATAATAAAGTTCAGTAAGTTCGTTGAAATAATGGTTTTTACAACAATTTGATTTAGCAAACTGTACTCTGTAACTGTAAGATTTTGCCAAGTCTGCCCTCACCCAGCAAAACAGCTGGGTGTAGGCAGATATCTTTACAACTGAAGTTCTTGCAAAAAATGGATATAACTCCAGGGTGTGGTCTTTTAAGGAAATCATGTTGTTTGTTTGGGTTAGTTGTATTTGAACATTTATTGATATGTTTAAAAATACAAAAAAAAAATGTGTCTTCTGTTTTCTGTTCTCTTTAAATGCATAGTTATTGTTTTGTTGGCATGTTTAATCTGTTTGGCTGAGTGAGAGCAAGACCTGGCATCAGCTGTCAGCACTTAACACATTTTTCAAGAGCTTCAGCTGTGAAGCTGAGGTTCTTGAATAATGGGTCACTTGCTGATTAATGGCAATTGCAAGCACTTAGCAGGGCCATTGACTTGCAGAGGTCCTTAATGGCCAATTGCTATGTTTTACATAATGCCATGTTTGAATGGCATGAATATGATATAAACTGCTGTGCTGTGATGTCCAATCACAGTGCAGCAATCACACTATAAGCCCCTCCTGATTAATTTTAGGAGGGTATTTAATGTTGACCTCAGACCCCAGAGAGCCACCTTCTGCTGAGACTGCTGAGATCGGCTGACCTCACCTTTCAACAGAGAAGACCAGAAGACACTGCTTTGAACCTACCACCACCTTTTCTGAAGAACACAGATCACATTGCTTCAATACCCAGGCTACCATATCAACTTTGAGATCCTGACCAAAGATTTTTCCAGTTTTCCACATGGCTCCAAAGAGGTATGTTTTACTAAATTAAGCTCACAATTGAAAACAACACTATTAACTGTAATGTGAAGTTACAAAGACAACTTTCAGTAAAATTAAGTGTATCTTTTTCCTTTTCTAGTGTGTCCAACAGGCACTTCCTGCTGTGCCCAGTGTGCACCAAGACGCAAGACATGCTGTCTGTCCATCTGCGCAGGGTTTGCATGAAAACGGAGTCAGCTGAAGCCATTCAGGCTGCCTTGGAGAAGGCAAAGAGGGATGCCCTTGAGATTCTGCAGACTGGAAGAGTTTTTGATTATAATCTGCTCAGAAGTGGTATTTCTAATGACCATGATCTCACCTGGATGGTTAAACTACTGCAGGGCCGTCACATGCCAGTGGTTGGTATTCCACTGCCAGGCCCAAACGTTGCCAGCCAAACCACCCAGCCACCGGGGACTGCTGCCGCTGAGACAGGCGAGACTGAGTTGTCTGAAAGTGGCTCTGTCAGCAGTGGCGAGACCTTTCAATGGTGAGTTCAATGTCACAATGTTTCTGATGAAATCTGTTGCAATGGTCATTTACATGAATGATAAAAAAGGCATATTTATTCTTTATTGCAGCGTACGAGAAACCACGCTGAAGTCAACCAAGGCAGCCATGAAAGAGAAGGGCCTTCATGACAGACACTCACTGGACCATCCTTTGTTGAGGGACTTCCTGAAATATCTGAGAGATGACCTCCAGATTGAAAATTGCACACAGGAGGTGAGGACAAACATTAAACATTGTGCAAATACATATATCTTGAGAAAATAGACAAGATCCTAAGGTAATATAACATGCTTTCTTTGCTTTTCTTCAGGTGGATAATGTGGCTCGCTACCTTTTCTACTTCAACCGCCGTGAACCAACCCTGGATTTTGTCAAGGACAGGCCAAAGCTCCGGGAGTACATTCAACAACTCTCAGAGGCAAAGCTGTCCAAGCAGACCCAGTTGAACTATTTAAAAGGTTAGCAGCATTTCCTTTTGGGTATTTGTTTAAATGCTATTAAGGCTTGAGTTGGAACGTAACTACATGTAAATGCTTAAATACTTGTGCTAATTCCCACAGATTCCTGACATACCACACGTCCACAACCAACATGGTCCACGACAATCCAACCTTGTACAACCTCTGCAAAAGCTTCCTTGATTTCATCAGTACCTTGCAGAAATGCTGTTCCCGCAGTGTCAGCAAGGAGATTGTCAGTAAAAGGTTTGTTCAATTGCTTAACTGGATTACATTGTGGATCTGTGACCAGTGGGTCAATTAAGGTTAATAATTAATTGTTTGTCTTTTGTTATGTCATAGGTATGACAATCTCATGGCCCCTAAGATGACGCCAAAAGACTGCTTAGCCGTGCTAAAAGCCGCCAAACAGGATTTGTTGAACGTCATGGGAAAACTGCTGGATGACAAAACTCTCACCTTGGAGATGCCAGACGCTGCTTTTGTCCTCTACTACTTAGAGGCTGTGGTGATCCTAAAACACCTACAGCGACCGGGTGTGGTGGAGCACATGACTGTAAGTAATCTTTTCAACGTCACTGTTATAGATTGACCGTTTTGCTTTGTTATTATATTAAGCTTACTAATCAATGGGATATCCTTGTTTTGTGCAGGTGACAGAGTGGCTTGACAGAAAGAGAGATCCGACTGGAGACATTGTCATTGCAGTCAAGGATCACAAGACTGCAGCCCAACAAGTGGCAGGGTTTGCCCTGTCACAGGAAGAGGAGATGGTAAGCTCAGCAGTATCAGTTACTATGAAAAAGTTTGCATGAATTTAGTCAACGTTAGACATTAATAATTATTCCTATTTATTACTCTTTTAACAGTGGTTTGATGAGTATTTTACCGAGTCCGTCCAATTTTCATGCTGAAGAAAGAAGAGGATGAGACAGAAGGCAGGTTTTTCATCTCGACCAAAGGCCGGCCCATCTACAATGCCTCCAATGACCTCTACCGGCTGCACAAAAGTATGCAATCCATCACGACTCCCCTTCAATGTCAACTATATGTAATAAATATGTAATACTGTCTCAGGTTTTTGATTTCATCTTTTTGAATGTAATAGTAATATCCTGTTAAAACTTGCATTTCAGGTACAAAGTTCCTCAAGTGACAAGTCAGACAGCCCGCTGGGTGTTTGAGACTGCCACCATCAACTTTTCAGATCAGGAAAAGGCAGGAGTTGCCAAATATCTCAGTCATTCCACCGCCACTTCTGAGAAGCATTACCGCATGCAAAAGCCTGATGCTCTATGTGCTGCCAGAAGGTTGATCGATAAGCTGGGAGAGGATTCAAGGTAAGAATTTTATAACCAAATTCAACAAACATATCAAGGTGTAAGCTGTTTGCTTCATATTTTCATATTTACATATTTTTTGCAGTAACGAGTCAGCAGATGAGGGCACAAGTCAAGGAACACATGGTGCACATGCCCCGTGGTGCCACCCGTGCCCCCTTGGATGAAGCCTCCACCTCCAACGTACAAATGGAGATTCAGTCGGCCTATGACAACATGCTGAAAACACACCCTGTGGAGTTGGACGGGCGGTGCCCAGCAAGACAGAGAGATGCAAGTTTTCTCCAGCACATGCCCGGCAGCTGTATGAGCGTTGGCTGAAGGCACAGATGAAGCTTCGTGTGAAACATGTTCTCTGTAAGTTTTTTTTTCTTCTCACATTTAATGACCATTATAAAGTGACAATTCCAACAAATTTAAGCCATCTTAACTAACAAAATACTTTCTTTCTGACAGCACACTTTGCCAGGCGTCAGCCAACTGAAAATCGGATCATCGCATGGATTGAAAAACAGGGATGGACAAGCAATGTGCCCAACGGTGCCAAGCTCTTTCACGAGTGGAAACCCTCAGGAAATGAAGACCAAGCAATTGACAGTCGACAGATCCAAAAGCTTGTGAAGTCCCAGAAGTGGAGGGGACTCCATCTTACTGGAATTGAAGGGAAGGGCAATGGTGTCATTGCCACCCGCATATTTCAGCGTGGCGAGGTGGTTTGTGATTATCATGGTTCAATTGTCACAGCTAAAAAGGGAAAGGAAATTCACCAGGCAACCAGTGTCCAAGAAACAGGATATATGTTCTTCTACACGGACAATAAAGGAAAAGCCATGGCCATCGATGCACATTCTGATAGCTGCGACTGCCACCCTGGACAGCAGACCTTTGGCAGGATGATCAATCACTCGAAGACTGCATTTAACCTCAGACCCAGGTTGTTTAATCTGCTACAAGATGGGGAGACACAAGATGTTATTCTTTTGATCGCAACCAAGGAGATCAAAGTGAACTCTGAACTCCTGTTTGATTAACTCAAAGTCTTTTGGAGGAGAGGGTTCTGAGCTTCCTTGGATCAAATAGGTTGACACAAGACATTGTGTGTGGGTCCCATTTCGGGCACCGCATCATAAGTTATCTTTCGATGTTGGATATGTGACTGTGTGTGGGTCCCATTCCGGGCACCACATAATTAGTTATCTTTCAATGTTAGATATGTGTGTAGCACTTCACCCCATTTTCCCCATTTGAAAATCAATAAAAATGTTGATCACAAAAAAGTAGCCTCTGTCTGATGATTCATATTAAACTGTGGTGTATGATTACAATGATTAGAAAAGCATCCTCCCGAAGCATGCTCAACAGGCTCCCTCATTTAAGTGATTAAATAAACACTTTAATAATCAGATAAATACATTCAAACAACCCGACAACAATCCGGTCGACCTCTTGACATTCAAAGCGGTTGTCTGGCGTCCAAACATGGCACCAGAGCCACCAAGTTCATGGCAGACGTCTGACCACATTGCAGGAAGACATGTGCGAGGTTTGGGCGTCCTTGGACACTGCCCTGGGTGGATATGACACTTTCCATACTGCACATTGGACTTTTGAAGGAGCCTTGACAGTTTTCAGCTCCAGGGCTGAACTTCTTGGGAAAAGTATTGTACTGTCAAACCCTGTTCCACTGAGCTACCTATGACAGTGAATGACATGCAGAAAAAAAAACAATTTAATGTATATAATAATATTTAAAAAAAAGCGGTAACACCTTTACTGCTTATGCATTTTGCCCCCTTCTCTGGTCGAAAAACACCGGAGAAGGGGGCGAAATGCATAAGCGGTAACACCTTTCCTGCTTATGCATTTCGCCCCCTTCTCCGGTCAAAAAACTTAGACATTTTTTCAGCTGTTCACATGAGCTGAAGGCAAAAATTAAAAATTCAAATTAATAGTGCCTTTTATTAATTTCAGAAGCTTTAATGATTGACATGTACAGTAGTCACTGTGCCCCCGTCCTGCGTGCCACGTAGAACATTCCTCTCCAACAGCACCAGAGCTGAAAAGTTATGCCAATGTAAAATTATCACTACATTTTCTGATAAATGGAAGCTTTAAAATAATTGATGACCTCATCAATTGGTGAAGACTGTGTGCGTGCCCTTTATTGGGCTCAAGGGCGCCACCAGCTGGCGAGCTGAAGAAAATGCAGCTCTGGAGCTGCTCCTTCAGCTCCAGAGCTGCTTAGCTTCTTTCCCCGCTGATTCTGCCAAGCCCGTTCCCTTGGCTGTGGTTTCGCTAGATAGTAGGTAGGGACAGTGGGAATCTCGTTCATCCATTCATGCGCGTCACTAATTAGATGACGAGGCATTTGGCTACCTAAAGAGAGATTACCGTTACTCCCTCCTTGCCCGCGCTTCATATGAATTCCTCCACTGGGGCCGCGGGAGGGAGAAACCTCACCAACTCTCTTACTTTGAGCCGCCCCTCTTGTGGGGCCCGAGTACACTTCCGGGCTGCACGGGGTACCGCCCTGCGGCGGCGAAATCTGTCAGGCGGTTTTAACCCCCTCTGGTCGGGGACCTGGAGATATTGTGGAGTAATGAATACTATGCTTGATCTCTTCGACTTCTGTAAGGCCGCGGTACCATTACCAGACGCTCAGACAAGCTCATGTGGTCATCCTGTCCTGGGCACCAGCTAACGGAATCGTCAGTTCCAGCGTATCTCCCCCGAGTGTAGGGTCTGGGGCTCGTGACAAAACGCCCTACCCCCCAGGTATGCTCTTGACCCCGAGCAGGGAGACCGCAGTTAATTAGGCTGCGGGTGGACACTCATCGGCGACATGTCCTGGCAGCCGCGAGCCTGTGTGCATAGAGGAGGTAACTTAGCGGACCCAAAGCCACCGACCACGAAACTATCCAGAGCGCCAAGGGTACTTTCCTACACCGCCCCGGGTCAGGTTGAGCACAGACTTCACCAGCCCTGAACTCGGGAGAACCCTTACAGTGCCGACAGACGGCTGAGAGGGGGGACGGTCTCCCTCTCGCCTGAAACTCCCGAGTCGGGTACACGTTTGCCCTCAGCTGGAGGGCCGCAATGAACTGGCCGCTTTTCCCAATCCTGTATCGTCCAGCAGCCAGCAGTTGCTGACCCTGTCCGCCTCGAACACACGCACGCCCTTCCCTTGAGAACCAAGGTCAGCCCATCTGTCAAACTCGACCTGACGCCAGTCGCACGGGACCAGACGTTTGCACTCGGGCGTCACAGCAGCCGGGTTCATGTCGTCCGCATCCTCCCCTTCCCCAGGGGTAGCCAAACCCGACTTTGATGCACGCTCACCCCCCTGCTCAGGGGGGGTCTAGACACGGCACCTCCGTCTTGGAACAGCCATGCTCTTACGAACCGCATCTTGTTCATTGTCATTTTGGCGATGTAGGCCATTGCCGGTTCCGGAGAACGAAACAACTTGTACAGTCGCCGGGCCTGTATGGCGGGAACAACCCGAGCCAACCGACAGATCCCTAACCCACCATCCATACGCCTGGAATATAGTAGACCGTCGGTCGTGCATAAGGGCAGGTGCAGCCAGTTATAGTCCTCCACTAAAAGGCCCAAAATGATGCACTGAGGCTGGGTTAACACCCTCCAGCACCCACACACTCACTCACAAGGCCCAGAAAGGGGCTCTGTCTCTGGGCAGTGACCTCCAGGGCTCCCAGCCTCCCCCATAAGCCCCAAAGACATGCACTCACACTGGGCTAACACCCTCCAGCAGCCACACACTCACTCCCAAGGCCCAGTAAGAGGCTCTGTGTCTGGGCTGATGACCTCCAGGGCTACAGGCCTCCACTATATGCCCCAAAATGATGCACTGAAGCTGGGTTAACACTCTCCAGCACCCCCATGCTCCCTCCCAAGGCCCAGAAAGGGGCTCTGTCTCTGGGCAGTGACCTCCAGAGCTACAGGGCTCCACTATAATGCCCAGTGGCATGCACTGAGGCTGGGTTAACACTCTCCAGCACCCCTATGCTCCCTCCCAAGGCCCAGAAAGGGGCTCTGTCTCTGGGCAGTGACCTCCAGAGCTACAGGGCTCCACTATAATGCCCAGTGGCATGCACTGAGGCTGGGTTAACACTCTCCAGCACCCCTATGCTCCCTCCCAAGGCCCAGAAAGGGGCTCTGTCTCTGGGCAGTGACCTCCAGAGCTACAGGGCTCCACTATAATGCCCAGTGGCATGCACTGAGGCTGGGTTAACACTCTCCAGCACCCCTATGCTCCCTCCCAAGGCCCAGAAAGGGGCTCTGTCTCTGGCCTTTGACCTCCAGGGCTACAGGCCTCCACTATAAGGCCCAAAATGATGCACTGAAGCTGGGTTAACAGGCTCCAGCACCCCCATGCTCCCTCCCATGGCCCAGTAAGAGGCTCTGTCTCTGGCCTTTGACCTCCAGGGCTACAGGCCTCCACTATAAGGCCCAAAATGATGCACTGAAGCTGGGTTAACAGGCTCCAGCACCCACACACTCACTCACAAGGCCCAGTAGGAGGCTCTGTCTCTGGGCTGATGACCTCCAGGGCTATAGGCCTCCACTATATGCCCCAAAATGATGCACTGAGGCTGGGTTAACAGGCTCCAGCACCCACACACTCACTCACAAGGCCCAGTAGGAGGCTCTCTCTCTGGGCTGATGACCTCCAGGGCTATAGGCCTCCACTAAAAGGCCCAAAATGATGCACTGAGGCTGGGTTAACATGCTCCAGCACCCACACACTCACTCACAAGGCCCAGTTAGGGGCACTGAGCCTGGCCTTTGACCTCCAGGGCTACAGGCATCCACTATATGCCCCAAAATGATGCACTGAAGCTGGGTTAACACTCTCCAGCACCCCTATGCTCCCTCCCAAGGCCCAGACAGGGGCTCTGTCTCTGGGCAGTGACCTCCAGGGCTACAGGCCTCCACTATAAGGCCCAGTGGCATGCACTGAGGCTGGGTTAACACTCTCCAGCACCCACACACTCACTCCAAAGGCCCAGAAAGGTGCTCTGTCTCTGGGCTGATGACCTCCAGGGCTGCAGGCCTCCACTAAAAGCCCCAAAATGATGCACTGAAGCTGGGTTAACACTCTCCAGCACCCCCATGCTCCCTCCCATGGCCCAGTAGGAGGCTCTGTCTCTGGACAGTGACCTCCAGGGCTACAGGCCTCCACTATAAGGCCATGCCTGTGGCTCTGTCTCTGGGCTGATGACCTCCAGGGCTACAGGCCTCCACTAAAAGGCCCAAAATGATGCACTGAAGCTGGGGTAACACCCTCCAGCACCAACACACTCACTTACAAGGCCCAGAAAGGGGCACTGAGCCTGGCCTTTGACCTCCAGGGCTACAGGCCTCCACTATAAGGCCATGCTTGTGGCTCTGAGTCTGGCCTTTGACCTCCAGGGCTACAGGCCTCCACTATATGCCCCAAAATGATGCACTGAAGCTGGGTTAACAGGCTCCAGCACCCACACACTCACTCCCCAGGCCCACTTAGGGGCTCTGACTCTGGGCAGTGACCTCCAGGGCTATAGGCCTCCACTATAAGGCCCAGTGGCATGCACTGACACTGGGTTAACACCCTCCAGCACCCCCTTGCTCCCTCCCAAGGCCCAGTAAGAGGCTCTGTCTCTGGGCAGTGACCTCCAGGCCTATAGGCCTCCACTATAAGGCCCAGTGGCATGCACTGACACTGGGTTAACACCCTCCAGCACCCCCATGCTCCCTCCCAAGGCCCAGAAAGGGGCTCTGTCTCTGGGCTGATGACCTCCAGAGCTACAGGCCTCCACTATATGCCCCAAAATGATGCACTGAAGCTGGGTTAACATGCTCCAGCACCCCCCATGCTCCCTCCAAGGGCCCAGAAAGGGGCACTGAGCCTGGCCTTTGACCTCCAGGGCTACAGGCCTCCACTATAAGGCCATGCTTGAGGCTCTGAGTCTGGCCTTTGACCTCCAGGGCTACAGGCCTCCACTATATGCCCCAAAATGATGCACTGAAGCTGGGTTAACACCCTTCAGCAGCCACACACTCACTCCCAAGGCCCAGTAAGAGGCTCTGTGTCTGGGCTGATGACCTCCAGGGCTACAGGCCTCCACTATATGCCCCAAAATGAGGCACTGAGGCTGGGTTAACAGGCTCCAGCACCCACACTCACTCTCAAGGCCCAGAAAGGGCCACTGAGCCTGGCCTTTGACCTCCAGGGCTATAGGCCTCCACTATAAGGCCCAAAATGATGCACTAAGGCTGGGTTAACACTCTCCAGCACCCATATGCTCCTCCCAAGGCCCAGAAAGGGGCTCTGTCTCTGGCCTTTGACCTCCAGGGCTACAGGCCTCCACTATATGCCCCAAAATGATGCACTGAAGCTGGGGTAACACCCTCCAGCACCAACACACTCACTTACAAGGCCCAGAAAGAGGCTCTGTCTCCGGGCAGTGACCTCCAGGGCTACAGGCCTCCACTATATGCCCCAAAATGATGCACTGAAGTTGGGTTAACACCCTCCAGCACCCCCATGCTCCCTCCCATGGCCCAGTAAGAGGCTCTGTCTCTGGGCAGTGACCTCCAGGGCTACAGGCCTCCACTATAAGGCCATGCCTGTGGCTCTGTCTCTGGGCTGATGACCTCCAGGGCTACAGGCCTCCACTATATGCCCCAAAATGATGCACTGAAGCTGGGTTAACACCCTCCAGCACCCCTATGCTCCTCCCAAGGCCCAGTAAGAGGCTCTGTCTCTGGGCAGTGACCTCCAGGGCTCCCAGCCTCCCCCATAAGCCCCAAAGACATGCACTCACACTGGGCTAACACCCTCCAGCACCCACACACTCACTCCCCAGGCCCACTTAGGGGCTCTGACTCTGGGCAGTGACCTCCAGGGCTATAGGCCTCCACTATAAGGCCCAAAATGATGCACTGAGGCTGGGTTAACACTCTCCAGCACCCATATGCTCCCTCCCAAGGCCCAGAAAGGGGCTCTGTCTCTGGGCAGTAACCTCCAGGGCTACAGGCCTCCGCTATAAGGCCATGCTTGTGGCTCTGAGCCTGGCCTTTGACCTCCAGGGCTACAGGCCTCCACTATATGCCCCAAAATGATGCACTGAAGCTGGGTTAACACTCTCCAGCACCCATGCGCCCTCCCAAGGCCCAGGTATGGGCACTGAGCCTGGCCTTTGACCTCCAGGGCTACAGGCCTCCACTATATGCCCCAAAATGATGCACTGAAGCTGGGTTAACACTCTCCAGCACCCCTATGCGCCCTCCCAAGGCCCAGGTATGGGCACTGAGCCTGGCCTTTGACCTCCAGGGCTACAGGCCTCCACTATATGCCCCAAAATGATGCACTGAAGCTGGGTTAAAGCCCTCCAGCACCCACACACTCACTCACAAGGCCCAGAAAGGGGCTCTGTCTCTGGGCAGTGACCTCCAGGGCTACAGGCCTCCACTATAAGGCCCAGTGGCATGCACTGAGGCTGGGTTAACACTCTCCAGCACCCACACACTCACTCACAAGGCCCAGTAAGAGGCTCTGTCTCTAGGCAGTGACCTCCAGGGCTGCAGGCCTCCACTAAAAGCCCCAAATGATGCACTGAAGCTGGGTTAACAGGCTCCAGCACCCACACACTCACTCACAAGGCCCAGTTATGGGCACTGAGCCTGGCCTTTGACCTCCAGGGCTACAGGCCTCCACTATATGCCCCAAAATGATGCACTGAAGCTGGGTTAACACTCTCCAGCACCCACACACCCACTCACAAGGCCCAGAAAGGGGCTCTGTCTCTGGGCAGTGAGCTCCAGGCCTACAGGCCTCCACTATAAGGCCCAAAATGATGCACTGAAGCTGGGTTAACACCCTCCAGCACCCCTATGCTCCCTCCCAAGGCCCAGTAAGAGGCTCTGTCTCTGGGCAGTGACCTCCAGGGCTATAGGCCTCCACTATAAGGCCCAAAATGATGCACTGAGGCTGGGTTAACACTCTCCAGCACCCATATGCTCCCTCCCAAGGCCCAGAAAGGGGCTCTGTCTCTGGGCAGTGAGCTCCAGGCCTACAGGCCTCCACTATAAGGCCCAAAATGATGCACTGAAGCTGGGTTAACACCCTCCAGCACCCCTATGCTCCCTCCCAAGGCCCAGTAAGAGGCTCTGTCTCTGGGCAGTGACCTCCAGGGCTATAGGCCTCCACTAAAGGCCCAAAATGATGCACTGAAGCTGGGTTAACACTCCAGCACCCCATGCTCCCTCCCAAGGCCCAGAAAGGGGCTCTGTCTCTGGGCTGATGACCTCCAGGGCTGCAGGCCTCCACTATAAGGCCCAAAATGATGCACTGAAGCTGGGTTAACAGGCTCCAGCACCCACACACTCACTCACAAGGCCCAGAAAGGGGCTCTGTCTCTGGGCAGTGACCTCCAGAGCTGCAGGCCTCCACTATAAGGCCCAAAATGATGCACTGAAGCTGGGTTAACACTCTCCAGCACCCCCATGCTCCCTCCCATGGCCCAGTAAGAGGCTCTGTCTCTGGGCTGATGACCTCCAGGGCTATAGGCCTCCACTATAAGGCCCAAAATGATGCACTGAAGCTGGGTTAACACTCTCCAGCACCCCCATGCTCCCTCCCATGGCCCAGTAAGAGGCTCTGTCTCTGGCCTTTGACCTCCAGGGCTACAGGCCTCCACTATAAGGCCCAAAATGATGCACTGAAGCTGGGTTAACAGGCTCCAGCACCCCCATGCTCCCCTCCCATGGCCCAGTAGGAGGCTCTGTCTCTGGACAGTGACCTCCAGGGCTACAGGCCTCCACTAAAGGCCCAAAATGATGCACTGAGGCTGGGTTAACAGGCTCCAGCACCCACACACTCACTCCCAAGGCCCAGAAAGAGGCTCTGTCTCTGGGCAGTGACCTCCAGGCCTACAGGCCTCCACTAAAAGGCCCAAAATGATGCACTGAGGCTGGGTTAACAGGCTCCAGCACCCACACACTCACTCCCAAGGCCCAGAAAGAGGCTCTGTCTCTGGGCAGTGACCTCCAGGCCTACAGGCCTCCACTAAAGGCCCAAAATGATGCACTGAGGCTGGGTTAACAGGCTCCAGCACCCACACACTCACTCCCAAGGCCCAGAAAGAGGCTCTGTCTCTGGGCAGTGACCTCCAGGCCTACAGGCCTCCACTATAAGCCCCTGTCTCCACCTCTAAGTCTGGCTGATGACCTCCAGGGCTCCCAGCCTCCCCATAAGCCCCAAAGACATGCACTCTCACTGGTCTAACACCCTACACCATGCTCCCACTAACTGCCTGGAAGTCTGCCCCACGACCTCCATGCCCACCAGCCTCCCTCAACCCCAACACAAACCCTCCAGGCCCGCCAGCCCAACACACCCCTACCCCTTACTCCGACCCTCCAGGGACCCTGCGCACCAGGCGGACCTGTGTACCCGAACTTAAGCACCCCTCCTCGGACTAAACACCCCCATCCACCTCCGCCGGAGTTTCGTGCCCCTGGTAACCTAAATAAAACTTTGTACCCCTGGTAACCTATCTAAACCTTCGTGCCCCTGGTTACCTAACTTTTTTTTTCTAAGTGTCTCAACACTTTGAAAATTTTTAGATTATTTTTTCGTGCCCCTGGTTACCTAACTTTTTTTTTCTAAGTGTCTCAACACTTTGAAACTTTTTAGATTTTTTTTTTTTTTTCGTGCCCCTGGTTACCTAAGTGTTCCAATACTTTAACATTGCCTACCTTAAGAGAGTCATGGCTACTCCCTCCGTTTGGACTCTGCCATTTTTTTCTAAGTGTTGAGCTCCAGGGACCCGAGGGGAGGTCCGACAGGGGCTGAGCCCGCGCTCAGGCCTCACGGTCGGCCTCCCTCTCCGGTCCCCACACCCCCCATGGATGTGGGGACTCTGCCGTTTTTTTTTCAAAGTGTCTCAACACTTTGAAACTTTTTAGATTTTTTTTTTTTTCGTGCCCCTGGTTACCTAAGTGTTCCTAAACTTTAACATTGCCTACCTTAAGAGAGTCATGGCTACTCCCTCCGTTTGGACTCTGCCGTTTTTTTTCTAAGTGTTGAGCTCCAGGGACATGAGGGGAGGTCCGACAGGGGCTGAGCCCGCGCTCAGGCCTCACAGTCGGCCTCCCTCTCCGGTCCCCACACCCCCCATGGATGTGGGGACTCCGCCGTTTTTTTTTTCTAAGTGTCTCAATACTTTGAAACTTTTTTTCGCGCCCTGGTACAATAACTGACTTCCAGAGAGAGAGGGGAGGTCGGACCGGGGCTGAGCCCACGCTCAGGCCTCACGGTCGGCCTCCTCTCCGGTCCCCACACCCCATGGATGTGGGGACTCTGCCGTTTTTCTAAGTGTTGAGCTCCAGGGACAT
>JABXJD010001164.1:60000-70000 GCA_013375575.1 Percina caprodes | reverse complement strand
AAGGTCCACCGCTTCTGCATACTCCCCTTCTCCGGTCGGCACTTAGAAAAAAAAAAACGAAGCGGCTCAGCTTGACTCGCTCTCTCTCCGGGAGCTTCCTCCGGAGAAGAGGCCCTGATGAAATCATCCGGGATAGACGCACCGTGTGCGGACTGAGCTGCGGGACTCTCCCTCTCAACCTCCGCCCGGTTCCTGCGGAGGAAAGGGCGTCTAAACTAAGTTAAATTCATCCGGGAGAGACGCACCGTCTTCGGACTTAGCTGTGGGGACTCTCCCTCTCACCTCCGCCCGGTTCCTGCGGAGGAAAGGGCGTCTAAACGCTGATAACGTCGTCCGGGAGAGACGCACCGTCTTCGGACTGAGCTGTGGGGACTCTCCCTCTCAACCTCCGCCCGGTTCCTGCGGAGGAAAGGGGGTCTAAACTAAATTAAATTCATCCGGGAGACGCACCGTCTTCGGACTGAGCTGTGGGGACTCTCCTCTCAACCTCCGCCCGGTTCCTGCGGAGGAAAGGGGGTCTAAACTAAGTTAAATTCATCCGGGAGAGACGCACCGTCTTCGGACTGAGCTGTGGGGACTCTCCCTCTCACCTCCGCCAAAGTTAAAGTGGAGGAAATGGCGTCTAAACGCGGTTAAAGTCATCCGGGGGAGACGCACCGTCTTCGGACTGAGCTGTGGGGACTCTCCCTCTCACCTCCGCCAAAGTTAAAGTGGAGGAAAGGGCGTCTAAACGCTGTTAAAGTAATCCGGGAGACGCACCGTCTTCGGACTGAGCTGTGGGACTCTCCCTATCACCTCCGCCAAAGTTAAAGTGGAGGAAAGGGCGTCTAAACGCTGTTAAAGTCATCCGGGGGAGACGCACCGTCTTCGGACTGAGCTGTGGGGACTCTCCCTATCACCTCCGCCAAAGTTAAAGTGGAGGAAAGGGCGTCTAAACGCGGTTAAAGTCATCCGGGGGAGACGCACCGTCTTCGGACTGAGCTGTGGGGACTCTCGCTCTCACCTCCGCCAAAGTTAAAGTGGAGGAAAGGGCGTCTAAACGCGGTTAAAGTCATCCGGGAGACGCACCGTCTTCGGACTGAGCTGTGGGGACTCTCGCTCTCACCTCCGCCAAAGTTAAAGTGGAGGAAAGGGCGTCTAAACGCGTTAAAGTCATCCGGGAGACGCACCGTCTTCGGACTGAGCTGTGGGCACTCTCGCTCTCACCTCCGCCAAAGTTAAAGTGGAGGAAAGGGCGTCTAAACGCGGTTAAAGTCATCCGGGGGAGACGCACCGTCTTCGGACTGAGCTGTGGGCACTCTCCCTCTCACCTCCGCCAAAGTTAAAGTGGAGGAAAGGGCGTCTAAACGCGGTTAAATTAATCCGGGGGAGACGCACCGTCTTCGGACTGAGCTGTGGGGACTCTCCCTCTCACCTCCGCCAAAGTTAAAGTGGAGGAAAGGGCGTCTAAACGCGGTTAAAGTCATCCGGGGGAGACGCACCGTCTTCGGACTGAGCTGTGGGGACTCTCGCTCTCACCTCCGCCAAAGTTAAAGTGGAGGAAAGGGCGTCTAAAGCGGTTAAATTCATCCGGGAGACGCACCGTCTTCGGACTGAGCTGTGGGGACTCTCGCTCTCACCTCCGCCAAAGTTAAAGTGGGGAAAGGGCGTCTAAACGCGGTTAAAGTCATCCGGGGGAGACGCACCGTCTTCGGACTGAGCTGTGGGGACTCTCGCTCTCACCTCCGCCAAAGTTAAAGTGGAGGAAAGGGCGTCTAAACGCGGTTAAATTCATCCGGGGGAGACGCACCGTCTTCGGACTGAGCTGTGGGGACTCTCGCTCTCACCTCCGCCAAAGTTAAAGTGGAGGAAAGGGCGTCTAAACGCGGTTAAAGTCATCCGGGGGAGACGCACCGTCTTCGGACTGAGCTGTGGGGACTCTCGCTCTCACCTCCGCCAAAGTTAAAGTGGAGGAAAGGGCGTCTAAACGCGGTTAAAGTCATCCGGGGGAGACGCACCGTCTTCGGACTGAGCTGTGGGGACTCTCGCTCTCACCTCCGCCAAAGTTAAAGTGGAGGAAAGGGCGTCTAAACGCGGTTAAATTAATCCGGGGGAGACGCACCGTCTTCGGACTGAGCTGTGGGGACTCTCGCTCTCACCCTCCGCCAAAGTTAAAGTGGAGGAAAGGGCGTCTCAACGCGGTTAAAGCCATCCGGGGGAGACGCACCGTCTTCGGACTGAGCTGTGTCCACTCTCCCTCTTCTCATGCTCCTGGTAACATCGGAAGAACCGCAGGGACAAAGTGGTTGAAAAACTTCCGTGATGAGACGCAAAAAAGTGCGTACTAAGCTCTGCTGACCGACCCTCGCATCCTCCGCCGGGTTACAGCGGAGGAAAGGGCGTAAAAATGCGGTAAAAATCGTCCGAGAGAAGACGCTGCGTCCGGGGACTAAGCTCTGCTGACCGCCCCTCGCATCCTCCGCCGGGTTACAGCGGAGGGAAGGGCGTTAAAATGCGGTAAAAATCGTCCGAGAGAAGACGCACCATCCGGGGACTAAGCTCTGCTGACCGCCCTCGCATCCTCCGCCGGGTTACAGCGGAGGAAGGGCGTTAAAATGCGGTAAAAATCGTCCGAGAGAAGACGCACCATCCGGGACTAAGCTCTGCTGACCGCCCCTCGCATCCTCCGCCGGGTTACAGCGGAGGAAAGGGCGTTAAAATGCGGTAAAAATCGTCCGAGAAAAGACGCACCGTCCGGGACTAAGCTCTGCTGCCCGCTCGCATCCTCCGCCGGGTTACAGCGGAGGAAAGGGCGTCAAAATGCGGTAAAAATCGTCCGAGAAAAGACGCACCGTCCGGGACTAAGCTCTGCTGACCGCCCCTCGCATCCTCCGCCGGGTTACAGCGGAGGAAAGGGCGTCAAAATGCGGTAAAAATCGTCCGGAGAAGACGCACCGTCCGGGGACTGAGCTCCGCCAGCTCTCCCTCTCATCCTCCGCCCGTTAACCATGGAGGAAACGCCGCCACATTGCCGTTAAATTCATCCGGAGGAACGCTCCATGAGCGGACTCACACTCCGGTGCTTCTCGTTGCCTTTCTCTGGAGGCCCATGTTTTAAAAACTGGGTTTCGAAATCGTGCAGAGGGTGGCTGCCAAAACCACCCCAAAGTGACGCGCACCGGAGAAGGCAAATTTTGCAGAAGCGGTACACCCTCTACCGCTTCTCCTTCCTCGGTCGAAAAACTTAGAAAAAATCCCGAAATGTTCGCCCGGGTAACCTAACGTGTTTCGACCGAGGAAGGGGCGGTTTGCAGATGCGGGTGACCTTATCCCGCTTCTGCATTTTCTGCCTTCCTCGGTCGAAATTTTTTCTTTTTTACACTTTAGACAGGCTCCAGAGAGGTCTTGCTCAAAGATTATGCCCAGTTTGTGGCTCTGTTGCTGGGCCGTGACCTCCAGGGCCATGGGCCTCCACTAGAAGGCCCAACATGATGCACTGACGCTGGGTTAACAGGCTCCAGCACCCCCATGCTCCTGCCCAAGGCCCAGTGTGAGTGTGACTGAGTCTGGCTGATGAGCTCCAGGGCTACAGGCCTCCACTATATGCCCCAAAATGATGCACTGAAGCTGGGTTAACACTCTCCAGCACCCCCATGCTGCCTCCCATGGCCCAGTAGGAGGCTCTGTCTCTGGACAGTGACCTCCAGGGCTACAGGCCTCCACTATATGCCCCAAAATGATGCACTGAAGCTGGGTTAACACTCTCCAGCACCCCCATGCTGCCTCCCATGGCCCAGTAGGAGGCTCTGTCTCTGGACAGTGACCTCCAGGGCTACAGGCCTCCACTAAAGGCCCAAAATGATGCACTGAAGCTGGGTTAACACTCTCCAGCACCCCCATGCTGCCTCCCATGGCCCAGTAGGAGGCTCTGTCTCTGGACAGTGCCCTCCAGGGCTACAGGCCTCCACTGAAAGGCCCAAAATGATGCACTGAAGCTGGGTTAACACTCTCCAGCACCCCATGCTGCCTCCCAAGGCCCAGTAGGAGGCTCTGTCTCTGGACAGTGACCTCCAGGGCTATAGTCCTCCACTAAAAGGCCCAAAATGATGCACTGAGGCTGGGTTAACACCCTCCAGCACCCACACACTCACTCCCAAGGCCCAGTAAGGGCTCTGTCTCTGGGCTGATGACCTCCAGGGCTATAGTCCTCCACTAAAGGCCCAAAATGATGCACTGAGGCTGGGTTAACACCTCCAGCACCCACACACTCACTCACAAGGCCCAGAAAGGGGCTCTGTCTCTGGGCAGTGACCTCCAGGGCTCCCAGCCTCCCATAAGCCCCAAAGACATGCACTGACACTGGGCTAACACCCTCCAGCAGCCACACACTCACTCCCAAGGCCCAGTAAGAGGCTCTGTGTCTGGGCTGATGACCTCCAGGGCTACAGGCCTCCACTATATGCCCCAAAATGATGCACTGAAGCTGGGTTAACACTCTCCAGCACCCCCATGCTCCCTCCCAAGGCCCAGAAAGGGGCTCTGTCTCTGGGCAGTGACCTCCAGAGCTACAGGGCTCCACTATAATGCCCAGTGGCATGCACTGAGGCTGGGTTAACACTCTCCAGCACCCCTATGCTCCCTCCCAAGGCCCAGAAAGGGGCTCTGTCTCTGGGCAGTGACCTCCAGGGCTACAGGCCTCCACTATAATGCCCAGTGGCATGCACTGAGGCTGGGTTAACACTCTCCAGCACCCCTATGCTCTCCTCCCAAGGCCCAGAAAGGGGCTCTGTCTCTGGGCAGTGACCTCCAGGCTACAGGCCTCCACTATAAGGCCCAGTGGCATGCACTGAAGCTGGGTTAACACCTCCAGCACCCCATGCTCCCTCCCAAGGCCCAGAAAGGGGCTCTGTCTCTGGCCTTTGACCTCCAGGGCTACAGGCCTCCACTATAAGGCCCAAAATGATGCACTGAAGCTGGGTTAACAGGCTCCAGCACCCCCATGCTCCCTCCCATGGCCCAGTAAGAGGCTCTGTCTCTGGCCTTTGACCTCCAGGGCTACAGGCCTCCACTATAAGGCCCAAAATGATGCACTGAAGCTGGGTTAACAGGCTCCAGCACCCACACACTCACTCCCAAGGCCCAGTAGGA
The DNA here is from genome assembly GCA_013375575.1 of Percina caprodes. NCBI lineage: Eukaryota > Metazoa > Chordata > Actinopteri > Perciformes > Percidae > Percina > Percina caprodes. The sequence continues at coordinate 64,873 of JABXJD010001164.1, read as the reverse complement.
GGCTCTGTCTCTGGGCTTGACCTCCAGGGCTACAGGCCTCCACTATATGCCCCAAAATGATGCACTGAGGCTGGGTTAACAGGCTCCAGCACCCACACACTCACTCCCAAGGCCCAGTAGGAGGCTCTGTCTCTGGGCTGATGACCTCCAGGGCTACAGGCCTCCACTATAAGGCCCAAAATGATGCACTGAGGCTGGGTTAACATGCTCCAGCACCCACACACTCACTCACAAGGCCCAGTTAGGGGCACTGAGCCTGGCCTTTGACCTCCAGGGCTACAGGCCTCCACTATATGCCCCAAAATGATGCACTGAAGCTGGGTTAACACTCTCCAGCACCCTATGCTCCTCCCAAGGCCCAGAAAGGGGCTCTGTCTCTGGGCAGTGACCTCCAGGGCTACAGGCCTCCACTATAAGGCCCAATGATGCACTGAGGCTGGGTTAACACTCTCCAGCACCCACACACTCACTCCAAAGGCCCAGAAAGGGCTCTGTCTCTGGGCTGATGACCTCCAGGGCTACAGGCCTCCACTATAAGCCCCAAAATGATGCACTGAAGCTGGGTTAACACTCTCCAGCACCCCCATGCTCCCTCCCATGGCCCAGTAGGAGGCTCTGTCTCTGGGCAGTGACCTCCAGGGCTACAGGCCTCCACTATAAGGCCATGCCTGTGGCTCTGTCTCTGGGCTGATGACCTCCAGGGCTACAGGCCTCCACTAAAGGCCCAAAATGATGCACTGAAGCTGGGTTAACACCTCCAGCACCAACACACTCCTACAAGGCCCAGAAAGGGGCACTGAGCCTGGGCTTTGACCTCCAGGGCTACAGGCCTCCACTATAAGGCCATGCTTGTGGCTCTGAGTCTGGCCTTTGACCTCCAGGGCTACAGGCCTCCACTATATGCCCCAAAATGATGCACTGAAGCTGGGTTAACAGGCTCCAGCACCCACACACTCACTCCCAAGGCCCAGACAGGGGCTCTGTCTCTGGGCAGTGACCTCCAGGGCTACAGGCCTCCACTATAAGGCCCAGTGGCATGCACTGACACTGGGTTAACACCCTCCAGCACCCCCTTGCTCCCTCCCAAGGCCCAGTAAGAGGCTCTGTCTCTGGGCAGTGACCTCCAGGCCTATAGGCCTCCACTATAAGGCCCAGTGGCATGCACTGACACTGGGTTAACACCTCCAGCACCCCATGCTCCCTCCCAAGGCCCAGAAAGGGGCTCTGTCTCTGGGCTGATGACCTCCAGGGCTACAGGCCTCCACTATATGCCCCAAAATGATGCACTGAAGCTGGGTTAACATGCTCCAGCACCCCCCATGCTCCCTCCAAGGGCCCAGAAAGGGGCACTGAGCCTGGCCTTTGACCTCCAGGGCTACAGGCCTCCACTATAAGGCCATGCTTGAGGCTCTGAGTCTGGCCTTTGACCTCCAGGGCTACAGGCCTCCACTATATGCCCCAAAATGATGCACTGAAGCTGGGTTAACACCCTCCAGCAGCCACACACTCACTCCCAAGGCCCAGTAAGAGGCTCTGTGTCTGGGCTGATGACCTCCAGGGCTACAGGCCTCCACTATATGCCCCAAAATGATGCACTGAGGCTGGGTTAACAGGCTCCAGCACCCACACACTCACTCACAAGGCCCAGAAAGGGCCACTGAGCCTGGCCTTTGACCTCCAGGGCTACAGGCCTCCACTATAAGGCCCAAAATGATGCACTAAGGCTGGGTTAACACTCTCCAGCACCCATATGCTCCTCCCAAGGCCCAGAAAGGGGCTCTGTCTCTGGCCTTTGACCTCCAGGGCTACAGGCCTCCACTATATGCCCCAAAATGATGCACTGAAGCTGGGGTAACACCCTCCAGCACCAACACACTCACTTACAAGGCCCAGAAAGAGGCTCTGTCTCTGGGCAGTGACCTCCAGGGCTACAGGCCTCCACTATATGCCCCAAAATGATGCACTGAAGCTGGGTTAACACCCTCCAGCACCCCCATGCTCCCTCCCATGGCCCAGTAAGAGGCTCTGTCTCTGGGCAGTGACCTCCAGGGCTACAGGCCTCCACTATAAGGCCATGCCTGTGGCTCTGTCTCTGGGCTGATGACCTCCAGGGCTACAGGCCTCCACTATATGCCCCAAAATGATGCACTGAAGCTGGGTTAACACCTCCAGCACCCCTATGCTCCCTCCCAAGGCCCAGTAAGAGGCTCTGTCTCTGGGCAGTGACCTCCAGGGCTACAGGCCTCCCTATAAGCCCCAAAACATGCACTGACACTGGGTTAACACCCTCCAGCACCCACACACTCACTCCCAAGGCCCAGAAAGGGGCTCTGTCTCTGGGCAGTGACCTCCAGGGCTACAGGCCTCCACTATAAGGCCCAAAATGATGCACTGAGGCTGGGTTAACACTCTCCAGCACCCACATGCTCCCTCCCAAGGCCCAGAAAGGGGCTCTGTCTCTGGGCAGTGACCTCCAGGGCTACAGGCCTCCACTATAAGGCCATGCTTGTGGCTCTGAGCCTGGCCTTTGACCTCCAGGGCTACAGGCCTCCACTATATGCCCCAAAATGATGCACTGAAGCTGGGTTAACACTCTCCAGCACCCCATGCTCCTCCCAAGGCCCAGTATGGGCTCTGAGCCTGGCCTTTGACCTCCAGGGCTACAGGCCTCCACTATATGCCCCAAAATGATGCACTGAAGCTGGGTTAACACTCTCCAGCACCCCTATGCTCCTCCCAAGGCCCAGGTATGGGCTCTGAGCCTGGCCTTTGACCTCCAGGGCTACAGGCCTCCACTATATGCCCCAAAATGATGCACTGAAGCTGGGTTAAAGCCCTCCAGCACCCACACACTCACTCACAAGGCCCAGAAAGGGGCTCTGTCTCTGGGCAGTGACCTCCAGGGCTACAGGCCTCCACTATAAGGCCCAGTGGCATGCACTGAGGCTGGGTTAACACTCTCCAGCACCCACACACTCCTCCCAAGGCCCAGTAAGAGGCTCTGTCTCTAGGCAGTGACCTCCAGGGCTACAGGCCTCCACTAAAGCCCCAAAATGATGCACTGAAGCTGGGTTAACAGGCTCCAGCACCCACACACTCACTCACAAGGCCCAGTTATGGGCACTGAGCCTGGCCTTTGACCTCCAGGGCTACAGGCCTCCACTATATGCCCCAAAATGATGCACTGAAGCTGGGTTAACACTCTCCAGCACCCACACACCCACTCACAAGGCCCAGAAAGGGGCTCTGTCTCTGGGCAGTGAGCTCCAGGCCTACAGGCCTCCACTATAAGGCCCAAAATGATGCACTGAAGCTGGGTTAACACCTCCAGCACCCCACGCTCCCTCCCAAGGCCCAGTAAGAGGCTCTGTCTCTGGGCAGTGACCTCCAGGGCTACAGGCCTCCACTATAAGGCCCAAAATGATGCACTGAGGCTGGGTTAACACTCTCCAGCACCCATATGCTCCCTCCCAAGGCCCAGAAAGGGGCTCTGTCTCTGGGCAGTGACCTCCAGGCCTACAGGCCTCCACTATAAGGCCCAAAATGATGCACTGAAGCTGGGTTAACACCCTCCAGCACCCCATGCTCCCTCCCAAGGCCCAGTAAGAGGCTCTGTCTCTGGGCAGTGACCTCCAGGGCTACAGGCCTCCACTATAAGGCCCAAAATGATGCACTGAAGCTGGGTTAACAGGCTCCAGCACCCCATGCTCCCTCCCAAGGCCCAGTAAGGGGCTCTGTCTCTGGGCTGATGACCTCCAGGGCTACAGGCCTCCACTATAAGGCCCAAAATGATGCACTGAAGCTGGGTTAACAGGCTCCAGCACCCACACACTCACTCACAAGGCCCAGAAAGGGGCTCTGTCTCTGGGCAGTGACCTCCAGGGCTACAGGCCTCCACTATAAGGCCCAAAATGATGCACTGAAGCTGGGTTAACACTCTCCAGCACCCCCATGCTCCCTCCCAAGGCCCAGTAAGAGGCTCTGTCTCTGGGCAGTGACCTCCAGGGCTACAGGCCTCCACTATAAGGCCCAAAATGATGCACTGAAGCTGGGTTAACACTCTCCAGCACCCCCATGCTCCCTCCCAAGGCCCAGTAAGAGGCTCTGTCTCTGGGCAGTGACCTCCAGGGCTACAGGCCTCCACTATAAGGCCCAAAATGATGCACTGAGGCTGGGTTAACAGGCTCCAGCACCCACACACTCACTCCCAAGGCCCAGTAGGAGGCTCTGTCTCTGGGCAGTGACCTCCAGGCCTACAGGCCTCCACTATAAGGCCCAAAATGATGCACTGAGGCTGGGTTAACAGGCTCCAGCACCCACACACTCACTCCCAAGGCCCAGTAAGAGGCTCTGTCTCTGGGCAGTGACCTCCAGGCCTACAGGCCTCCACTAAAAGGCCCAAAATGATGCACTGAGGCTGGGTTAACAGGCTCCAGCACCCACACACTCACTCCCAAGGCCCAGAAAGAGGCTCTGTCTCTGGGCAGTGACCTCCAGGCCTACAGGCCTCCACTATAAGCCCCTGTCTCCACCTCTAAGTCTGGCTGATGACCTCCAGGGCTCCCAGCCTCCCCATAAGCCCCAAAGACATGCACTCTCACTGGGCTAACACCCTACACCATGCTCCCCACTAACTGCCTGGAAGTCTGCCCCACGACCTCCATGCCCACCAGCCTCCTCAACCCCAACACAAACCCTCCAGGCCCGCCAGCCCAACACACCCCTACCCCTTACTCCGACCCTCCAGGGACCCTGCGCACCAGGCGGACCTGTGTACCCGAACTTAAGCACCCCTCCTCGGACTAAACACCCCCATCCACCTCCGCCGGAGTTTCGTGCCCCTGGTAACCTAAATAAAACTTTGTACCCCTGG
>JABXJD010001164.1:42500-50000 GCA_013375575.1 Percina caprodes | reverse complement strand
CATAAGCGGGACAAGGTCCACCGCTTCTGCATACTCCCTTCTCCGGTCGGCACTTAGAAAAATTTCGACTTTGAAAATTTTCGACCGGGAAGGTGACCCATAAGCGGGACAAGGTCCACCGCTTCTGCATACTCCCTTCTCCGGTCGGCACTTAGAAAAATTTCGACTTTGAAAATTTTCGACCGGGAAGGTGACCCATAAGGGACAAGGTCCACCGCTTCTGCATACTCCCCTTCTCCGGTCGGCACTTAGAAAAATTTCACACTTTGAAAATTTTCGACCGGGAAGGTGACCCATAAGCGGGACAAGGTCCACCGCTTCTGCATACTCCCTTCTCCGGTCGGCACTTAGAAAAATTTCGACTTTGAAAATTTCGACCGGGAAGGTGACTCATAAGCGGGACAAGGTCCACCGCTTCTGCATACTCCCTTCTCCGGTCGGCACTTAGAAAAATTTCCGACTTTGAAAATTTCGACCGGGAAGGTGACTCATAAGCGGGACAAGGTCCACCGCTTCTGCATACTCCCTTCTCCGGTCGGCACTTAGAAAAATTTCGACTTTGAAAATTTCGACCGGGAAGGTGACTCATAAGCGGGACAAGGTCCACCGCTTCTGCATACTCCCTTCTCCGGTCGGCACTTAGAAAAATTTCCACACTTTGAAAATTTCGACCGGGAAGGTGACTCATAAGCGGGACAAGGTCCACCGCTTCTGCATACTCCCTTCTCCGGTCGGCACTTAGAAAAATTTCCACACTTTGAAAATTTCGACCGGGAAGGTGACCCATAAGCGGGACAAGGTCCACCGCTTCTGCATACTCCCTTCTCCGGTCGGCACTTAGAAAAATTTCCACACTTTGAAAATTTCGACCGGGAAGGTGACTCATAAGCGGGACAAGGTCCACCGCTTCTGCATACTCCCTTCTCCGGTCGGCACTTAGAAAAATTTCCGACTTTGAAAATTTCGACCGGGAAGGTGACTCATAAGCGGGACAAGGTCCACCGCTTCTGCATACTCCCTTCTCCGGTCGGCACTTAGAAAAATTTCGACTTTGAAAAATTTCGACCGGGAAGGTGACTCATAAGCGGGACAAGGTCCACCGCTTCTGCATACTCCCTTCTCCGGTCGGCACTTAGAAAATTTCCACACTTTGAAAATTTCGACCGGGAAGGTGACTCATAAGCGGGACAAGGTCCACCGCTTCTGCATACTCCCTTCTCCGGTCGGCACTTAGAAAAATTTCCACACTTTGAAAAATTTCGACCGGGAAGGTGACCCAGAAGGGACAAGGTCCACCGCTTCTGCATACTCCCTTCTCCGGTCGGCACTTAGAAAAATTTCGACTTTGAAAATTTCGACCGGGAAGGTGACTCATAAGCGGGACAAGGTCCACCGCTTCTGCATACTCCCCTTCTCCGGTCGGCACTTAGAAAAATTTCGGGACTTTGGAAAATTTCGACCGGGGAAGGTGACTCATAAGCGGGACAAGGTCCACCGCTTCTGCATACTCCCTTCTCCGGTCGGCACTTAGAAAAATTCGGGACTTTGAAAAATTTCGACCGGGAAGGTGACTCATAAGCGGGACAAGGTCCACCGCTTCTGCATACTTCCCTTCTCCGGTCGGCACTTAGAAAAATTTCCACACTTTGAAAAATTTCGACCGGGGAAGGTGACTCGTAAGCGGGACAAGGTCCACCGCTTCTGCATACTCCTTCTCCGGTCGGCACTTAGAAAAATTTCCACACTTTGAAATTTCGACCGGGAAGGTGACCCAGAAGCGGACAAGGTCCACCGCTTCTGCATACTCCCTCCGGTCGGCACTTAGAAAAACGGCGGCTCAGCTTGACTCGCCTCTCTCCGGGAGCTTCCTCCGGAGAAGAGGCCCTGATGAAATCATCCGGGAGACGCACCGTGCGGACTGAGCTGCGGGACTCTCCTCTCAACCTCCGCCCGGTTCCTGCGGAGGAAAGGGCGTCTAAACTAAGTTAAATTCATCCGGGAGACGCACCGTCTTCGGACTGAGCTGTGGGGACTCTCCTCTCACCTCCGCCCGGTTCCTGCGGAGGAAAGGGCGTCTAAACGCTGTTAAAGTCATCCGGGGAGACGCACCGTCTTCGGACTGAGCTGTGGGGACTCTCCTCTCACCTCCGCCAAAGTTAAAGCGGAGGAAAGGGGTCTAAACGCGGTTAAAGTCATCCGGGAGACGCACCGTCTTCGGACTGAGCTGTGGGGACTCTCCTCTCACCTCCGCCCGGTTAAAGCGGAGGAAAGGGCGTCTAAACTAAGTTAAAGTCATCCGGGAGACGCACCGTCTTCGGACTGAGCTGTGGGGACTCTCCCTCTCACCTCCGCCAAAGTTAAAGTGGAGGAAAGGGCGTCTAAACGCGGTTAAAGTCATCCGGGAGACGCACCGTCTTCGGACTGAGCTGTGGGGACTCTCCTCTCACCTCCGCCAAAGTTAAAGTGGAGGAAAGGGCGTCTAAACGCTGTTAAAGTCATCCGGGAGACGCACCGTCTTCGGACTGAGCTGTGGGGACTCTCCTATCACCTCCGCCAAAGTTAAAGTGGAGGAAAGGGCGTCTAAACGCTGTTAAAGTCATCCGGGAGACGCACCGTCTTCGGACTGAGCTGTGGGGACTCTCCCTCTCACCTCCGCCAAAGTTAAAGTGGAGGAAAGGGCGTCTAAACGCGGTTAAAGTCATCCGGGGGAGACGCACCGTCTTCGGACTGAGCTGTGGGGACTCTCGCTCTCACCTCCGCCAAAGTTAAAGTGGAGGAAAGGGCGTCTAAACGCGGTTAAAGTCATCCGGGGGAGACGCACCGTCTTCGGACTGAGCTGTGGGGACTCTCGCTCTCACCTCCGCCAAAGTTAAAGTGGAGGAAAGGGCGTCTAAACGCGGTTAAAGTCATCCGGGAGACGCACCCTTCGGACTGAGCTGTGGGCACTCGCTCTCACCTCCGCCAAAGTTAAAGTGGAGGAAAGGGCGTCTAAACGCGGTTAAAGTCATCCGGGAGACGCACCGTCTTCGGACTGAGCTGTGGGCTCTCTCTCACCTCCGCCAAAGTTAAAGTGGAGGAAAGGGCGTCTAAACGCGGTTAAATTCATCCGGGGGAGACGCACCGTCTTCGGACTGAGCTGTGGGCACTCTCCCTCTCACCTCCGCCAAAGTTAAAGTGGAGGAAAGGGCGTCTAAACGCGGTTAAAGTCATCCGGGGGAGACGCACCGTCTTCGGACTGAGCTGTGGGGACTCTCGCTCTCACCTCCGCCAAAGTTAAAGTGGAGGAAAGGGCGTCTAAACGCGGTTAAAGTCATCCGGGAGACGCACCGCCTTCGGACTGAGCTGTGGGGACTCTCGCCTCACCTCCGCCAAAGTTAAAGTGGAGGAAAGGGCGTCTAAACGCGGTTAAAGTCATCCGGGGGAGACGCACCGTCTTCGGACTGAGCTGTGGGGACTCTCCCTCTCACCTCCGCCAAAGTTAAAGTGGAGGAAAGGGCGTCTAAACGCGGTTAAAGTCATCCGGGGGAGACGCACCGTCTTCGGACTGAGCTGTGGGGACTCGCTCTCACCTCCGCCAAAGTTAAAGTGGAGGAAAGGGCGTCTAAACGCGGTTAAATTCATCCGGGAGACGCACCGCTTCGGACTGAGCTGTGGGGACTCTCGCTCTCACCTCCGCCAAAGTTAAAGTGGAGGAAAGGGCGTCTAAACGCGGTTAAAGTCATCCGGGAGACGCACCGTCTTCGGACTGAGCTGTGGGGACTCTCGCTCACCTCCGCCAAAGTTAAAGTGGAGGAAAGGGCGTCTAAACGCGGTTAAATTCATCCGGGAGACGCACCGCCTTCGGACTGAGCTGTGGGGACTCTCGCCTCACCTCCGCCAAAGTTAAAGTGGAGGAAAGGGCGACGCGGTTAAAGTCATCCGGGAGACGCACCGTCTTCGGACTGAGCTGTGGGGACTCTCGCTCACCTCCGCCAAAGTTAAAGTGGAGGAAAGGGCGTCTAAACGCGGTTAAATTCATCCGGGAGACGCACCGTCTTCGGACTGAGCTGTGGGGACTCGCTCTCACCTCCGCCAAAGTTAAAGTGGAGGAAAGGGCGTCTAAACGCGGTTAAATTAATCCGGGAGACGCACCGTCTTCGGACTGAGCTGTGGGGACTCGCCTCACCCTCCGCCAAAGTTAAAGTGGAGGAAAGGGCGTCTCAACGCGGTTAAAGCCATCCGGGAGACGCACCGTCTTCGGACTGAGCTGTGTCCACTCTCCTCTTCTCATGCTCCTGGTAACATCGGAAGAACCGCAGGGACAAAGTGGTTGAAAAACTTCCGTGATGAGACGCAAAAAGTGCGTACTAAGCTCTGCTGACCGACTCGCATCCTCCGCCGGGTTACAGCGGAGGAAAGGGCGAAAATGCGGTAAAATCGCCCGAGAGAAGACGCTGCGTCCGGGGACTAAGCTCTGCTGACCGCCGCATCCCTCCGCCGGGTTACAGCGGAGGGAAGGGCGTTAAAATGCGGTAAAATCGTCCGAGAGAAGACGCACCATCCGGGACTAAGCTCTGCTGACCGCTCGCATCCTCCGCCGGGTTACAGCGGAGGGAAGGGCGTTAAAATGCGGTAAAATCGTCCGAGAGAAGACGCACCATCCGGGACTAAGCTCTGCTGACCGCCGCATCCTCCGCCGGGTTACAGCGGAGGAAAGGGCGTTAAAATGCGGTAAAATCGTCCGAGAAAAGACGCACCGCCCGGGACTAAGCTCTGCTGCCCGCTCGCATCCTCCGCCGGGTTACAGCGGAGGAAAGGGCGTCAAAATGCGGTAAAAATCGCCCGAGAAAAGACGCACCGTCCGGGACTAAGCTCTGCTGACCGCTCGCATCCTCCGCCGGGTTACAGCGGAGGAAAGGGCGTCAAAATGCGGTAAAATCGTCCGGAGAAGACGCACCGCCCGGGACTGAGCTCCGCCAGCTCTCCTCTCATCCTCCGCCCAACCATGGAGGAAACGCCGCCACATTGCCGTTAAATTCATCCGAGGGAACGCTCCATGAGCGGACTCACACTCCGGTGCTCTCGTTGCCTTTCTCTGGAGGCCCATGTTTTAAAAACTGGGTTTCCGAAATCGCAGAGGGTGGCTGCCAAAACCACCCCAAAGTGACGCGCACCGGAGAAGGCAAATTTTGCAGAAGCGGTACACCCTCTACCGCTTCTCCCCTTCCTCGGTCGAAAAACTTAGAAAAATCCCGAAATGTTCGCCCCGGTAACCTAACGTGTTTCGACCGAGGAAGGCGGTTTGCAGATGCGGGTGACCTTATCCCGCTTCTGCATTTTCTGCCTTCCTCGGTCGAAATTTTTTCTTTTTTACACTTTAGACAGGCTCCAGAGAGGTCTTGCTCAAAGATTATGCCCAGTTTGTGGCTCTGTTGCTGGGCCGTGACCTCCAGGGCCATGGGCCTCCACTAGAAGGCCCAACATGATGCACTGACGCTGGGTTAACAGGCTCCAGCACCCCCATGCTCCTGCCCAAGGCCCAGTGTGAGTGTGACTGAGTCTGGCTGATGAGCTCCAGGGCTACAGGCCTCCACTATATGCCCCAAAATGATGCACTGAAGCTGGGTTAACACTCTCCAGCACCCCCATGCTGCCTCCCATGGCCCAGTAGGAGGCTCTGTCTCTGGACAGTGACCTCCAGGGCTACAGGCCTCCACTATATGCCCCAAAATGATGCACTGAAGCTGGGTTAACACTCTCCAGCACCCCCATGCTGCCTCCCATGGCCCAGTAGGAGGCTCTGTCTCTGGACAGTGACCTCCAGGGCTACAGGCCTCCACTAAAGGCCCAAAATGATGCACTGAAGCTGGGTTAACACTCTCCAGCACCCCCATGCTGCCTCCCATGGCCCAGTAGGAGGCTCTGTCTCTGGACAGTGCCCTCCAGGGCTACAGGCCTCCACTGAAAGGCCCAAAATGATGCACTGAAGCTGGGTTAACACTCTCCAGCACCCCCATGCTGCCTCCCATGGCCCAGTAGGAGGCTCTGTCTCTGGACAGTGACCTCCAGGGCTATAGTCCTCCACTAAAAGGCCCAAAATGATGCACTGAGGCTGGGTTAACACCCTCCAGCACCCACACACTCACTCCCAAGGCCCAGTAAGGGGCTCTGTCTCTGGGCTGATGACCTCCAGGGCTATAGTCCTCCACTAAAAGGCCCAAAATGATGCACTGAGGCTGGGTTAACACCCTCCAGCACCCACACACTCACTCACAAGGCCCAGAAAGGGGCTCTGTCTCTGGGCAGTGACCTCCAGGGCTCCCAGCCTCCCATAAGCCCCAAAGACATGCACTCACACTGGGCTAACACCTCCAGCAGCCACACACTCACTCCCAAGGCCCAGTAAGAGGCTCTGTGTCTGGGCTGATGACCTCCAGGGCTACAGGCCTCCACTATATGCCCCAAAATGATGCACTGAAGCTGGGTTAACACTCTCCAGCACCCCATGCTCCCTCCCAAGGCCCAGAAAGGGGCTCTGTCTCTGGGCAGTGACCTCCAGAGCTACAGGGCTCCACTATAATGCCCAGTGGCATGCACTGAGGCTGGGTTAACACTCTCCAGCACCCATATGCTCCCTCCCAAGGCCCAGAAAGGGGCTCTGTCTCTGGGCAGTGACCTCCAGGGCTACAGGCCTCCACTATAAGGCCCAGTGGCATGCACTGAGGCTGGGTTAACACTCTCCAGCACCCCCATGCTCCCTCCCAAGGCCCAGAAAGGGGCTCTGTCTCTGGGCAGTGACCTCCAGGGCTACAGGCCTCCACTATAAGGCCCAAAATGATGCACTGAAGCTGGGTTAACAGGCTCCAGCACCCCATGCTCCCTCCCAAGGCCCAGAAAGGGCTCTGTCTCTGGGCAGTGACCTCCAGGGCTACAGGCCTCCACTATAAGGCCCAAAATGATGCACTGAAGCTGGGTTAACAGGCTCCAGCACCCCCATGCTCCCTCCCAAGGCCCAGTAAGAGGCTCTGTCTCTGGGCTTTGACCTCCAGGGCTACAGGCCTCCACTATAAGGCCCAAAATGATGCACTGAAGCTGGGTTAACAGGCTCCAGCACCCACACACTCACTCCCAAGGCCCAGTAAGAGGCTCTGTCTCTGGGCTTGACCTCCAGGGCTACAGGCCTCCACTATAAGGCCCAAAATGATGCACTGAAGCTGGGTTAACAGGCTCCAGCACCCACACACTCACCCAAGGCCCAGTAGGAGGCTCTGTCTCTGGGCAGTGACCTCCAGGGCTACAGGCCTCCACTATAAGGCCCAAAATGATGCACTGAGGCTGGGTTAACAGGCTCCAGCACCCACACACTCACTCCCAAGGCCCAGAAAGGGGCTCTGTCTCTGGCAGTGACCTCCAGGGCTACAGGCCTCCACTATAAGGCCCAAAATGATGCACTGAAGCTGGGTTAACACTCTCCAGCACCCACACTCCTCCCAAGGCCCAGAGAGGCTCTGTCTCTGGGCA
>JABXJD010001164.1:20000-32500 GCA_013375575.1 Percina caprodes | reverse complement strand
TGCGAATCGGTCGGTGGGTGAAAAGTGTCGAGAACCGGCGCAGCGTAGGGACAAACGCTGCCAAAACTGTCCGGTTGAGGTATACATAGGCTGGGCTTGCCTCCCGAGACTCCTCGGTGCACTTCTCTGAGGCCTATGTTTTCAAAAACTGGGTTTCCGAAATCGTGCAGAGGGTAGCTGCCAAAACCACCCCAAAGTGACGCGCACCGGAGAAGGCAATTTTGCAGAAGCGGTAGACCTCTACCGCGCCCCTTCCTCGGTCGAAAACTTAGAAAAATCCCGACTTTCGTGCCCCAGGTAACCTAACTTTCATACTTTGAGCGTTTTTTCTAAGTTTTTCGACCGAGGAAGGCAACGGGAAGCGGACATGGTCCACCGCTTATGCATTTTCCCCTTCCCGGTCGACACTTAGAAAATTTTCAACACTTAGAAAATTTTCAACACTTAGAAAAAGTTGACACTTTGAAAATTTTCAACACTTAGAAAAAGTTGACACTTTGAAAATTTTCAACACTTAGAAAAAGTTGACACTTAGAAAAATTTCAACACTTAGAAAAAGTTGACACTTTGAAAAATTTCAACACTTAGAAAAAGTTGACACTTAGAAAAATTTCAACACTTAGAAAAATTTCGACTTTGAAAATTTCGACCGGGAAGGTGACTCAGAAGCGGACAAGGTCCACCGCTTCTGCATACTCCCTTCTCCGGTCGGCACTTAGAAAAATTTCCACACTTTGAAAATTTTCGACCGGGAAGGTGACCCATAAGCGGGACAAGGTCCACCGCTTCTGCATTCTCCCTTCTCCGGTCGGCACTTAGAAAAATTTCGACTTTGAAAATTTTCGACCGGGAAGGTGACCCATAAGCGGGACAAGGTCCACCGCTTCTGCATACTCCCTTCTCCGGTCGGCACTTAGAAAAATTTCGACTTTGAAAATTTTCGACCGGGAAGGTGACCCATAAGCGGGACAAGGTCCACCGCTTCTGCATACTCCCTTCTCCGGTCGGCACTTAGAAAAATTTCCACACTTTGAAATTTCGACCGGGAAGGTGACCCAGAAGCGGGACAAGGTCCACCGCTTCTGCATACTCCCTTCTCCGGTCGGCACTTAGAAAAATTTCGACTTTGAAAATTTCGACCGGGAAGGTGACTCATAAGCGGGACAAGGTCCACCGCTTCTGCATACTCCCTTCTCCGGTCGGCACTTAGAAAAATTTCGACTTTGAAAATTTCGACCGGGAAGGTGACTCATAAGCGGGACAAGGTCCACCGCTTCTGCATACTCCCTTCTCCGGTCGGCACTTAGAAAAATTTCGACTTTGAAAAATTTCGACCGGGAAGGTGACTCATAAGCGGGACAAGGTCCACCGCTTCTGCATACTTCCCTTCTCCGGTCGGCACTTAGAAAAATTTCCACACTTTGAAAATTTCGACCGGGAAGGTGACTCGTAAGCGGGACAAGGTCCACCGCTTCTGCATACTCCCCTTCTCCGGTCGGCACTTAGAAAAATTTCCACACTTTGAAAATTTCGACCGGGAAGGTGACCCAGAAGCGGGACAAGGTCCACCGCTTCTGCATACTCCCTTCTCCGGTCGGCACTTAGAAAAATTTCGACTTTGAAAATTTCGACCGGGAAGGTGACTCATAAGCGGGACAAGGTCCACCGCTTCTGCATACTCCCTTCTCCGGTCGGCACTTAGAAAAATTTCGACTTTGAAAATTTCGACCGGGAAGGTGACTCATAAGCGGGACAAGGTCCACCGCTTCTGCATACTCCCTTCTCCGGTCGGCACTTAGAAAAATTTCGACTTTGAAAATTTCGACCGGGAAGGTGACTCATAAGCGGGACAAGGTCCACCGCTTCTGCATACTTCCTTCTCCGGTCGGCACTTAGAAAAATTTCCACACTTTGAAAAATTTCGACCGGGAAGGTGACTCGTAAGCGGGACAAGGTCCACCGCTTCTGCATACTCCCTTCTCCGGTCGGCACTTAGAAAAATTTCCACACTTTGAAAAATTTCGACCGGGAAGGTGACCCAGAAGGGACAAGGTCCACCGCTTCTGCATACTCCTTCTCCGGTCGGCACTTAGAAAAAACGGCGGCTCAGCTTGACTCCGCTCTCTCCGGAGCTTCCTCCGGAGAAGAGGCCCTGATGAAATCATCCGGGATAGACGCACCGTGTGCGGACTGAGCTGCGGGACTCTCCTCTCAACCTCCGCCCGGTTCCTGCGGAGGAAAGGGCGTCTAAACTAAGTTAAATTCATCCGGGAGAGACGCACCGTCTTCGGACTTAGCTGTGGGGACTCTCCTCTCACCTCCGCCCGGTTCCTGCGGAGGAAAGGGCGTCTAAACGCTGATAACGTCGTCCGGGAGAGACGCACCGTCTTCGGACTGAGCTATGGGGACTCTCCTCTCAACCTCCGCCCGGTTCCTGCGGAGGAAAGGGGTCTAAACTAAATTAAATTCATCCGGGAGAGACGCACCGTCTTCGGACTGAGCTGTGGGGACTCTCCTCTCAACCTCCGCCCGGTTCCTGCGGAGGAAAGGGGGTCTAAACTAAGTTAAATTCATCCGGAGAGACGCACCGTCTTCGGACTGAGCTGTGGGGACTCTCCCTCTCACCTCCGCCAAAGTTAAAGTGGAGGAAATGGCGTCTAAACGCGGTTAAAGTCATCCGGGAGACGCACCGTCTTCGGACTGAGCTGTGGGGACTCTCCTATCACCTCCGCCAAAGTTAAAGTGGAGGAAAGGGCGTCTAAACGCTGTTAAAGTAATCCGGGGGAGACGCACCGTCTTCGGACTGAGCTGTGGGGACTCTCCCTATCACCTCCGCCAAAGTTAAAGTGGAGGAAAGGGCGTCTAAACGCTGTTAAAGTAATCCGGGGGAGACGCACCGTCTTCGGACTGAGCTGTGGGGACTCTCCCTATCACCTCCGCCAAAGTTAAAGTGGAGGAAAGGGCGTCTAAACGCGGTTAAAGTCATCCGGGAGACGCACCGCCTTCGGACTGAGCTGTGGGGACTCTCGCCTCACCTCCGCCAAAGTTAAAGTGGAGGAAAGGGCGTCTAAACGCGGTTAAATTCATCCGGGGGAGACGCACCGTCTTCGGACTGAGCTGTGGGGACTCTCGCTCTCACCTCCGCCAAAGTTAAAGTGGAGGAAAGGGCGTCTAACGCGGTTAAAGTCATCCGGGGGAGACGCACCGTCTTCGGACTGAGCTGTGGGCACTCTCGCTCACCTCCGCCAAAGTTAAAGTGGAGGAAAGGGCGTCTAAACGCGGTTAAAGTCATCCGGGAGACGCACCGTCTTCGGACTGAGCTGTGGGCACTCTCCTCTCACCTCCGCCAAAGTTAAAGTGGAGGAAAGGGCGTCTAAACGCGGTTAAATTAATCCGGGAGACGCACCGTCTTCGGACTGAGCTGTGGGCACTCTCCTCTCACCTCCGCCAAAGTTAAAGTGGAGGAAAGGGCGTCTAAACGCGGTTAAAGTCATCCGGGAGACGCACCGTCTTCGGACTGAGCTGTGGGGACTCTCGCTCTCACCTCCGCCAAAGTTAAAGTGGAGGAAAGGGCGTCTAAACGCGGTTAAATTCATCCGGGAGACGCACCGTCTTCGGACTGAGCTGTGGGGACTCTCGCTCTCACCTCCGCCAAAGTTAAAGTGGGGAAAGGGCGTCTAAACGCGGTTAAAGTCATCCGGGAGACGCACCGTCTTCGGACTGAGCTGTGGGGACTCTCGCTCTCACCTCCGCCAAAGTTAAAGTGGAGGAAAGGGCGTCTAAACGCGGTTAAATTCATCCGGGAGACGCACCGTCTTCGGACTGAGCTGTGGGGACTCTCGCTCTCACCTCCGCCAAAGTTAAAGTGGAGGAAAGGGCGTCTAAACGCGGTTAAAGTCATCCGGGGGAGACGCACCGTCTTCGGACTGAGCTGTGGGGACTCTCGCTCTCACCTCCGCCAAAGTTAAAGTGGAGGAAAGGGCGTCTAAACGCGGTTAAATTCATCCGGGGGAGACGCACCGTCTTCGGACTGAGCTGTGGGGACTCTCGCTCTCACCTCCGCCAAAGTTAAAGTGGAGGAAAGGGCGTCTAAACGCGGTTAAATTAATCCGGGAGACGCACCGCCTTCGGACTGAGCTGTGGGGACTCTCGCTCTCACCCTCCGCCAAAGTTAAAGTGGAGGAAAGGGCGTCTCAACGCGGTTAAAGCCATCCGGGAGACGCACCGTCTTCGGACTGAGCTGTGTCCACTCTCCCTCTTCTCATGCTCCTGGTAACATCGGAAGAACCGCAGGGACAAAGTGGTTGAAAAACTTCCGTGATGAGACGCAAAAGTGCGTACTAAGCTCTGCTGACCGACCTCGCATCCTCCGCCGGGTTACAGCGGAGGAAAGGGCGTAAAAATGCGGTAAAATCGTCCGAGAGAAGACGCTGCGTCCGGGGACTAAGCTCTGCTGACCGCTCGCATCCTCCGCCGGGTTACAGCGGAGGAAGGGCGTTAAAATGCGGTAAAAATCGTCCGAGAGAAGACGCACCATCCGGGGACTAAGCTCTGCTGACCGCTCGCATCCTCCGCCGGGTTACAGCGGAGGGAAGGGCGTTAAAATGCGGTAAAATCGTCCGAGAGAAGACGCACCATCCGGGACTAAGCTCTGCTGACCGCCCCTCGCATCCTCCGCCGGGTTACAGCGGAGGAAAGGGCGTTAAAATGCGGTAAAATCGTCCGAGAAAAGACGCACCGTCCGGGGACTAAGCTCTGCTGCCCGCTCGCATCCTCCGCCGGGTTACAGCGGAGGAAAGGGCGTCAAAATGCGGTAAAATCGTCCGAGAAAAGACGCACCGTCCGGGACTAAGCTCTGCTGACCGCCCCTCGCATCCTCCGCCGGGTTACAGCGGAGGAAAGGGCGTCAAAATGCGGTAAAAATCGTCCGGAGAAGACGCACCGTCCGGGGACTGAGCTCCGCCAGCTCTCCCTCTCATCCTCCGCCCGTTAACCATGGAGGAAACGCCGCCACATTGCCGTTAAATTCATCCGGAGGGAACGCTCCATGAGCGGACTCACACTCCGGTGCTTCTCGTTGCCTTTCTCTGGAGGCCCATGTTTTAAAAAACTGGGTTTCCGAAATCGTGCAGAGGGTGGCTGCCAAAACCACCCCAAAGTGACGCGCACCGGAGAAGGCAAATTTTGCAGAAGCGGTACACCCTCTACCGCTTCTCCTTCCTCGGTCGAAAAACTTAGAAAAATCCCGAAATGTTCGCCCCGGGTAACCTAACGTGTTTCGACCGAGGAAGGGGCGGTTTGCAGATGCGGGTGACCTTATCCCGCTTCTGCATTTTCTGCCTTCCTCGGTCGAAATTTTTTCTTTTTTACACTTTAGACAGGCTCCAGAGAGGTCTTGCTCAAAGATTATGCCCAGTTTGTGGCTCTGTTGCTGGGCCGTGACCTCCAGGGCCATGGGCCTCCACTAGAAGGCCCAACATGATGCACTGACGCTGGGTTAACAGGCTCCAGCACCCCCATGCTCCTGCCCAAGGCCCAGTGTGAGTGTGACTGAGTCTGGCTGATGAGCTCCAGGGCTACAGGCCTCCACTATATGCCCCAAAATGATGCACTGAAGCTGGGTTAACACTCTCCAGCACCCCCATGCTGCCTCCCATGGCCCAGTAGGAGGCTCTGTCTCTGGACAGTGACCTCCAGGGCTACAGGCCTCCACTATATGCCCCAAAATGATGCACTGAAGCTGGGTTAACACTCTCCAGCACCCCCATGCTGCCTCCCATGGCCCAGTAGGAGGCTCTGTCTCTGGACAGTGACCTCCAGGGCTACAGGCCTCCACTAAAAGGCCCAAAATGATGCACTGAAGCTGGGTTAACACTCTCCAGCACCCCCATGCTGCCTCCCATGGCCCAGTAGGAGGCTCTGTCTCTGGACAGTGCCCTCCAGGGCTACAGGCCTCCACTGAAAGGCCCAAAATGATGCACTGAAGCTGGGTTAACACTCTCCAGCACCCCCATGCTGCCTCCCATGGCCCAGTAGGAGGCTCTGTCTCTGGACAGTGCCCTCCAGGGCTATAGTCCTCCACTAAAAGGCCCATAATGATGCACTGAGGCTGGGTTAACACCCTCCAGCACCCACACACTCACTCCCAAGGCCCAGTAAGGGGCTCTGTCTCTGGGCTGATGACCTCCAGGGCTATAGTCCTCCACTAAAGGCCCAAAATGATGCACTGAGGCTGGGTTAACACCCTCCAGCACCCACACACTCACTCACAAGGCCCAGAAAGGGGCTCTGTCTCTGGGCAGTGACCTCCAGGGCTCCCAGCCTCCCCCATAAGCCCCAAAGACATGCACTCACACTGGGCTAACACCCTCCAGCAGCCACACACTCACTCCCAAGGCCCAGTAAGAGGCTCTGTGTCTGGGCTGATGACCTCCAGGGCTACAGGCCTCCACTATATGCCCCAAAATGATGCACTGAAGCTGGGTTAACACTCTCCAGCACCCCCATGCTCCCTCCCAAGGCCCAGAAAGGGGCTCTGTCTCTGGGCAGTGACCTCCAGAGCTACAGGGCTCCACTATAATGCCCAGTGGCATGCACTGAGGCTGGGTTAACACTCTCCAGCACCCCTATGCTCCCTCCCAAGGCCCAGAAAGGGGCTCTGTCTCTGGGCAGTGACCTCCAGAGCTACAGGGCTCCACTATAATGCCCAGTGGCATGCACTGAGGCTGGGTTAACACTCTCCAGCACCCCATGCTCC
This sequence comes from Percina caprodes, assembly GCA_013375575.1. Classification (NCBI taxonomy): domain Eukaryota; kingdom Metazoa; phylum Chordata; class Actinopteri; order Perciformes; family Percidae; genus Percina; species Percina caprodes. The sequence goes on along the minus strand of JABXJD010001164.1, from coordinate 25,743 downwards.
TCCCAAGGCCCAGAAAGGGGCTCTGTCTCTGGGCAGTGACCTCCAGGGCTGCAGGCCTCCACTATAAGGCCCAAAATGATGCACTGAAGCTGGGTTAACAGGCTCCAGCACCCACACACTCCTCCCAAGGCCCAGAAAGGCTCTGTCTCTGGGCAGTGACCTCCAGGGCTACAGGCCTCCACTATAAGGCCCAAAATGATGCACTGAAGCTGGGTTAACACTCTCCAGCACCCCCATGCTCCCTCCCATGGCCCAGTAAGAGGCTCTGTCTCTGGCCTTTGACCTCCAGGGCTACAGGCCTCCACTATAAGGCCCAAAATGATGCACTGAAGCTGGGTTAACAGGCTCCAGCACCCCCATGCTCCCTCCCATGGCCCAGTAGGAGGCTCTGTCTCTGGGCAGTGACCTCCAGGGCTACAGGCCTCCACTATAAGGCCCAAAATGATGCACTGAGGCTGGGTTAACAGGCTCCAGCACCCACACACTCACTCCCAAGGCCCAGAAAGAGGCTCTGTCTCTGGGCAGTGACCTCCAGGCCTACAGGCCTCCACTAAAGGCCCAAAATGATGCACTGAGGCTGGGTTAACAGGCTCCAGCACCCACACACTCACTCACAAGGCCCAGTAGGAGGCTCTGTCTCTGGGCAGTGACCTCCAGGGCTATAGGCCTCCACTATAAGGCCATGGTTGTGGCTCTGAGTCTGGCCTTTGACCTCCAGGGCTACAGGCCTCCACTATATGCCCCAAAATGATGCACTGAGGCTGGGTTAACAGGCTCCAGCACCCACACACTCACTCACAAGGCCCAGTAGGAGGCTCTGTCTCTGGGCTGATGACCTCCAGGGCTACAGGCCTCCACTATATGCCCCAAAATGATGCACTGAGGCTGGGTTAACAGGCTCCAGCACCCACACACTCACTCACAAGGCCCAGAAAGGGGCTCTGTCTCTGGGCAGTGACCTCCAGGGCTACAGGCCTCCACTATAAGGCCCAGTGGCATGCACTGAGGCTGGGTTAACACTCTCCAGCACCCACACACTCACTCACAAGGCCCAGTAAGAGGCTCTGTCTCTAGGCAGTGACCTCCAGGGCTGCAGGCCTCCACTAAAAGCCCCAAAATGATGCACTGAAGCTGGGTTAACAGGCTCCAGCACCCACACACTCACTCACAAGGCCCAGTTATGGGCACTGAGCCTGGCCTTTGACCTCCAGGGCTACAGGCCTCCACTATATGCCCCAAAATGATGCACTGAAGCTGGGTTAACACTCTCCAGCACCCACACACCCACTCACAAGGCCCAGAAAGGGGCTCTGTCTCTGGGCAGTGAGCTCCAGGCCTACAGGCCTCCACTATAAGGCCCAAAATGATGCACTGAAGCTGGGTTAACACCCTCCAGCACCCCTATGCTCCCTCCCAAGGCCCAGTAAGAGGCTCTGTCTCTGGGCAGTGACCTCCAGGGCTATAGGCCTCCACTATAAGGCCCAAAATGATGCACTGAGGCTGGGTTAACACTCTCCAGCACCCATATGCTCCCTCCCAAGGCCCAGAAAGGGGCTCTGTCTCTGGGCAGTGAGCTCCAGGCCTACAGGCCTCCACTATAAGGCCCAAAATGATGCACTGAAGCTGGGTTAACACCCTCCAGCACCCCTATGCTCCCTCCCAAGGCCCAGTAAGAGGCTCTGTCTCTGGGCAGTGACCTCCAGGGCTATAGGCCTCCACTATATGCCCCAAAATGATGCACTGAGGCTGGGTTAACAGGCTCCAGCACCCACACACTCACTCACAAGGCCCAGTAGGAGGCTCTCTCTCTGGGCTGATGACCTCCAGGGCTATAGGCCTCCACTAAAAGGCCCAAAATGATGCACTGAGGCTGGGTTAACATGCTCCAGCACCCACACACTCACTCACAAGGCCCAGTTAGGGGCACTGAGCCTGGCCTTTGACCTCCAGGGCTACAGGCATCCACTATATGCCCCAAAATGATGCACTGAAGCTGGGTTAACACTCTCCAGCACCCCCATGCTCCCTCCCAAGGCCCAGAAAGGGGCTCTGTCTCTGGGCAGTGACCTCCAGAGCTACAGGGCTCCACTATAATGCCCAGTGGCATGCACTGAGGCTGGGTTAACACTCTCCAGCACCCCTATGCTCCCTCCCAAGGCCCAGAAAGGGGCTCTGTCTCTGGCCTTTGACCTCCAGGGCTACAGGCCTCCACTATAAGGCCCAAAATGATGCACTGAAGCTGGATTAACAGGCTCCAGCACCCCCATGCTCCCTCCCATGGCCCAGTAAGAGGCTCTGTCTCTGGCCTTTGACCTCCAGGGCTACAGGCCTCCACTATAAGGACCAAAATGATGCACTGAAGCTGGGTTAACAGGCTCCAGCACCCCCATGCTCCCTCCCATGGCCCAGTAAGAGGCTCTGTCTCTGGGCAGTGACCTCCAGGGCTATAGGCCTCCAATATAAGGCCATGGTTGTGGCTCTGAGCCTGGCCTTTGACCTCCAGGGCTACAGGCCTCCACTATATGCCCCAAAATGATGCACTGAAGCTGGGTTAACATGCTCCAGCACCCACACACTCACTCACAAGGCCCAGTAGGAGGCTCTGTCTCTGGCCTTTGACCTCCAGGGCTACAGGCCTTCTCTAAAAGGCCCAAAATGATGCACTGAAGCTGGGTTAACAGGCTCCAGCACCCACACACTCACTCACAAGGCCCAGAAAGAGGCTCTGTCTCTGGCCTTTGACCTCCAGGGCTACAGGCATCCACTATAAGGCCATGCCTGTGGCTCTAAGTCTGGCTGATGACCTCCAGGGCTACAGGCCTCCACTATATGCCCCAAAATGATGCACTGAGGCTGGGTTAACAGGCTCCAGCACCCACACACTCACTCCCAAGGCCCAGTTAGGGGCACTGTCTCTGGGCAGTGACCTCCAGGGCTACAGGCCTCCACTATAAGGCCCAAAATGATGCACTGAAGCTGGGTTAACAGGCTCCAGCACCCCCATGCTCCCTCCCATGGCCCAGTAAGAGGCTCTGTCTCTGGCCTTTGACCTCCAGGGCTACAGGCCTCCACTATAAGGCCCAAAATGATGCACTGAAGCTGGGTTAACACCCTCCAGCAGCCACACACTCAATCACAAGGCCCAGAAAGGGGCTCTGTCTCTGGGCAGTGACCTCCAGGGCTACAGGCCTCCACTATATGCCCCAAAATGATGCACTGAAGCTGGGTTAACATGCTCCAGCACCCCCATGCTCCCTCCCAAGGCCCAGAAAGGGGCTCTGTCTCTTAGGCAGTGACCTCCAGGGCTACTGGCCTCCACTATATGCCCCAAAATGATGCACTGAAGCCGGGTTAACACTCTCCAGCACCCACACACTCACTCACAAGGCCCAGTAAGAGGCTCTGTGTCTGGGCAGTGACCTCCAGGGCTACAGGCCTCCACTAAAAGGCCCAAAATGATGCACTGAGGCTGGGTTAACAGGCTCCAGCACCCACACACACACTTCCAAGGCCCAGTTAGGGGCACTGAGCCTGGCCTTTGACCTCCAGGCCTATAGGCCTCCACTATATGCCCCAAAATGATGCACTGAAGCTGGGTTAACACCCTCCAGCAGCCACACACTCACTCCCAAGGCCCAGTAAGAGGCTCTGTGTCTGGGCAGTGACCTCCAGAGCTACAGGCCTCCACTATAAGGCCATGCTTGTGGCTCTGAGTCTGGCCTTTGACCTCCAGGGCTATAGGCCTCCACTATAAGGCCCAAAATGATGCACTGAGGCTGGGTTAACACTCTCCAGCACCCACACACTCACTCCCAAGGCCCAGAAAGAGGCTCTGTCTCTGGGCAGTGACCTCCAGGCCTACAGGCCTCCACTATAAGCCCCTGTCTCCACCTCTAAGTCTGGCTGATGACCTCCAGGGCTCCCAGCCTCCCCATAAGCCCCAAAGACATGCACTCTCACTGGGCTAACACCCTACACCATGCTCCCCACTAACTGCCTGGAAGTCTGCCCCACGACCTCCATGCCCACCAGCCTCCCTCAACCCCAACACAAACCCTCCAGGCCCGCCAGCCCAACACACCCCTACCCCTTACTCCGACCCTCCAGGGACCCTGCGCACCAGGCGGACCTGTGTACCCGAACTTAAGCACCCCTCCTCGGACTAAACACCCCCATCCACCTCCGCCGGAGTTTCGTGCCCCTGGTAACCTAAATAAAACTTTGTACCCCTGGTAACCTATCTAAACCTTCGTGCCCCTGGTTACCTAACTTTTTTTTTCTAAGTGTCTCAACACTTTGAAAATTTTTAGATTATTTTTCGTGCCCCTGGTTACCTAACTTTTTTTTTCTAAGTGTCTCAACACTTTGAAACTTTTTAGATTTTTTTTTTTTTCGTGCCCCTGGTTACCTAAGTGTTCCAATACTTTAACATTGCCTACCTTAAGAGAGTCATGGCTACTCCTCCGTTTGGACTCTGCCGTTTTTTCTAAGTGTTGAGCTCCAGGGACCCAAGGAGGTCCGACAGGGGCTGAGCCGCGCTCAGGCCTCACAGTCGGCCTCCCTCTCCGGTCCCCACACCCCCCATGGATGTGGGGACTCTGCCGTTTTTTTTCTAAGTGTTGAGCTCCAGGGACATGAGGGGAGGTCCGACAGGGGCTGAGCCCGCGCTCAGGCCTCACGGTCGGCCTCCCTCTCCGGTCCCCACACCCCCGGTGGATGTGGGGACTCTGCCGTTTTTTCTAAGTGTTGAGCTCCAGGGACATGAGGGAGGTCCGACAGGGGCTGAGCCGCGCTCAGGCCTCACGGTCGGCCTCCTCTCCGGTCCCCACACCCCGGTGGATGTGGGGACTCTGCCGTTTTTTCTAAGTGTTGAGCTCCAGGGACATGAGGGAGGTCCGACAGGGGCTGAGCCCGCGCTCAGGCCTCACAGTCGGCCTCCTCTCCGGTCCCCACACCCCCATGGATGTGGGGACTCCGCCGTTTTTTCTAAGTGTCTCAATACTTTGAAACTTTTCAATTTTTTTTTTTCGCGCCCTGGTACAATAACTGACTTCCAGAGAGAGGAGGAGGTCGGACCGGGCTGAGCCCACGCTCAGGCCTCACGGTCGGCCTCCTCTCCGGTCCCCACACCCCCATGGATGTGGGGACTCTGCCGTTTTTTCTAAGTGTTGAGCTCCAGGGACATGAGGAGGTCCGACAGGAGCTGAGCCCACGCTCAGGCCTCACGGTCGGCCTCCTCTCCGGTCCCCACACCCCCATGGATGTGGGGACTCTGCCGTTTTTTCTAAGTGTTGAGCTCCAGGGACCCAAGGGGAGGTCCGACAGGGGCTGAGCCGCGCTCAGGCCTCACGGTCGGCCTCTCTCCGGTCCCCACACCCCCATGGATGTGGGGACTCTGCCGTTTTTTCTAAGTGTTGAGCTCCAGGGACCCAAGGGAGGTCCGACAGGGGCTGAGCCCGCGCTCAGGCCTCACAGTCGGCCTCCTCTCCGGTCCCCACACCCCCATGGATGTGGGGACTCCGCTTTTTTTTCTAAGTGTCTCAATACTTTGAAACTTTTCAATTTTTTTTTCGCGCCCTGGTACAATAACTGACTTCCAGAGAGAGGAGGGGAGGTCGGACCGGGCTGAGCCCACGCTCAGGCCTCACGGTCGGCCTCCTCTCCGGTCCCCACACCCCCATGGATGTGGGGACTCTGCCGTTTTTTTCTAAGTGTTGAGCTCCAGGGACATGAGGGAGGTCCG
>JABXJD010001164.1:0-10000 GCA_013375575.1 Percina caprodes | reverse complement strand
GGGAAGGTGACTCGTAAGCGGGACAAGGTCCACCGCTTCTGCATACTCCCTTCTCCGGTCGGCACTTAGAAAAATTTCCACACTTTGAAATTTCGACCGGGAAGGTGACCCAGAAGGGACAAGGTCCACCGCTTCTGCATACTCCTTCTCCGGTCGGCACTTAGAAAAATTTCGACTTTGAAAATTTCGACCGGGAAGGTGACTCATAAGCGGACAAGGTCCACCGCTTCTGCATACTCCCTTCTCCGGTCGGCACTTAGAAAAATTTCGACTTTGAAATTTCGACCGGGAAGGTGACTCATAAGCGGGACAAGGTCCACCGCTTCTGCATACTCCCTTCTCCGGTCGGCACTTAGAAAAATTTCGACTTTGAAAATTTCGACCGGGAAGGTGACTCATAAGCGGACAAGGTCCACCGCTTCTGCATACTTCCTTCTCCGGTCGGCACTTAGAAAAATTTCCACACTTTGAAATTTCGACCGGGAAGGTGACTCGTAAGCGGACAAGGTCCACCGCTTCTGCATACTCCCTTCTCCGGTCGGCACTTAGAAAAATTTCCACACTTTGAAATTTCGACCGGGAAGGTGACCCAGAAGCGGACAAGGTCCACCGCTTCTGCATACTCCCTTCTCCGGTCGGCACTTAGAAAAATTTCGACTTTGAAAATTTCGACCGGGAAGGTGACTCATAAGCGGACAAGGTCCACCGCTTCTGCATACTCCTTCTCCGGTCGGCACTTAGAAAAATTTCGACTTTGAAAATTTCGACCGGGAAGGTGACTCATAAGCGGACAAGGTCCACCGCTTCTGCATACTCCCTTCTCCGGTCGGCACTTAGAAAAATTTCGACTTTGAAAATTTCGACCGGGAAGGTGACTCATAAGCGGACAAGGTCCACCGCTTCTGCATACTCCCTTCTCCGGTCGGCACTTAGAAAAATTTCCACACTTTGAAATTTCGACCGGGAAGGTGACTCGTAAGCGGACAAGGTCCACCGCTTCTGCATACTCCCTTCTCCGGTCGGCACTTAGAAAAATTTCCACACTTTGAAAATTTCGACCGGGAAGGTGACCCAGAAGCGGACAAGGTCCACCGCTTCTGCATACTCCCCTTCTCCGGTCGGCACTTAGAAAAATTTCGACTTTGAAAATTTCGACCGGGAAGGTGACTCATAAGCGGGACAAGGTCCACCGCTTCTGCATACTCCCTTCTCCGGTCGGCACTTAGAAAAATTTCGACTTTGAAAATTTCGACCGGGAAGGTGACTCATAAGCGGACAAGGTCCACCGCTTCTGCATACTCCCCTTCTCCGGTCGGCACTTAGAAAAATTTCGACTTTGAAAATTTCGACCGGGAAGGTGACTCATAAGCGGGACAAGGTCCACCGCTTCTGCATACTTCCTTCTCCGGTCGGCACTTAGAAAAATTTCCACACTTTGAAATTTCGACCGGGAAGGTGACTCGTAAGCGGACAAGGTCCACCGCTTCTGCATACTCCCTTCTCCGGTCGGCACTTAGAAAAATTTCCACACTTTGAAATTTCGACCGGGAAGGTGACCCAGAAGGGACAAGGTCCACCGCTTCTGCATACTCCCCTTCTCCGGTCGGCACTTAGAAAAATTTCGACTTTGAAAATTTCGACCGGGAAGGTGACTCATAAGCGGACAAGGTCCACCGCTTCTGCATACTCCCTTCTCCGGTCGGCACTTAGAAAATTTCGACTTTGGAAATTTCGACCGGGAAGGTGACTCATAAGCGGACAAGGTCCACCGCTTCTGCATACTCCCTTCTCCGGTCGGCACTTAGAAAAATTTCGACTTTGAAAATTTCGACCGGGAAGGTGACTCATAAGCGGGACAAGGTCCACCGCTTCTGCATACTTCCTTCTCCGGTCGGCACTTAGAAAAATTTCCACACTTTGAAAAATTTCGACCGGGAAGGTGACTGTAAGGGACAAGGTCCACCGCTTCTGCATACTCCCTTCTCCGGTCGGCACTTAGAAAAATTTCCACACTTTGAAAATTTCGACCGGGAAGGTGACCCAGAAGCGGACAAGGTCCACCGCTTCTGCATACTCCTTCTCCGGTCGGCACTTAGAAAAAACGGCGGCTCAGCTTGACTCGCCTTCTCCGGGAGCTTCCTCCGAGAAGAGGCCCTGATGAAATCATCCGGGATAGACGCACCGTGTGCGGACTGAGCTGCGGGACTCTCCTCTCAACCTCCGCCCGGTTCCTGCGGAGGAAAGGGCGTCTAAACTAAGTTAAATTCATCCGGGAGAGACGCACCGTCTTCGGACTTAGCTGTGGGGACTCTCCTCTCACCTCCGCCCGGTTCCTGCGGAGGAAAGGGCGTCTAAACGCTGATAACGTCGTCCGGGAGAGACGCACCGTCTTCGGACTGAGCTATGGGGACTCTCCTCTCAACCTCCGCCCGGTTCCTGCGGAGGAAAGGGGGTCTAAACTAAATTAAATTCATCCGGGAGAGACGCACCGTCTTCGGACTGAGCTGTGGGGACTCTCCTCTCAACCTCCGCCCGGTTCCTGCGGAGGAAAGGGGGTCTAAACTAAGTTAAATTCATCCGGGAGAGACGCACCGTCTTCGGACTGAGCTGTGGGGACTCTCCTCTCACCTCCGCCAAAGTTAAAGTGGAGGAAATGGCGTCTAAACGCGGTTAAAGTCATCCGGGAGACGCACCGCCTTCGGACTGAGCTGTGGGGACTCTCCCTATCACCTCCGCCAAAGTTAAAGTGGAGGAAAGGGCGTCTAAACGCTGTTAAAGTAATCCGGGGGAGACGCACCGTCTTCGGACTGAGCTGTGGGCACTCTCCCTATCACCTCCGCCAAAGTTAAAGTGGAGGAAAGGGCGTCTAAACGCTGTTAAAGTAATCCGGGGGAGACGCACCGTCTTCGGACTGAGCTGTGGGGACTCTCCCTATCACCTCCGCCAAAGTTAAAGTGGAGGAAAGGGCGTCTAAACGCGGTTAAAGTCATCCGGGGGAGACGCACCGTCTTCGGACTGAGCTGTGGGGACTCGCCTCACCTCCGCCAAAGTTAAAGTGGAGGAAAGGGCGTCTAAACGCGGTTAAATTCATCCGGGAGACGCACCGTCTTCGGACTGAGCTGTGGGGACTCGCCTCACCTCCGCCAAAGTTAAAGTGGAGGAAAGGGCGTCTAACGCGGTTAAAGTCATCCGGGAGACGCACCGCCTTCGGACTGAGCTGTGGGCACTCTCGCCTCACCTCCGCCAAAGTTAAAGTGGAGGAAAGGGCGTCTAAACGCGGTTAAAGTCATCCGGGAGACGCACCGTCTTCGGACTGAGCTGTGGGCACTCTCCTCTCACCTCCGCCAAAGTTAAAGTGGAGGAAAGGGCGTCTAAACGCGGTTAAATTAATCCGGGAGACGCACCGCCTTCGGACTGAGCTGTGGGCACTCTCCTCTCACCTCCGCCAAAGTTAAAGTGGAGGAAAGGGCGTCTAAACGCGGTTAAAGTCATCCGGGAGACGCACCGTCTTCGGACTGAGCTGTGGGGACTCTCGCTCACCTCCGCCAAAGTTAAAGTGGAGGAAAGGGCGTCTAAACGCGGTTAAATTCATCCGGGAGACGCACCGTCTTCGGACTGAGCTGTGGGGACTCTCGCCTCACCTCCGCCAAAGTTAAAGTGGGGGAAAGGGCGTCTAAACGCGGTTAAAGTCATCCGGGAGACGCACCGCCTTCGGACTGAGCTGTGGGGACTCTCGCCTCACCTCCGCCAAAGTTAAAGTGGAGGAAAGGGCGTCTAAACGCGGTTAAATTCATCCGGGAGACGCACCGCCTTCGGACTGAGCTGTGGGACTTCGCCTCACCTCCGCCAAAGTTAAAGTGGAGGAAAGGGCGTCTAAACGCGGTTAAAGTCATCCGGGAGACGCACCGCCTTCGGACTGAGCTGTGGGGACTCTCGCCTCACCTCCGCCAAAGTTAAAGTGGAGGAAAGGGCGTCTAAACGCGGTTAAATTCATCCGGGAGACGCACCGTCTTCGGACTGAGCTGTGGGGACTCTCGCCTCACCTCCGCCAAAGTTAAAGTGGAGGAAAGGGCGTCTAAACGCGGTTAAATTAATCCGGGAGACGCACCGCCTTCGGACTGAGCTGTGGGGACTCTCGCTCACCTCCGCCAAAGTTAAAGTGGAGGAAAGGGCGTCTCAACGCGGTTAAAGCCATCCGGGAGACGCACCGTCTTCGGACTGAGCTGTGTCCACTCTCCCTCTTCTCATGCTCCTGGTAACATCGGAAGAACCGCAGGGACAAAGTGGTTGAAAAACTTCCGTGATGAGACGCAAAAAGTGCGTACTAAGCTCTGCTGACCGACTCGCATCCTCCGCCGGGTTACAGCGGAGGAAAGGGCGTAAAATGCGGTAAAATCGTCCGAGAGAAGACGCTGCGTCCGGGGACTAAGTTTGCTGACCGCCGCATCCTCCGCCGGGTTACAGCGGAGGGAAGGGCGTTAAAATGCGGTAAAATCGTCCGAGAGAAGACGCACCATCCGGGACTAAGCTTTGCTGACCGCCGCATCCTCCGCCGGGTTACAGCGGAGGGAAGGGCGTTAAAATGCGGTAAAATCGTCCGAGAGAAGACGCACCATCCGGGACTAAGCTCTGCTGACCGCCGCATCCTCCGCCGGGTTACAGCGGAGGAAAGGGCGTTAAAATGCGGTAAAATCGTCCGAGAAAAGACGCACTGTCCGGGACTAAGCTCTGCTGCCCGCTCGCATCCTCCGCCGGGTTACAGCGGAGGAAAGGGCGTCAAAATGCGGTAAAATCGTCCGAGAAAAGACGCACCGTCCGGGACTAAGCTCTGCTGACCGCTCGCATCCTCCGCCGGGTTACAGCGGAGGAAAGGGCGTCAAAATGCGGTAAAATCGTCCGAGAAGACGCACCGTCCGGGGACTGAGCTCCGCCAGCTCTCCTCTCATCCTCCGCCTGTTAACCATGGAGGAAACGCGCCACATTGCCGCTAAATTCATCCGAGGGAACGCTCCATGAGCGGACTCACACTCCGGTGCTTCTCGTTGCCTTTTCTGGAGGCCCATGTTTTAAAAACTGGGTTTCCGAATCGTGCAGAGGGTGGCTGCCAAAACCACCCCAAAGTGACGCGCACCGGAGAAGGCAATTTTGCAGAAGCGGTACACCCTCTACCGCTTCTCCCCTTCCTCGGTCGAAAACTTAGAAAAATCCCGAAATGTTCGCCCCGGTAACCATAACGTGTTTCGACCGAGGAAGGCGGTTTGCAGATGCGGGTGACCTTATCCCGCTTCTGCATTTTCTGCCTTCCTCGGTCGAAATTTTTTTCTTTTTTTTTACACTTTAGACAGGCTCCAGAGAGGTCTTGCTCAAAGATTATGCCCAGTTTGTGGCTCTGTTGCTGGGCCGTGACCTCCAGGGCCATGGGCCTCCACTAGAAGGCCCAACATGATGCACTGACGCTGGGTTAACAGGCTCCAGCACCCCCATGCTCCTGCCCAAGGCCCAGTGTGAGTGTGACTGAGTCTGGCTGATGAGCTCCAGGGCTACAGGCCTCCACTATATGCCCCAAAATGATGCACTGAAGCTGGGTTAACACTCTCCAGCACCCCCATGCTGCCTCCCATGGCCCAGTAGGAGGCTCTGTCTCTGGACAGTGACCTCCAGGGCTACAGGCCTCCACTATATGCCCCAAAATGATGCACTGAAGCTGGGTTAACACTCTCCAGCACCCCCATGCTGCCTCCCATGGCCCAGTAGGAGGCTCTGTCTCTGGACAGTGACCTCCAGGGCTACAGGCCTCCACTAAAAGGCCCAAAATGATGCACTGAAGCTGGGTTAACACTCTCCAGCACCCCCATGCTGCCTCCCATGGCCCAGTAGGAGGCTCTGTCTCTGGACAGTGCCTCCAGGGCTACAGGCCTCCACTGAAAGGCCCAAAATGATGCACTGAAGCTGGGTTAACACTCTCCAGCACCCCCATGCTGCCTCCCATGGCCCAGTAGGAGGCTCTGTCTCTGGACAGTGCCCTCCAGGGCTATAGTCCTCCACTAAAAGGCCCATAATGATGCACTGAGGCTGGGTTAACACCCTCCAGCACCCACACACTCACTCCCAAGGCCCAGTAAGGGGCTCTGTCTCTGGGCTGATGACCTCCAGGGCTATAGTCCTCCACTAAAAGGCCCAAAATGATGCACTGAGGCTGGGTTACACACCTCCAGCACCCACACACTCACTCACAAGGCCCAGAAAGGGGCTCTGTCTCTGGGCAGTGACCTCCAGGGCTCCCAGCCTCCCCCATAAGCCCCAAAGACATGCACTCACACTGGGCTAACACCCTCCAGCAGCCACACACTCACTCCCAAGGCCCAGTAAGAGGCTCTGTGTCTGGGCTGATGACCTCCAGGGCTACAGGCCTCCACTATATGCCCCAAAATGATGCACTGAAGCTGGGTTAACACTCTCCAGCACCCCCATGCTCCCTCCCAAGGCCCAGAAAGGGGCTCTGTCTCTGGGCAGTGACCTCCAGAGCTACAGGGCTCCACTATAATGCCCAGTGGCATGCACTGAGGCTGGGTTAACACTCTCCAGCACCCTATGCTCCCTCCCAAGGCCCAGAAAGGGGCTCTGTCTCCGGGCAGTGACCTCCAGGAGCTACAGGGCTCCACTATAATGCCCAGTGGCATGCACTGAGGCTGGGTTAACACTCTCCAGCACCCCATGCTCCCTCCCAAGGCCCAGAAAGAGGCTCTGTCTCTGGGCAGTGACCTCCAGGGCTGCAGGCCTCCACTATAAGGCCCAAAATGATGCACTGAAGCTGGGTTAACAGGCTCCAGCACCCACACACTCACCACAAGGCCCAGAAAGGGGCTCTGTCTCTGGGCAGTGACCTCCAGAGCTGCAGGCCTCCACTATAAGGCCCAAAATGATGCACTGAAGCTGGGTTAACACTCTCCAGCACCCCATGCTCCCTCCCATGGCCCAGTAAGAGGCTCTGTCTCTGGGCTGATGACCTCCAGGGCTACAGGCCTCCACTATAAGGCCCAAAATGATGCACTGAAGCTGGGTTAACACTCTCCAGCACCCCCATGCTCCCTCCCATGGCCCAGTAAGAGGCTCTGTCTCTGGCCTTGACCTCCAGGGCTACAGGCCTCCACTATAAGGCCCAAAATGATGCACTGAAGCTGGGTTAACAGGCTCCAGCACCCCCATGCTCCTCCCATGGCCCAGTAGGAGGCTCTGTCTCTGGACAGTGACTCCAGGGCTACAGGCCTCCACTAAAAGGCCCAAAATGATGCACTGAGGCTGGGCAACAGGCTCCAGCACCCACACACTACCCCAAGGCCCAGAAAGAGGCTCTGTCTCTGGCAGTGACCTCCAGGGCTACAGGCCTACTAAAGGCCCAAAATGATGCACTGAGGCTGGGCACAGGGCTCCAGCACCCACACCTCACCACACAAGGCCCAGTAGGGGCTCTGTCTCTGGGCAGTGACTCCAGGGCTATAGGCCTCCACTATAAGGCCATGGTTGTGGCTCTGAGTCCAGTCTTGACTCCAGGCCTACAAGCCTCCACTATATGCCCTAAAATGATGCACTGAGGCTGGGTTAACAGGCTCCAGCACCTGGGCACACCTCACCTACAAGGCCCAGTAGAGGCTCTGTCTCTGGGCTGATGACCTCCAGGGCTATAGGCCTACTATATGCCCCAAAATGATGCACTGAGGCTGGGTTAACAGGCCTCCAGCACCACACACTCACTCACAAGGCCCAAAGGGGCTCTGTCTCTGGGCAGTGACTCCAGGGCTACAGGCCTCCACTATAAGGCCCAGTGGCATGCACTGAGGCTGGGTTAACACTCTCCAGCACCCACACACTCACTAAGGCCCAGTAAGAGGCTCTGTCTCAGGCAGTGACCTCCAGGGCCAGGCCTACCAAAAGCCCCAAATGATGTGCACTGTGCTAAGCACAGGGCCTCCACCCACACACTCACCTTTCAAGGCCCAGTTATGGGCACTGAGCCTGGCCTTTGACCTCCAGGGCTACAGGCCTCCACTATATGCCCCCAAATGATGCACTGAAGCTGGGTTAACACTTCCAGCACCCACACACCCACTCACAAGGCCCAGAAAGGGGCTCTGTCTCTGGGCAGTGAGCTCCAGGCCTACAGGCCTCCACTATAAGGCCCAAAATGATGCACTGAAGCTGTTAACACCTCCAGCACCCCTATGTTCTCCCACAGGCCCAGTAAGAGGCTCTGTCTCTGGGCAGTGACCTCCAGGGCTATAGGCCTCCACTATAAGGCCCAAAATGATGCACTGACACTGGGTTAACACCTCCAGCACCCATCTTCCCTCCCAAGGCCCAGTGAAAGGGGCTCTGTCTCTGGGCAGACCTCCAGGCCTACAGGCCTCCACTATAAGGCCCAAAATGATGCACTGAAGCTGGGTCACCTCCAGCACCCCATGCCTCCCAAGGCCCAGAAAGAGGCTCTGTCTCTGGGCAGTGACTCCAGGGCCTATAGGCCTCACTATATGCCCAAATGATGCACTGAGGCTGGGTTAACAGGCTCCAGCACCCACACTCCTCACAAGGCCCAGTAGGAGCCTCTGGGCTGGATGACCTGCTATAGGCCTCACTAAAGGCCCATTGATGCACTGAGGCTAAGCAACATGCCTCCAGCACCCACACACTCACCCAAGGCCCAGCAGGGTGCTCTGAGCCTGGGCTTTGACCTCCAGGGCTACAGGCATCCACTATAAGGCTCTAAAATGATGCACTGAAGCTGGGTTAACACTCTCCAGCACCCCCATGCCCTCCCAAGGCCCAGAAAGGGGCTCTGTCTCTGGGCAGTGACCTCCAGAGCTACAGGGCTCCACTATAATGCCCAGTGGCATGCACTGAGGCTGGGTTAACACTCTCCAGCACCTTCTATGCTCCCTCCCAAGGCCCAGAAAGGCTCTGTCTCTGGCCTTGACCTCCAGGGCTACAGGCCTCCACTATAAGGCCCAAAATGATGCACTGAAGCTGATTAACAGGCTCCAGCACCCCCATGCTCCCTCCCATGGCCCAGTAAGAGGCTCTGTCTCTGGCCTTTGACCTCCAGGGCTAGGCCTCCACTATAAGGCCTAAAATGATGCACTGAAGCTGGGCAACAGGCTCCAGCACCCCCATGCTCCCTCCCATGGCCCAGTAAGAGGCTCTGTCTCTGGGCAGTGACCTCCAGGGCTATAGGCCTCCAATATAAGGCCATGGTTGTGGCTCTGAGCCTGGCCTTTGACCTCCAGGGCTACAGGCCTCCCTATATGCCCAAAATGATGCACTGAAGCTGGGTTAACATGCTCCAGCACCCACACACTCACTCCTGGCAAGGCCCAGTAGGAGGCTCCCTGTCTCTGGCCTTTGACCTCCAGGGCTACAGGCCTTCTCAAAGGCCCAAAATGATGTGACTGAAGCTGGGCACAGGCTCCAGCACCCACACACTCACCACAAGGCCCAGAAAGAGGCTCTGTCTCTGGCCTTGACCTCCAGGGCTACAGGCATCCACTATAAGGCCATGCCTGTGGCTCTAAGTCTGGCTGATGACCTCCAGGGCTACAGGCTCCACTATATGCCCCAAAATGATGCACTGAGGCTGGGTTAACAGGCTCCAGCACCCACACACTCACTCCCAAGGCCCAGTTAGGGGCACTGTCTCTGGGCAGTGACCTCAGGGCTACAGGCCTACTATAGTGCCCAAAATGATGCACTGAAGTTGGGTTAACAGGCTCCAGCACCCCCATGCTCCCTCCCATGGCCCAGTAAGAGGCTCTGTCTCTGGCCTTTGACTCCCAGGGCTACAGGCCTCCACTATAAGGCCCAAAATGATGCACTGAAGCTGGGTTAACACCCTCCAGCAGCCACACACTCAATCACAAGGCCCAGAAAGGGGCTCTGTCTCTGGGCAGTGACCTCCAGGGCTACAGGCCTCCACTATATGCCCCAAAATGATGCACTGAAGCTGGGTTAA
>JABXJD010002731.1:20000-45272 GCA_013375575.1 Percina caprodes | reverse complement strand
CCACTATATGCCCCAAAATGATGCACTGAAGCTGGGTTAACACTCTCCAGCACCCCATGCTCCTCCCAAGGCCCAGAAAGGGCCTCTGTCTCTGGGCAGTGACTCTCCAGGGCTACAGGGCTCCACTATAATGCCCAATGGCATGCACTGGGAGGCTGGGCTAACACTTCCCAGCACCCCCATGCTCCCTCCCAAGGCCCAGAAAGGGCTCTGTCTCTGGCCTTGACCTCCAGGGCTACAGGCCTCCACTTATAAATGATGCACTGAAGCTGGATTAACAGGCTCCAGCACCCCCCATGCCCTCCCATGGCCCAGTAAGAGGCTCTGTCTCTGGCCTTTGACCTCCGGCTACAGGCCTCCACCACTATAAGGACCCAAAATGATGCACTGAAGCTGGGCACAGGCTCCAGCACTCCCCATGCTCCCTCCCATGGCCCAGTAAGAGGCTCTGTCTCTGGGCAGTGACCTCCAGGGCTATAGGCCTCCACTATAAGGCCATGGTTGCTGGGCTCCTGAGCCTGGCCTTTGACCTCCAGGGCTACAGGCCTCCACTATATGCCCCAAAATGATGCACTGAAGCTGGGCAACATGCTCCAGCACCCACACACTCACCACAAGGCCCAGTAGAGGCTCTGTCTCTGGCCTTTGACCTCCAGGCCACAGGCCTCTCTGGGTGTAAAAGGCCTAAAATGATGCACTGAAGCTGGGTTAACAGGCTCCAGCACCCACACACTCACCACAAGGCCCAGAAAGAGGCTCTGTCTCTGGCCTTGACTCCTCCAGGGCTAGGTGGGCATCCACTATAAGGCCATGCCTGTGGCTCTAAGTCTGGCTGATGACCTCCAGGGCTACAGGCCTCCACTATATGCCCCAAAATGATGCACTGAGGCTGGGTTAACAGGCTCCAGCACCACACTCACTCCCAAGGCCCAGTTAGAGGCTCTGTCTCTGGGCAGTGACCTCCAGAACTACAGGCCTCCTGTAAGGCCCAAATGATGCACTGAAGCTGGGTTAACAGGCTCCAGCACCCCCATGCTCCCTCCATGGCCCAGTAAGAGGCTCTGTCTCTGGCCTTTGACCTCCAGGGCTACAGGCCTCCACTATAAGCCCCAAAATGATGCACTGAAGCTGGGTTAACACCCTCCAGCACCCACACACTCAATCACCAAAGGCCCAGAAAGGGCTCTGTCTCTGGGCAGTGACCTCCAGGGCTACAGGCCTCCACTATATGCCCCAAAATGATGCACTGAAGCTGGGTTAACACTCTCCAGCACCCCATGCTCCTCCCATGGCGGTAGAGGCTCTGTCTCTGGACAGTGCCCTCAGGAGCTACAGGCCTCCACTGAAAGGCCCAAAATGATGCACTGAAGCTGGGTTAACACTCCAGCACCCCATGCTGCCTCCCATGGCCCAGTAGGAGGCTCTGTCTCTGGACAGTGCCCTCCAGGAGCTATAGGCCTCCACTAAAGGCCCAAAATGATGCACTGAGGCTGGGTTAACACCCTCCAGCACCCACACACTCCTCCCAAGGCCCAGTAAGGGGCTCTGTCTCCTGGAGCTATTACTCAGGGCTATGGTCCTCCACTAAAGGCCCAAAATGATGCACTGAGGCTGGGTTAACAGGCTCCAGCACCCACACTCACTCACAAGGCCCAGTAGGAGGCTCTGTCTCTGGGCAGTGACCTCCAGGGCTATAGGCCTCCACTATAAGGCCATGGTTGTGGCTCTGAGTCTGGCCTTTGACCTCCAGGGCTACAAGCCTCCACTATATGCCCCAAAATGATGCACTGAGGCTGGGTTAACAGGCTCCAGCACCCACACACTCACTCACAAGGCCCAGTAGAGGCTCTGTCTCTGGGCTGATGACCTCCAGGGCTATAGGCCTCCACTATATGCCCCAAAATGATGCACTGAGGCTGGGTTAACAGGCTCCAGCACCCACACACTCACTCACAAGGCCCAGTAGGAGGCTCTCTCTGGGCTGATGACCTCCAGGGCTATAGGCCTCCACTATATGCCCAAAAATGATGCACTGAAGCTGGGTTAACACTCTCCAGCACCCCTATGCTCCTCCCAAGGCCCAGACAGGGCTCTGTCTCTGGGCAGTGACCTCCAGGGCTACAGGCCTCCACTATAAGGCCCAGTGGCATGCACTGAGGCTGGGTTAACACTCTCCAGCACCCACACACTCACTCCAAAGGCCCAGAAAGGTGCTCTGTCTCTGGGCTGATGACCTCCAGGGCTGCAGGCCTCCACTATAAGGCCCAGTGGCATGCACTGACACTGGGTTAACACTCCCAGCACCCCACTTGCTCCCTCCCAAGGCCCAGTAAGAGGCTCTGTCTCTGGGCAGTGACCTCCAGGCCTATAGGCCTCCACTATAAGGCCCAGTGGCATGCACTGACACTGGGTTAACACCTCCAGCACCCCCATGCTCCCTCCCAAGGCCCAGAAAGGGGCTCTGTCTCTGGGCTGATGACCTCCAGAGCTACAGGCCTCCACTATATGCCCCAAAATGATGCACTGAAGCTAACATGCTCCAGCACCCCCATGCTCCTCCAAGGGCCCAGAAAGGGGCACTGAGCCTGGCCTTGACCTCCAGGGCTACAGGCCTCCACTATAAGGCCATGCTTGAGGCTCTGAGTCTGGCCTTTGACCTCCAGGGCTACAGGCCTCCACTATATGCCCCAAAATGATGCACTGAAGCTGGGTTAACACCCTTCAGCAGCCACACACTCACTCCCAAGGCCCAGTAAGAGGCTCTGTGTCTGGGCTGATGACCTCCAGGGCTACAGGCCTCCACTATATGCCCCAAAATGAGGCACTGAGGCTGGGTTAACAGGCTCCAGCACCCACACACTCACTCACAAGGCCCAGAAAGGGCCACTGAGCCTGGCCTTTGACCTCCAGGGCTATAGGCCTCCACTATAAGGCCCAAAATGATGCACTAAGGCTGGGTTAACACTCTCCAGCACCCATATGCTCCCTCCCAAGGCCCAGAAAGGGGCTCTGTCTCTGGCCTTTGACCTCCAGGGCTACAGGCCTCCACTATATGCCCCAAAATGATGCACTGAAGCTGGGGTAACACCCTCCAGCACCAACACACTCACTTACAAGGCCCAGAAAGAGGCTCTGTCTCCGGGCAGTGACCTCCAGGGCTACAGGCCTCCACTATATGCCCCAAAATGATGCACTGAAGTTGGGTTAACACCCTCCAGCACCCCCATGCTCCCTCCCATGGCCCAGTAAGAGGCTCTGTCTCTGGGCAGTGACCTCCAGGGCTACAGGCCTCCACTATAAGGCCATGCCTGTGGCTCTGTCTCTGGGCTGATGACCTCCAGGGCTACAGGCCTCCACTATATGCCCCAAAATGATGCACTGAAGCTGGGTTAACACCCTCCAGCACCCCTATGCTCCCTCCCAAGGCCCAGTAAGAGGCTCTGTCTCTGGGCAGTGACCTCCAGGGCTCCCAGCCTCCCCATAAGCCCCAAAGACATGCACTCACACTGGGCTAACACCCTCCAGCACCCACACACTCACTCCCAAGGCCCAGAAAGAGGCTCTGTCTCTGGGCAGTGACCTCCAGGCCTACAGGCCTCCACTATAAGCCCCTGTCTCCACCTCTAAGTCTGGCTGATGACCTCCAGGGCTCCCAGCCTCCCCCATAAGCCCCAAAGACATGCACTCACACTGGGCTAACACCCTCCAGCACCCACACACTCACTCCCCAGGCCCACTTAGGGGCTCTGACTCTGGGCAGTGACCTCCAGGGCTATAGGCCTCCACTATAAGGCCCAAAATGATGCACTGAGGCTGGGTTAACACTCTCCAGCACCCATATGCTCCCTCCCAAGGCCCAGAAAGGGGCTCTGTCTCTGGGCAGTAACCTCCAGGGCTACAGGCCTCCGCTATAAGGCCATGCTTGTGGCTCTGAGCCTGGCCTTTGACCTCCAGGGCTACAGGCCTCCACTATATGCCCCAAAATGATGCACTGAAGCTGGGTTAACACTCTCCAGCACCCCTATGCGCCCTCCCAAGGCCCAGGTATGGGCACTGAGCCTGGCCTTTGACCTCCAGGGCTACAGGCCTCCACTATATGCCCCAAAATGATGCACTGAAGCTGGGTTAAAGCCCTCCAGCACCCACACACTCACTCACAAGGCCCAGAAAGGGGCTCTGTCTCTGGGCAGTGACCTCCAGGGCTACAGGCCTCCACTATAAGGCCCAGTGGCATGCACTGAGGCTGGGTTAACACTCTCCAGCACCCACACACTCACTCACAAGGCCCAGTAAGAGGCTCTGTCTCTAGGCAGTGACCTCCAGGGCTGCAGGCCTCCACTAAAGCCCCAAAATGATGCACTGAAGCTGGGTTAACAGGCTCCAGCACCCACACACTCCTCACAAGGCCCAGTTATGGGCACTGAGCCTGGCCTTTGACCTCCAGGGCTACAGGCCTCCACTATATGCCCCAAAATGATGCACTGAAGCTGGGTTAACACTCTCCAGCACCCACACACCCACTCACAAGGCCCAGAAAGGGGCTCTGTCTCTGGGCAGTGAGCTCCAGGCCTACAGGCCTCCACTATAAGGCCCAAAATGATGCACTGAAGCTGGGTTAACACCCTCCAGCACCCCTATGCTCCCTCCCAAGGCCCAGTAAGAGGCTCTGTCTCTGGGCAGTGACCTCCAGGGCTATAGGCCTCCACTATAAGGCCCAAAATGATGCACTGAGGCTGGGTTAACACTCTCCAGCACCCATATGCTCCCTCCCAAGGCCCAGAAAGGGGCTCTGTCTCTGGGCAGTGAGCTCCAGGCCTACAGGCCTCCACTATAAGGCCCAAAATGATGCACTGAAGCTGGGTTAACACCCTCCAGCACCCCTATGCTCCCTCCCAAGGCCCAGTAAGAGGCTCTGTCTCTGGGCAGTGACCTCCAGGGCTATAGGCCTCCACTATATGCCCCAAAATGATGCACTGAGGCTGGGTTAACAGGCTCCAGCACCCACACACTCACTCACAAGGCCCAGTAGGAGGCTCTCTCTGGGCTGATGACCTCCAGGGCTATAGGCCTCCACTAAAAGGCCCAAAATGATGCACTGAGGCTGGGTTAACATGCTCCAGCACCCACACACTCACTCACAAGGCCCAGTTAGGGGCACTGAGCCTGGCCTTTGACCTCCAGGGCTACAGGCATCCACTATATGCCCCAAAATGATGCACTGAAGCTGGGTTAACACTCTCCAGCACCCCCATGCTCCCTCCCAAGGCCCAGAAAGGGGCTCTGTCTCTGGGCAGTGACCTCCAGAGCTACAGGGCTCCACTATAATGCCCAGTGGCATGCACTGAGGCTGGGTTAACACTCTCCAGCACCCCTATGCTCCTCCCAAGGCCCAGAAAGGGGCTCTGTCTCTGGCCTTGACCTCCAGGGCTACAGGCCTCCACTATAAGGCCCAAAATGATGCACTGAAGCTGGATTAACAGGCTCCAGCACCCCCATGCTGCCTCCCATGGCCCAGTAGGAGGCTCTGTCTCTGGACAGTGCCCTCCAGGGCTATAGTCCTCCACTAAAGGCCCAAAATGATGCACTGAGGCTGGGTTAACACCTCCAGCACCCACACACTCACTCCCAAGGCCCAGTAAGGGGCTCTGTCTCTGGGCTGATGACCTCCAGGGCTATAGTCCTCCACTAAAAGGCCCAAAATGATGCACTGAGGCTGGGTTAACAGGCTCCAGCACCCACACACTCACTCACAAGGCCCAGTAGGAGGCTCTGTCTCTGGGCAGTGACCTCCAGGGCTATAGGCCTCCACTATAAGGCCATGGTTGTGGCTCTGAGTCTGGCCTTTGACCTCCAGGGCTACAAGCCTCCACTATATGCCCCAAAATGATGCACTGAGGCTGGGTTAACAGGCTCCAGCACCCACACACTCACTCACAAGGCCCAGTAGGAGGCTCTGTCTCTGGGCTGATGACCTCCAGGGCTATAGGCCTCCACTATATGCCCCAAAATGATGCACTGAGGCTGGGTTAACAGGCTCCAGCACCCACACACTCACTCACAAGGCCCAGTAGGAGGCTCTCTCTGGGCTGATGACCTCCAGGGCTATAGGCCTCCACTATATGCCCAAAAATGATGCACTGAAGCTGGGTTAACACTCTCCAGCACCCCTATGCTCCCTCCCAAGGCCCAGACAGGGGCTCTGTCTCTGGGCAGTGACCTCCAGGGCTACAGGCCTCCACTATAAGGCCCAGTGGCATGCACTGAGGCTGGGTTAACACTCTCCAGCACCCACACACTCACTCCAAAGGCCCAGAAAGGTGCTCTGTCTCTGGGCTGATGACCTCCAGGGCTGCAGGCCTCCACTATAAGGCCCAGTGGCATGCACTGACACTGGGTTAACACCTCCAGCACCCCCTTGCTCCCTCCCAAGGCCCAGTAAGAGGCTCTGTCTCTGGGCAGTGACCTCCAGGCCTATAGGCCTCCACTATAAGGCCCAGTGGCATGCACTGACACTGGGTTAACACCCTCCAGCACCCCCATGCTCCCTCCCAAGGCCCAGAAAGGGGCTCTGTCTCTGGGCTGATGACCTCCAGAGCTACAGGCCTCCACTATATGCCCCAAAATGATGCACTGAAGCTGGGTTAACATGCTCCAGCACCCCCCATGCTCCCTCCAAGGGCCCAGAAAGGGGCACTGAGCCTGGCCTTTGACCTCCAGGGCTACAGGCCTCCACTATAAGGCCATGCTTGAGGCTCTGAGTCTGGCCTTTGACCTCCAGGGCTACAGGCCTCCACTATATGCCCCAAAATGATGCACTGAAGCTGGGTTAACACCCTTCAGCAGCCACACACTCACTCCCAAGGCCCAGTAAGAGGCTCTGTGTCTGGGCTGATGACCTCCAGGGCTACAGGCCTCCACTATATGCCCCAAAATGAGGCACTGAGGCTGGGTTAACAGGCTCCAGCACCCACACACTCACTCACAAGGCCCAGAAAGGGCCACTGAGCCTGGCCTTTGACCTCCAGGGCTATAGGCCTCCACTATAAGGCCCAAAATGATGCACTAAGGCTGGGTTAACACTCTCCAGCACCCATATGCTCCCTCCCAAGGCCCAGAAAGGGGCTCTGTCTCTGGCCTTTGACCTCCAGGGCTACAGGCCTCCACTATATGCCCCAAAATGATGCACTGAAGCTGGGGTAACACCCTCCAGCACCAACACACTCACTTACAAGGCCCAGAAAGAGGCTCTGTCTCCGGGCAGTGACCTCCAGGGCTACAGGCCTCCACTATATGCCCCAAAATGATGCACTGAAGTTGGGTTAACACCCTCCAGCACCCCCATGCTCCCTCCCATGGCCCAGTAAGAGGCTCTGTCTCTGGGCAGTGACCTCAGGGCTACAGGCCTCCACTATAAGGCCATGCCTGTGGCTCTGTCTCTGGGCTGATGACCTCCAGGGCTACAGGCCTCCACTATATGCCCCAAAATGATGCACTGAAGCTGGGTTAACACCCTCCAGCACCCCTATGCTCCCTCCCAAGGCCCAGTAAGAGGCTCTGTCTCTGGGCAGTGACCTCCAGGGCTCCCAGCCTCCCCATAAGCCCCAAAGACATGCACTCACACTGGGCTAACACCCTCCAGCACCCACACACTCACTCCCAAGGCCCAGAAAGAGGCTCTGTCTCTGGGCAGTGACCTCCAGGCCTACAGGCCTCCACTATAAGCCCCTGTCTCCACCTCTAAGTCTGGCTGATGACCTCCAGGGCTCCCAGCCTCCCCCATAAGCCCCAAAGACATGCACTCACACTGGGCTAACACCCTCCAGCACCCACACACTCACTCCCCAGGCCCACTTAGGGGCTCTGACTCTGGGCAGTGACCTCCAGGGCTATAGGCCTCCACTATAAGGCCCAAAATGATGCACTGAGGCTGGGTTAACACTCTCCAGCACCCATATGCTCCCTCCCAAGGCCCAGAAAGGGGCTCTGTCTCTGGGCAGTAACCTCCAGGGCTACAGGCCTCCGCTATAAGGCCATGCTTGTGGCTCTGAGCCTGGCCTTTGACCTCCAGGGCTACAGGCCTCCACTATATGCCCCAAAATGATGCACTGAAGCTGGGTTAACACTCTCCAGCACCCCTATGCGCCCTCCCAAGGCCCAGGTATGGGCACTGAGCCTGGCCTTTGACCTCCAGGGCTACAGGCCTCCACTATATGCCCCAAAATGATGCACTGAAGCTGGGTTAAAGCCCTCCAGCACCCACACACTCACTCACAAGGCCCAGAAAGGGGCTCTGTCTCTGGGCAGTGACCTCCAGGGCTACAGGCCTCCACTATAAGGCCCAGTGGCATGCACTGAGGCTGGGTTAACACTCTCCAGCACCCACACACTCACTCACAAGGCCCAGTAAGAGGCTCTGTCTCTAGGCAGTGACCTCCAGGGCTGCAGGCCTCCACTAAAAGCCCCAAAATGATGCACTGAAGCTGGGTTAACAGGCTCCAGCACCCACACACTCACTCACAAGGCCCAGTTATGGGCACTGAGCCTGGCCTTTGACCTCCAGGGCTACAGGCCTCCACTATATGCCCCAAAATGATGCACTGAAGCTGGGTTAACACTCTCCAGCACCCACACACCCACTCACAAGGCCCAGAAAGGGGCTCTGTCTCTGGGCAGTGAGCTCCAGGCCTACAGGCCTCCACTATAAGGCCCAAAATGATGCACTGAAGCTGGGTTAACACCCTCCAGCACCCCTATGCTCCCTCCCAAGGCCCAGTAAGAGGCTCTGTCTCTGGGCAGTGACCTCCAGGGCTATAGGCCTCCACTATAAGGCCCAAAATGATGCACTGAGGCTGGGTTAACACTCTCCAGCACCCATATGCTCCCTCCCAAGGCCCAGAAAGGGGCTCTGTCTCTGGGCAGTGAGCTCCAGGCCTACAGGCCTCCACTATAAGGCCCAAAATGATGCACTGAAGCTGGGTTAACACCCTCCAGCACCCCTATGCTCCCTCCCAAGGCCCAGTAAGAGGCTCTGTCTCTGGGCAGTGACCTCCAGGGCTATAGGCCTCCACTATATGCCCCAAAATGATGCACTGAGGCTGGGTTAACAGGCTCCAGCACCCACACACTCACTCACAAGGCCCAGTAGGAGGCTCTCTCTGGGCTGATGACCTCCAGGGCTATAGGCCTCCACTAAAGGCCCAAAATGATGCACTGAGGCTGGGTTAACATGCTCCAGCACCCACACACTCACTCACAAGGCCCAGTTAGGGGCACTGAGCCTGGCCTTTGACCTCCAGGGCTACAGGCATCCACTATATGCCCCAAAATGATGCACTGAAGCTGGGTTAACACTCTCCAGCACCCCCATGCTCCCTCCCAAGGCCCAGAAAGGGGCTCTGTCTCTGGGCAGTGACCTCCAGAGCTACAGGGCTCCACTATAATGCCCAGTGGCATGCACTGAGGCTGGGTTAACACTCTCCAGCACCCCTATGCTCCCTCCCAAGGCCCAGAAAGGGGCTCTGTCTCTGGCCTTTGACCTCCAGGGCTACAGGCCTCCACTATAAGGCCCAAAATGATGCACTGAAGCTGGATTAACAGGCTCCAGCACCCCCATGCTCCCTCCCATGGCCCAGTAAGAGGCTCTGTCTCTGGCCTTTGACCTCCAGGGCTACAGGCCTCCACTATAAGGACCAAAATGATGCACTGAAGCTGGGTTAACAGGCTCCAGCACCCACACACTCACTCACAAGGCCCAGTTATGGGCACTGAGCCTGGCCTTTGACCTCCAGGGCTACAGGCCTCCACTATATGCCCCAAAATGATGCACTGAAGCTGGGTTAACACTCTCCAGCACCCACACACCCACTCACAAGGCCCAGAAAGGGGCTCTGTCTCTGGGCAGTGAGCTCCAGGCCTACAGGCCTCCACTATAAGGCCCAAAATGATGCACTGAAGCTGGGTTAACACCCTCCAGCACCCCTATGCTCCCTCCCAAGGCCCAGTAAGAGGCTCTGTCTCTGGGCAGTGACCTCCAGGGCTATAGGCCTCCACTATAAGGCCCAAAATGATGCACTGAGGCTGGGTTAACACTCTCCAGCACCCATATGCTCCCTCCCAAGGCCCAGAAAGGGGCTCTGTCTCTGGGCAGTGAGCTCCAGGCCTACAGGCCTCCACTATAAGGCCCAAAATGATGCACTGAAGCTGGGTTAACACCCTCCAGCACCCCTATGCTCCCTCCCAAGGCCCAGTAAGAGGCTCTGTCTCTGGGCAGTGACCTCCAGGGCTATAGGCCTCCACTATATGCCCCAAAATGATGCACTGAGGCTGGGTTAACAGGCTCCAGCACCCACACACTCACTCACAAGGCCCAGTAGGAGGCTCTCTCTGGGCTGATGACCTCCAGGGCTATAGGCCTCCACTAAAGGCCCAAAATGATGCACTGAGGCTGGGTTAACATGCTCCAGCACCACACTCACTCACAAGGCCCAGTTAGGGGCACTGAGCCTGGCCTTTGACCTCCAGGGCTACAGGCATCCACTATATGCCCCAAAATGATGCACTGAAGCTGGGTTAACACTCTCCAGCACCCCCATGCTCCCTCCCAAGGCCCAGAAAGGGGCTCTGTCTCTGGGCAGTGACCTCCAGAGCTACAGGGCTCCACTATAATGCCCAGTGGCATGCACTGAGGCTGGGTTAACACTCTCCAGCACCCCTATGCTCCCTCCCAAGGCCCAGAAAGGGGCTCTGTCTCTGGCCTTTGACCTCCAGGGCTACAGGCCTCCACTATAAGGCCCAAAATGATGCACTGAAGCTGGATTAACAGGCTCCAGCACCCCCATGCTCCCTCCCATGGCCCAGTAAGAGGCTCTGTCTCTGGCCTTTGACCTCCAGGGCTACAGGCCTCCACTATAAGGACCAAAATGATGCACTGAAGCTGGGTTAACAGGCTCCAGCACCCCCATGCTCCCTCCCATGGCCCAGTAAGAGGCTCTGTCTCTGGGCAGTGACCTCCAGGGCTATAGGCCTCCAATATAAGGCCATGGTTGTGGCTCTGAGCCTGGCCTTTGACCTCCAGGGCTACAGGCCTCCACTATATGCCCCAAAATGATGCACTGAAGCTGGGTTAACATGCTCCAGCACCCACACACTCACTCACAAGGCCCAGTAGGAGGCTCTGTCTCTGGCCTTGACCTCCAGGGCTACAGGCCTTCTCTAAAGGCCCAAAATGATGCACTGAAGCTGGGTTAACAGGCTCCAGCACCCACACACTCACTCACAAGGCCCAGAAAGAGGCTCTGTCTCTGGCCTTTGACCTCCAGGGCTACAGGCATCCACTATAAGGCCATGCCTGTGGCTCTAAGTCTGGCTGATGACCTCCAGGGCTACAGGCCTCCACTATATGCCCCAAAATGATGCACTGAGGCTGGGTTAACAGGCTCCAGCACCCACACACTCACTCCCAAGGCCCAGTTAGGGGCACTGTCTCTTGGGCAGTGACCTCCAGGGCTACAGGCCTCCACTATAAGGCCCAAAATGATGCACTGAAGCTGGGTTAACAGGCTCCAGCACCCCATGCTCCCTCCCATGGCCCAGTAAGAGGCTCTGTCTCTGGCCTTTGACCTCCAGGGCTACAGGCCTCCACTATAAGGCCCAAAATGATGCACTGAAGCTGGGTTAACACCCTCCAGCAGCCACACACTCAATCACAAGGCCCAGAAAGGGGCTCTGTCTCTGGGCAGTGACCTCCAGGGCTACAGGCCTCCACTATATGCCCCAAAATGATGCACTGAAGCTGGGTTAACACTCTCCAGCACCCCCATGCTGCCTCCCATGGCCCAGTAGGAGGCTCTGTCTCTGGACAGTGCCCTCCAGGGCTACAGGCCTCCACTGAAAGGCCCAAAATGATGCACTGAAGCTGGGTTAACACTCTCCAGCACCCCCATGCTGCCTCCCATGGCCCAGTAGGAGGCTCTGTCTCTGGACAGTGCCCTCCAGGGCTATAGTCCTCCACTAAAAGGCCCAAAATGATGCACTGAGGCTGGGTTAACACCCTCCAGCACCCACACACTCACTCCCAAGGCCCAGTAAGGGGCTCTGTCTCTGGGCTGATGACCTCCAGGGCTATAGTCCTCCACTAAAAGGCCCAAAATGATGCACTGAGGCTGGGTTAACAGGCTCCAGCACCCACACACTCACTCACAAGGCCCAGTAGGAGGCTCTGTCTCTGGGCAGTGACCTCCAGGGCTATAGGCCTCCACTATAAGGCCATGGTTGTGGCTCTGAGTCTGGCCTTTGACCTCCAGGGCTACAAGCCTCCACTATATGCCCCAAAATGATGCACTGAGGCTGGGTTAACAGGCTCCAGCACCCACACACTCACTCACAAGGCCCAGTAGGAGGCTCTGTCTCTGGGCTGATGACCTCCAGGGCTATAGGCCTCCACTATATGCCCCAAAATGATGCACTGAGGCTGGGTTAACAGGCTCCAGCACCCACACACTCACTCACAAGGCCCAGTAGGAGGCTCTCTCTGGGCTGATGACCTCCAGGGCTATAGGCCTCCACTATATGCCCAAAATGATGCACTGAAGCTGGGTTAACACTCTCCAGCACCCCTATGCTCCTCCCAAGGCCCAGACAGGGGCTCTGTCTCTGGGCAGTGACCTCCAGGGCTACAGGCCTCCACTATAAGGCCCAGTGGCATGCACTGAGGCTGGGTTAACACTCTCCAGCACCCACACACTCACTCCAAAGGCCCAGAAAGGTGCTCTGTCTCTGGGCTGATGACCTCCAGGGCTGCAGGCCTCCACTATAAGGCCCAGTGGCATGCACTGACACTGGGTTAACACCCTCCAGCACCCCCTTGCTCCCTCCCAAGGCCCAGTAAGAGGCTCTGTCTCTGGGCAGTGACCTCCAGGCCTATAGGCCTCCACTATAAGGCCCAGTGGCATGCACTGACACTGGGTTAACACCCTCCAGCACCCCCATGCTCCCTCCCAAGGCCCAGAAAGGGGCTCTGTCTCTGGGCTGATGACCTCCAGAGCTACAGGCCTCCACTATATGCCCCAAAATGATGCACTGAAGCTGGGTTAACATGCTCCAGCACCCCCCATGCTCCCTCCAAGGGCCCAGAAAGGGGCACTGAGCCTGGCCTTTGACCTCCAGGGCTACAGGCCTCCACTATAAGGCCATGCTTGAGGCTCTGAGTCTGGCCTTTGACCTCCAGGGCTACAGGCCTCCACTATATGCCCCAAAATGATGCACTGAAGCTGGGTTAACACCCTTCAGCAGCCACACACTCACTCCCAAGGCCCAGTAAGAGGCTCTGTGTCTGGGCTGATGACCTCCAGGGCTACAGGCCTCCACTATATGCCCCAAAATGAGGCACTGAGGCTGGGTTAACAGGCTCCAGCACCCACACACTCACTCACAAGGCCCAGAAAGGGCCACTGAGCCTGGCCTTTGACCTCCAGGGCTATAGGCCTCCACTATAAGGCCCAAAATGATGCACTAAGGCTGGGTTAACACTCTCCAGCACCCATATGCTCCCTCCCAAGGCCCAGAAAGGGGCTCTGTCTCTGGCCTTTGACCTCCAGGGCTACAGGCCTCCACTATATGCCCCAAAATGATGCACTGAAGCTGGGGTAACACCCTCCAGCACCAACACACTCACTTACAAGGCCCAGAAAGAGGCTCTGTCTCCGGGCAGTGACCTCCAGGGCTACAGGCCTCCACTATATGCCCCAAAATGATGCACTGAAGTTGGGTTAACACCCTCCAGCACCCCCATGCTCCCTCCCATGGCCCAGTAAGAGGCTCTGTCTCTGGGCAGTGACCTCCAGGGCTACAGGCCTCCACTATAAGGCCATGCCTGTGGCTCTGTCTCTGGGCTGATGACCTCCAGGGCTACAGGCCTCCACTATATGCCCCAAAATGATGCACTGAAGCTGGGTTAACACCCTCCAGCACCCCTATGCTCCCTCCCAAGGCCCAGTAAGAGGCTCTGTCTCTGGGCAGTGACCTCCAGGGCTCCCAGCCTCCCCATAAGCCCCAAAGACATGCACTCACACTGGGCTAACACCCTCCAGCACCCACACACTCCTCCCAAGGCCCAGAAAGAGGCTCTGTCTCTGGGCAGTGACCTCCAGGCCTACAGGCCTCCACTATAAGCCCCTGTCTCCACCTCTAAGTCTGGCTGATGACCTCCAGGGCTCCCAGCCTCCCCATAAGCCCCAAAGACATGCACTCACACTGGGCTAACACCCTCCAGCACCCACACACTCACTCCCCAGGCCCACTTAGGGGCTCTGACTCTGGGCAGTGACCTCCAGGGCTATAGGCCTCCACTATAAGGCCCAAAATGATGCACTGAGGCTGGGTTAACACTCTCCAGCACCCATATGCTCCCTCCCAAGGCCCAGAAAGGGGCTCTGTCTCTGGGCAGTAACCTCCAGGGCTACAGGCCTCCGCTATAAGGCCATGCTTGTGGCTCTGAGCCTGGCCTTTGACCTCCAGGGCTACAGGCCTCCACTATATGCCCCAAAATGATGCACTGAAGCTGGGTTAACACTCTCCAGCACCCCTATGCGCCCTCCCAAGGCCCAGGTATGGGCACTGAGCCTGGCCTTTGACCTCCAGGGCTACAGGCCTCCACTATATGCCCCAAAATGATGCACTGAAGCTGGGTTAAAGCCCTCCAGCACCCACACACTCACTCACAAGGCCCAGAAAGGGGCTCTGTCTCTGGGCAGTGACCTCCAGGGCTACAGGCCTCCACTATAAGGCCCAGTGGCATGCACTGAGGCTGGGTTAACACTCTCCAGCACCCACACACTCACTCACAAGGCCCAGTAAGAGGCTCTGTCTCTAGGCAGTGACCTCCAGGGCTGCAGGCCTCCACTAAAAGCCCCAAAATGATGCACTGAAGCTGGGTTAACAGGCTCCAGCACCCACACACTCACTCACAAGGCCCAGTTATGGGCACTGAGCCTGGCCTTTGACCTCCAGGGCTACAGGCCTCCACTATATGCCCCAAAATGATGCACTGAAGCTGGGTTAACACTCTCCAGCACCCACACACCCACTCACAAGGCCCAGAAAGGGGCTCTGTCTCTGGGCAGTGAGCTCCAGGCCTACAGGCCTCCACTATAAGGCCCAAAATGATGCACTGAAGCTGGGTTAACACCCTCCAGCACCCCTATGCTCCCTCCCAAGGCCCAGTAAGAGGCTCTGTCTCTGGGCAGTGACCTCCAGGGCTATAGGCCTCCACTATAAGGCCCAAAATGATGCACTGAGGCTGGGTTAACACTCTCCAGCACCCATATGCTCCCTCCCAAGGCCCAGAAAGGGGCTCTGTCTCTGGGCAGTGAGCTCCAGGCCTACAGGCCTCCACTATAAGGCCCAAAATGATGCACTGAAGCTGGGTTAACACCCTCCAGCACCCCTATGCTCCCTCCCAAGGCCCAGTAAGAGGCTCTGTCTCTGGGCAGTGACCTCCAGGGCTATAGGCCTCCACTATATGCCCCAAAATGATGCACTGAGGCTGGGTTAACAGGCTCCAGCACCCACACACTCACTCACAAGGCCCAGTAGGAGGCTCTCTCTCTGGGCTGATGACCT
Source organism: Percina caprodes (assembly GCA_013375575.1). NCBI lineage: Eukaryota > Metazoa > Chordata > Actinopteri > Perciformes > Percidae > Percina > Percina caprodes. Next base: position 29,654 of record JABXJD010002731.1, on the reverse strand, counting down.
CCAGGGCTATAGGCCTCCACTAAAAGGCCCAAAATGATGCACTGAGGCTGGGTTAACATGCTCCAGCACCCACACACTCACTCACAAGGCCCAGTTAGGGGCACTGAGCCTGGCCTTTGACCTCCAGGGCTACAGGCATCCACTATATGCCCCAAAATGATGCACTGAAGCTGGGTTAACACTCTCCAGCACCCCCATGCTCCCTCCCAAGGCCCAGAAAGGGGCTCTGTCTCTGGGCAGTGACCTCCAGAGCTACAGGGCTCCACTATAATGCCCAGTGGCATGCACTGAGGCTGGGTTAACACTCTCCAGCACCCCTATGCTCCCTCCCAAGGCCCAGAAAGGGGCTCTGTCTCTGGCCTTTGACCTCCAGGGCTACAGGCCTCCACTATAAGGCCCAAAATGATGCACTGAAGCTGGATTAACAGGCTCCAGCACCCCCATGCTCCCTCCCATGGCCCAGTAAGAGGCTCTGTCTCTGGCCTTTGACCTCCAGGGCTACAGGCCTCCACTATAAGGACCAAAATGATGCACTGAAGCTGGGTTAACAGGCTCCAGCACCCACACACTCACTCACAAGGCCCAGTTATGGGCACTGAGCCTGGCCTTTGACCTCCAGGGCTACAGGCCTCCACTATATGCCCCAAAATGATGCACTGAAGCTGGGTTAACACTCTCCAGCACCCACACACCCACTCACAAGGCCCAGAAAGGGGCTCTGTCTCTGGGCAGTGAGCTCCAGGCCTACAGGCCTCCACTATAAGGCCCAAAATGATGCACTGAAGCTGGGTTAACACCCTCCAGCACCCCTATGCTCCCTCCCAAGGCCCAGTAAGAGGCTCTGTCTCTGGGCAGTGACCTCCAGGGCTATAGGCCTCCACTATAAGGCCCAAAATGATGCACTGAGGCTGGGTTAACACTCTCCAGCACCCATATGCTCCCTCCCAAGGCCCAGAAAGGGGCTCTGTCTCTGGGCAGTGAGCTCCAGGCCTACAGGCCTCCACTATAAGGCCCAAAATGATGCACTGAAGCTGGGTTAACACCCTCCAGCACCCCTATGCTCCCTCCCAAGGCCCAGTAAGAGGCTCTGTCTCTGGGCAGTGACCTCCAGGGCTATAGGCCTCCACTATATGCCCCAAAATGATGCACTGAGGCTGGGTTAACAGGCTCCAGCACCCACACACTCACTCACAAGGCCCAGTAGGAGGCTCTCTCTCTGGGCTGATGACCTCCAGGGCTATAGGCCTCCACTAAAAGGCCCAAAATGATGCACTGAGGCTGGGTTAACATGCTCCAGCACCCACACACTCACTCACAAGGCCCAGTTAGGGGCACTGAGCCTGGCCTTTGACCTCCAGGGCTACAGGCATCCACTATATGCCCCAAAATGATGCACTGAAGCTGGGTTAACACTCTCCAGCACCCCCATGCTCCCTCCCAAGGCCCAGAAAGGGGCTCTGTCTCTGGGCAGTGACCTCCAGAGCTACAGGGCTCCACTATAATGCCCAGTGGCATGCACTGAGGCTGGGTTAACACTCTCCAGCACCCCTATGCTCCCTCCCAAGGCCCAGAAAGGGGCTCTGTCTCTGGCCTTTGACCTCCAGGGCTACAGGCCTCCACTATAAGGCCCAAAATGATGCACTGAAGCTGGATTAACAGGCTCCAGCACCCCCATGCTCCCTCCCATGGCCCAGTAAGAGGCTCTGTCTCTGGCCTTTGACCTCCAGGGCTACAGGCCTCCACTATAAGGACCAAAATGATGCACTGAAGCTGGGTTAACAGGCTCCAGCACCCCCATGCTCCCTCCCATGGCCCAGTAAGAGGCTCTGTCTCTGGGCAGTGACCTCCAGGGCTATAGGCCTCCAATATAAGGCCATGGTTGTGGCTCTGAGCCTGGCCTTTGACCTCCAGGGCTACAGGCCTCCACTATATGCCCCAAAATGATGCACTGAAGCTGGGTTAACATGCTCCAGCACCCACACACTCACTCACAAGGCCCAGTAGGAGGCTCTGTCTCTGGCCTTTGACCTCCAGGGCTACAGGCCTTCTCTAAAAGGCCCAAAATGATGCACTGAAGCTGGGTTAACAGGCTCCAGCACCCACACACTCACTCACAAGGCCCAGAAAGAGGCTCTGTCTCTGGCCTTTGACCTCCAGGGCTACAGGCATCCACTATAAGGCCATGCCTGTGGCTCTAAGTCTGGCTGATGACCTCCAGGGCTACAGGCCTCCACTATATGCCCCAAAATGATGCACTGAGGCTGGGTTAACAGGCTCCAGCACCCACACACTCACTCCCAAGGCCCAGTTAGGGGCACTGTCTCTGGGCAGTGACCTCCAGGGCTACAGGCCTCCACTATAAGGCCCAAAATGATGCACTGAAGCTGGGTTAACAGGCTCCAGCACCCCATGCTCCCTCCCATGGCCCAGTAAGAGGCTCTGTCTCTGGCCTTTGACCTCCAGGGCTACAGGCCTCCACTATAAGGCCCAAAATGATGCACTGAAGCTGGGTTAACACCCTCCAGCAGCCACACACTCAATCACAAGGCCCAGAAAGGGGCTCTGTCTCTGGGCAGTGACCTCCAGGGCTACAGGCCTCCACTATATGCCCCAAAATGATGCACTGAAGCTGGGTTAACACTCTCCAGCACCCCCATGCTGCCTCCCATGGCCCAGTAGGAGGCTCTGTCTCTGGACAGTGCCCTCCAGGGCTACAGGCCTCCACTGAAAGGCCCAAAATGATGCACTGAAGCTGGGTTAACACTCTCCAGCACCCCCATGCTGCCTCCCATGGCCCAGTAGGAGGCTCTGTCTCTGGACAGTGCCCTCCAGGGCTATAGTCCTCCACTAAAAGGCCCAAAATGATGCACTGAGGCTGGGTTAACACCCTCCAGCACCCACACACTCACTCCCAAGGCCCAGTAAGGGGCTCTGTCTCTGGGCTGATGACCTCCAGGGCTATAGTCCTCCACTAAAAGGCCCAAAATGATGCACTGAGGCTGGGTTAACAGGCTCCAGCACCCACACACTCACTCACAAGGCCCAGTAGGAGGCTCTGTCTCTGGGCAGTGACCTCCAGGGCTATAGGCCTCCACTATAAGGCCATGGTTGTGGCTCTGAGTCTGGCCTTTGACCTCCAGGGCTACAAGCCTCCACTATATGCCCCAAAATGATGCACTGAGGCTGGGTTAACAGGCTCCAGCACCCACACACTCACTCACAAGGCCCAGTAGGAGGCTCTGTCTCTGGGCTGATGACCTCCAGGGCTATAGGCCTCCACTATATGCCCCAAAATGATGCACTGAGGCTGGGTTAACAGGCTCCAGCACCCACACACTCACTCACAAGGCCCAGTAGGAGGCTCTCTCTCTGGGCTGATGACCTCCAGGGCTATAGGCCTCCACTATATGCCCAAAATGATGCACTGAAGCTGGGTTAACACTCTCCAGCACCCCTATGCTCCCTCCCAAGGCCCAGACAGGGGCTCTGTCTCTGGGCAGTGACCTCCAGGGCTACAGGCCTCCACTATAAGGCCCAGTGGCATGCACTGAGGCTGGGTTAACACTCTCCAGCACCCACACACTCACTCCAAAGGCCCAGAAAGGTGCTCTGTCTCTGGGCTGATGACCTCCAGGGCTGCAGGCCTCCACTATAAGGCCCAGTGGCATGCACTGACACTGGGTTAACACCCTCCAGCACCCCCTTGCTCCCTCCCAAGGCCCAGTAAGAGGCTCTGTCTCTGGGCAGTGACCTCCAGGCCTATAGGCCTCCACTATAAGGCCCAGTGGCATGCACTGACACTGGGTTAACACCTCCAGCACCCCCATGCTCCCTCCCAAGGCCCAGAAAGGGGCTCTGTCTCTGGGCTGATGACCTCCAGAGCTACAGGCCTCCACTATATGCCCCAAAATGATGCACTGAAGCTGGGTTAACATGCTCCAGCACCCCCCATGCTCCCTCCAAGGGCCCAGAAAGGGGCACTGAGCCTGGCCTTTGACCTCCAGGGCTACAGGCCTCCACTATAAGGCCATGCTTGAGGCTCTGAGTCTGGCCTTTGACCTCCAGGGCTACAGGCCTCCACTATATGCCCCAAAATGATGCACTGAAGCTGGGTTAACACCCTTCAGCAGCCACACACTCACTCCCAAGGCCCAGTAAGAGGCTCTGTGTCTGGGCTGATGACCTCCAGGGCTACAGGCCTCCACTATATGCCCCAAAATGAGGCACTGAGGCTGGGTTAACAGGCTCCAGCACCCACACACTCACTCACAAGGCCCAGAAAGGGCCACTGAGCCTGGCCTTTGACCTCCAGGGCTATAGGCCTCCACTATAAGGCCCAAAATGATGCACTAAGGCTGGGTTAACACTCTCCAGCACCCATATGCTCCCTCCCAAGGCCCAGAAAGGGGCTCTGTCTCTGGCCTTTGACCTCCAGGGCTACAGGCCTCCACTATATGCCCCAAAATGATGCACTGAAGCTGGGGTAACACCCTCCAGCACCAACACACTCACTTACAAGGCCCAGAAAGAGGCTCTGTCTCCGGGCAGTGACCTCCAGGGCTACAGGCCTCCACTATATGCCCCAAAATGATGCACTGAAGTTGGGTTAACACCCTCCAGCACCCCCATGCTCCCTCCCATGGCCCAGTAAGAGGCTCTGTCTCTGGGCAGTGACCTCCAGGGCTACAGGCCTCCACTATAAGGCCATGCCTGTGGCTCTGTCTCTGGGCTGATGACCTCCAGGGCTACAGGCCTCCACTATATGCCCCAAAATGATGCACTGAAGCTGGGTTAACACCCTCCAGCACCCCTATGCTCCCTCCCAAGGCCCAGTAAGAGGCTCTGTCTCTGGGCAGTGACCTCCAGGGCTCCCAGCCTCCCCATAAGCCCCAAAGACATGCACTCACACTGGGCTAACACCCTCCAGCACCCACACACTCACTCCCAAGGCCCAGAAAGAGGCTCTGTCTCTGGGCAGTGACCTCCAGGCCTACAGGCCTCCACTATAAGCCCCTGTCTCCACCTCTAAGTCTGGCTGATGACCTCCAGGGCTCCCAGCCTCCCCCATAAGCCCCAAAGACATGCACTCACACTGGGCTAACACCCTCCAGCACCCACACACTCACTCCCCAGGCCCACTTAGGGGCTCTGACTCTGGGCAGTGACCTCCAGGGCTATAGGCCTCCACTATAAGGCCCAAAATGATGCACTGAGGCTGGGTTAACACTCTCCAGCACCCATATGCTCCCTCCCAAGGCCCAGAAAGGGGCTCTGTCTCTGGGCAGTAACCTCCAGGGCTACAGGCCTCCGCTATAAGGCCATGCTTGTGGCTCTGAGCCTGGCCTTTGACCTCCAGGGCTACAGGCCTCCACTATATGCCCCAAAATGATGCACTGAAGCTGGGTTAACACTCTCCAGCACCCCTATGCGCCCTCCCAAGGCCCAGGTATGGGCACTGAGCCTGGCCTTTGACCTCCAGGGCTACAGGCCTCCACTATATGCCCCAAAATGATGCACTGAAGCTGGGTTAAAGCCCTCCAGCACCCACACACTCACTCACAAGGCCCAGAAAGGGGCTCTGTCTCTGGGCAGTGACCTCCAGGGCTACAGGCCTCCACTATAAGGCCCAGTGGCATGCACTGAGGCTGGGTTAACACTCTCCAGCACCCACACACTCACTCACAAGGCCCAGTAAGAGGCTCTGTCTCTAGGCAGTGACCTCCAGGGCTGCAGGCCTCCACTAAAAGCCCCAAAATGATGCACTGAAGCTGGGTTAACAGGCTCCAGCACCACACTCACTCACAAGGCCCAGTTATGGGCACTGAGCCTGGCCTTTGACCTCCAGGGCTACAGGCCTCCACTATATGCCCCAAAATGATGCACTGAAGCTGGGTTAACACTCTCCAGCACCCACACACCCACTCACAAGGCCCAGAAAGGGGCTCTGTCTCTGGGCAGTGAGCTCCAGGCCTACAGGCCTCCACTATAAGGCCCAAAATGATGCACTGAAGCTGGGTTAACACCCTCCAGCACCCCTATGCTCCCTCCCAAGGCCCAGTAAGAGGCTCTGTCTCTGGGCAGTGACCTCCAGGGCTATAGGCCTCCACTATAAGGCCCAAAATGATGCACTGAGGCTGGGTTAACACTCTCCAGCACCCATATGCTCCCTCCCAAGGCCCAGAAAGGGGCTCTGTCTCTGGGCAGTGAGCTCCAGGCCTACAGGCCTCCACTATAAGGCCCAAAATGATGCACTGAAGCTGGGTTAACACCCTCCAGCACCCCTATGCTCCCTCCCAAGGCCCAGTAAGAGGCTCTGTCTCTGGGCAGTGACCTCCAGGGCTATAGGCCTCCACTATATGCCCCAAAATGATGCACTGAGGCTGGGTTAACAGGCTCCAGCACCCACACACTCACTCACAAGGCCCAGTAGGAGGCTCTCTCTCTGGGCTGATGACCTCCAGGGCTATAGGCCTCCACTAAAAGGCCCAAAATGATGCACTGAGGCTGGGTTAACATGCTCCAGCACCCACACACTCACTCACAAGGCCCAGTTAGGGGCACTGAGCCTGGCCTTTGACCTCCAGGGCTACAGGCATCCACTATATGCCCCAAAATGATGCACTGAAGCTGGGTTAACACTCTCCAGCACCCCCATGCTCCCTCCCAAGGCCCAGAAAGGGGCTCTGTCTCTGGGCAGTGACCTCCAGAGCTACAGGGCTCCACTATAATGCCCAGTGGCATGCACTGAGGCTGGGTTAACACTCTCCAGCACCCCTATGCTCCCTCCCAAGGCCCAGAAAGGGGCTCTGTCTCTGGCCTTTGACCTCCAGGGCTACAGGCCTCCACTATAAGGCCCAAAATGATGCACTGAAGCTGGATTAACAGGCTCCAGCACCCCCATGCTCCCTCCCATGGCCCAGTAAGAGGCTCTGTCTCTGGCCTTTGACCTCCAGGGCTACAGGCCTCCACTATAAGGACCAAAATGATGCACTGAAGCTGGGTTAACAGGCTCCAGCACCCCCATGCTCCCTCCCATGGCCCAGTAAGAGGCTCTGTCTCTGGGCAGTGACCTCCAGGGCTATAGGCCTCCAATATAAGGCCATGGTTGTGGCTCTGAGCCTGGCCTTTGACCTCCAGGGCTACAGGCCTCCACTATATGCCCCAAAATGATGCACTGAAGCTGGGTTAACATGCTCCAGCACCCACACACTCACTCACAAGGCCCAGTAGGAGGCTCTGTCTCTGGCCTTTGACCTCCAGGGCTACAGGCCTTCTCTAAAAGGCCCAAAATGATGCACTGAAGCTGGGTTAACAGGCTCCAGCACCCACACACTCACTCACAAGGCCCAGAAAGAGGCTCTGTCTCTGGCCTTTGACCTCCAGGGCTACAGGCATCCACTATAAGGCCATGCCTGTGGCTCTAAGTCTGGCTGATGACCTCCAGGGCTACAGGCCTCCACTATATGCCCCAAAATGATGCACTGAGGCTGGGTTAACAGGCTCCAGCACCCACACACTCACTCCCAAGGCCCAGTTAGGGGCACTGTCTCTGGGCAGTGACCTCCAGGGCTACAGGCCTCCACTATAAGGCCCAAAATGATGCACTGAAGCTGGGTTAACAGGCTCCAGCACCCCCATGCTCCCTCCCATGGCCCAGTAAGAGGCTCTGTCTCTGGCCTTTGACCTCCAGGGCTACAGGCCTCCACTATAAGGCCCAAAATGATGCACTGAAGCTGGGTTAACACCCTCCAGCAGCCACACACTCAATCACAAGGCCCAGAAAGGGGCTCTGTCTCTGGGCAGTGACCTCCAGGGCTACAGGCCTCCACTATATGCCCCAAAATGATGCACTGAAGCTGGGTTAACACTCTCCAGCACCCCCATGCTCCCTCCCAAGGCCCAGTAGGAGGCTCTGTCTCTGGACAGTGACCTCCAGGGCTACAGGCCTCCACTAAAGGCCCAAAATGATGCACTGAAGCTGGGTTAACACTCTCCAGCACCCCCATGCTCCTCCCATGGCCCAGTAGGAGGCTCTGTCTCTGGACAGTGACCTCCAGGGCTATAGGCCTCCACTATAAGGCCCAAAATGATGCACTGAGGCTGGGTTAACACCCTCCAGCACCCACACACTCACTCCCAAGGCCCAGTAAGGGGCTCTGTCTCTGGGCTGATGACCTCCAGGGCTATAGGCCTCCACTAAAGGCCCAAAATGATGCACTGAGGCTGGGTTAACAGGCTCCAGCACCCACACACTCACTCCCAAGGCCCAGAAAGAGGCTCTGTCTCTGGGCAGTGACCTCCAGGCCTACAGGCCTCCACTATAAGCCCCTGTCTCCACCTCTAAGTCTGGCTGATGACCTCCAGGGCTCCCAGCCTCCCCATAAGCCCCAAAGACATGCACTCTCACTGGGCTAACACCCTACACCATGCTCCCCACTAACTGCCTGGAAGTCTGCCCACGACCTCCATGCCCACCAGCCTCCCTCAACCCCAACACAAACCCTCCAGGCCCGCCAGCCCAACACACCCCTACCCCTTACTCCGACCCTCCAGGGACCCTGCGCACCAGGCGGACCTGTGTACCCGAACTTAAGCACCCCTCCTCGGACTAAACACCCCCATCCACCTCCGCCGGAGTTTCGTGCCCCTGGTAACCTAAATAAAACTTTGTACCCCTGGTAACCTATCTAAACCTTCGTGCCCCTGGTTACCTAACTTTTTTCTAAGTGTCTCAACACTTTGAAAATTTTAGATTATTTTTCGTGCCCCTGGTTACCTAACTTTTTTTTCTAAGTGTCTCAACACTTTGAAACTTTTTAGATTTTTTTTTTTTTTTCGTGCCCCTGGTTACCTAAGTGTTCCAATACTTTAACATTGCCTACCTTAAGAGAGTCATGGCTACTCCCTCCGTTTGGACTCTGCCGTTTTTTTTCTAAGTGTTGAGCTCCAGGGACCCAAGGAGGTCCGACAGGGGCTGAGCCGCGCTCAGGCCTCACAGTCGGCCTCCTCTCCGGTCCCCACACCCCCATGGATGTGGGGACTCTGCCGTTTTTTCTAAGTGTTGAGCTCCAGGGACATGAGGGAGGTCCGACAGGGGCTGAGCCGCGCTCAGGCCTCACGGTCGGCCTCCCTCTCCGGTCCCCACACCCCGGTGGATGTGGGGACTCTGCCGTTTTTCTAAGTGTTGAGCTCCAGGGACATGAGGGAGGTCCGACAGGGGCTGAGCCCGCGCTCAGGCCTCACGGTCGGCCTCCTCTCCGGTCCCCACACCCCGGTGGATGTGGGGACTCTGCCGTTTTTCTAAGTGTTGAGCTCCAGGGACATGAGGGAGGTCCGACAGGGGCTGAGCCCGCGCTCAGGCCTCACAGTCGGCCTCCCTCTCCGGTCCCCACACCCCCATGGATGTGGGGACTCCGCCGTTTTTTTCTAAGTGTCTCAATACTTTGAAACTTTTCAATTTTTTTTCGCGCCCTGGTACAATAACTGACTTCCAGAGAGAGGAGGAGGTCGGACCGGGCTGAGCCCACGCTCAGGCCTCACGGTCGGCCTCCCTCTCCGGTCCCCACACCCCCCATGGATGTGGGGACTCTGCCGTTTTTTTTCTAAGTGTTGAGCTCCAGGGACATGAGGGGAGGTCCGACAGGAGCTGAGCCC
>JABXJD010002731.1:0-10000 GCA_013375575.1 Percina caprodes | reverse complement strand
AATTTCGGGACTTTGAAAATTTCGACCGGGAAGGTGACCCATAAGCGGGACAAGGTCCACCGCTTCTGCATACTCCCTTCTCCGGTCGGCACTTAGAAAATTTCGGGACTTTGAAAAATTTCGACCGGGAAGGTGACTCATAAGCGGGACAAGGTCCACCGCTTCTGCATACTCCCTTCTCCGGTCGGCACTTAAAAAAATTTCGGGACTTTGAAAAATTTCGACCGGGAAGGTGACCATAAGGGACAAGGTCCACCGGCATTCTCCCCTTCTCGGTCGGCACTTAAAAAATTTCCACACTTTGAAAATTTCGACCGGGGAAGGTGACCATAAAGCGGGACAAGGTCCGCTTCGCATTCTCCCCTTCTCGGTCGGCACTTAGAATTTCCACACCGAAAATTTTCGACCGGGGAAGGTGACCCATAAGCGGGACAAGGTCCACCTTCTGCATACTCCCCTTCTCCGGTCGGCACTTAGAAAAAATTCGGGACTTTGAAAATTTCGACCGGAAGGTGACATAAGCGGGACAAGGTCCACCGCTTCTGCACTCCCTTCTCCGTCGGCCTTAAAAATACCACACTTTGAAAAATTTCGACCGGGAAGGTGACTCATAAGCGGGACAAGGTCCACCGCTTCTGCATACTCCCCTTCTCCGGTCGGCACTTAGAAAAATTTGGGACTTTGAAAATTTTCGGCCGGGAAGAGTGACCCATAGCGGGACAGGTCACCGCTTCTGCATACTCCCCTTCTCGGGTTGTGGCACTTAAATTCGGGACTTTGAAAATTTTCGACCGGGAAGGTGACCATAAGCGGGACAAGGTCCACCGCTTCTGCATACTCCCCTTCTCGGTCGGCACTTAGAAAAATTTCCACACTTTGAAAAATTTCGACCGGGAAGGTGACTCATAAGCGGGACAAGGTCCACCGCTTCTGCGCCTCCCCTTCTCCGGTCGGCACCCAGAAAGCGAAGCGGCTCAGCACGCTCTCTCCGGGAGCTTCCTCCGGAGAAGAGGCCTGATGAAATCATCCGGGATAGACGCACCGTGTCGGACTGAGCTGCGGGACTCTCCCTCTCACCTCCGCCAAAGTTCCTGCGGAGGAAAGGGCGTCTAAACTAAGTTAAATTCATCCGGGAGAGCGCACCGTCTTCGGACTGAGCTGTGGGCACTCTCCTCTCACCTCCGCCCGGTTCCTGCGGAGGAAAGGGCGTCTATTAAGTTAAAGTCATCCGGGAGAGACGCACCGTCTTCGGACTGAGCTGTGGGCACTCTCCCTCTCACCTCCGCCAAAGTTAAAGTGGAGGAAAGGGCGTCTAAGCGGTTAAGGTCATCGGGAGAGGCGCACCGTCTTCGGGCTGAGCTGTGGGGACTCTCCCTCTCACCTCCGCCAAAGTTAAAGTGGAGAAAGGGGCGTCTAAAGCGGTTAAAGTCATCCGGGCACGTCTTCGGACTGAGCTGTGGGGACTCTCGCTCTCACCTCCGCCAAAGTTAAAGTGGAGAAAGGCGTCTAGCGGTTAAAGTCATCCGGGAGACGCACCGTCTTCGGACTGAGCTGTGGGGACTCTCCTCTCACCTCCGCCAAAGTTAAAGTGGAGGAAAGGGCGTCTAAAGCGGTTAAAGCAATCCGGGGGAGACGCTCCGTCTTCGGACTGAGCTGTGGGGACTCTCCTATCACCTCCGCCAAAGTTAAAGTGGAGAAGGGCGTCTAAACGCGGTTAAAGCAATCCGGGAGGCGCTCCGTCTTCGGACTGAGCTGTGGGGACTCTGTCTCACCTCCGCCAAAGTTAAAGTGGAGAAAGGGCGTCTAAACGCGGTTAAAGTCATCCAGGGAAGCTTCGTCTTCGGGACTGAGCTGTGAGGACTCTCGCTCTCACCTCCGCCAAAGTTAAAGTGGAGAAAAAGGGCGTCTAAACGCGGTTAAAGTCATCCGGGAGACGCACCGTCTTCGGAGCTGAGCTGTGGGGACTCTCGCTCTCACCTCCGCCAAAGTTAAAGTGGAGGAAAGGGCGTCTAAACGGTTAAAGTCATCCGGAGACGCACCGTCTTGGGCTGAGCTGTGGGGACTCTCGCTCTCACCCTCCGCCAAAGTTAAAGTGGAGAAAGGGCGTCTAAGCGGTTAAAGTCATCCAGGGAGACGCACCGTCTTCGGAGCTGAGCTGTGGGGACTCTCGCTCTCACCTCCGCCAAAGTTAAAGTGGAGGAAAAGGGCGTCTAAGCGCGGTTAAAGCAATCCGGGAACGCTCCGTCTTCGGACTGAGCTGTGGGGACTCTCCCTATCACCTCCGCCAAAGTTAAAGTGGAGGAAAGGCGTCTAAGCCGGTTAAAGCAATCCGAGACGCTCCGTCTTCGGACTGAGCTGTGGGGACTCTGCCTATCACCTCCGCCAAAGTTAAAGTGGAGGAAAGGGCGTCTAAGCGGTTAAAGTCATCCGGGGGACGCACCGTCTTCGGACTGAGCTGTGGGGACTCTGCCTATCACCTCCGCCAAAGTTAAAGTGGAGGAAAGGGCGTCTAAGCGCGGTTAAAGTCATCCGGGAGACGCACCGTCTTCGGACTGAGCTGTGGGGACTCTGCCTATCACCTCCGCCAAAGTTAAAGTGGAGGAAAGGGCGTCTAAACGCGGTTAAAGTCATCCGGGAGACGCACCGTCTTCGGACTGAGCTGTGTCCTCTCCCTCTTCTCATGCTCCTGGTAACATCGGAAGAACCACAGGGACAAAGTGGTTGAGAAAACTTCCGTGATGAGACGCAAAAGTGCGTACTAAGCTCTGCCGACCGCCCCTGCATCCTCCGCCGGGTTACAGCGGAGGAAAGGGCGTAAATGCGGTAAAAATCGTCCGAGAGAGACGCTGCGTCCGGGGACTAAGCTCTGCTGACCGCCTCGCATCCTCCGCGGGTTACAGCGGAGGAAGAGGGCGTTAAAATGCGGTAAAAATCGTCCGAGAGAAGGCGCACCATCCGGGGACTAAGCTCTGCTGACCGCCCCTCGCATCCTCCGCCGGGTTACAGCGGAGAAAAGCGTTAAAATGCGGTAAAAATCGTCCGAGAAAAGACGCACCGTCCGGGGACTAAGCTCTGCTGCCCGCCCCTCGCATCCTCCGCGGGTTACAGCGGAGAAAGAGCGTCAAAATGCGGTAAAAATCGTCCGAGAAAAGACGCACCGTCCGGGGACTAAGCTCTGCTGACCGCCTCGCATCCTCCGCCGGGTTACAGCGGAGGAAAGGGCGTCAAAATGCGGTAAAATCGTCGAGAAAAGAGCACCGTCGGGGACTGAGCTCCGCCAGCTCTCCCTCTCATCCTCCGCCCGTTAACCATGGAGGAAACGCCGCCACATTGCCGTTAAATTCATCCGGAGAGGAACGCTCCATGAGCGGACTCACACTCCGGTGCTTCTCGTTGCCTTTCTCTGGAGGCCCATGTTTTAAAAACTGGGTTTCAAATCGTGCAGAGGGTGGCTGCCAAAACCACCCCAAGTGGCGCGCACCGGAGAAGGCAAATTTGCAGAAGCGGTACACCTCTACCGCTTCTCCTTCCTCGGTCGAAAAACTTAGAAAAAATCCCGAAATGTTCGCCCCTGGTAACCTAACGTGTTTCGACCGAGGAAGGGGCGGTTTGCAGATGCGGGTGACCTTATCCCGCTTCTGCATTTTCTGCCTTCCTCGGTCGAAATTTTTTCCTTTTTTACACTTTAGACAGGCTCCAGAGAGGTCTTGCTCAGCTTATCCCCAGTTTGTGGCTCTGTTGCTGGGCCGTGACCTCCAGGGCCATGGGCCTCCACTAGAAGGCCCAACATGATGCACTGACGCTGGGTTAACAGGCTCCAGCACCCCCATGCTCCTGCCCAAGGCCCAGTGTGAGTGTGACTGAGTCTGGCTGATGAGCTCCAGGGCTACAGGCCTCCACTATATGCCCCAAAATGATGCACTGAAGCTGGGTTAACACTCTCCAGCACCCCCATGCTGCCTCCCATGGCCCAGTAGAGGCTCTGTCTCTGGACAGTGACCTCCAGGGCTACAGGCCTCCACTAAAGGCCCAAAATGATGCACTGAAGCTGGGTTAACACTCTCCAGCACCCCCATGCTGCCTCCCATGGCCCAGTAGGAGGCTCTGTCTCTGGACAGTGCCCTCCAGGGCTACAGGCCTCCACTGAAAGGCCCAAAATGATGCACTGAAGCTGGGTTAACACTCTCCAGCACCCCCATGCTGCCTCCCATGGCCCAGTAGGAGGCTCTGTCTCTGGACAGTGCCCTCCAGGGCTATAGTCCTCCACTAAAAGGCCCAAAATGATGCACTGAGGCTGGGTTAACACCCTCCAGCACCCACACACTCACTCCCAAGGCCCAGTAAGGGGCTCTGTCTCTGGGCTGATGACCTCCAGGGCTATAGTCCTCCACTAAAGGCCCAAAATGATGCACTGAGGCTGGGTTAACAGGCTCCAGCACCCACCACTCACTCCACAAGGCCCAGTAGGAGGCTCTGTCTCTGGGCAGTGACCTCCAGGGCTATAGGCCTCCACTATAAGGCCATGGTTGTGGCTCTGAGTCTGGCCTTTGACCTCCAGGGCTACAAGCCTCCACTATATGCCCCAAAATGATGCACTGAGGCTGGGTTAACAGGCTCCAGCACCCACACTCACTCACAAGGCCCAGTAGGAGGCTCTGTCTCTGGGCTGATGACCTCCAGGGCTATAGGCCTCCACTATATGCCCCAAAATGATGCACTGAGGCTGGGTTAACAGGCTCCAGCACCCCACACTCACTCACAAGGCCCAGTAGGAGGCTCTCTCTCTGGGCTGATGACCTCCAGGGCTATAGGCCTCCACTATATGCCCAAAAATGATGCACTGAAGCTGGGTTAACACTCTCCAGCACCCTATGCTCCCTCCCAAGGCCCAGACAGGGCTCTGTCTCTGGGCAGTGACCTCCAGGGCTACAGGCCTCCACTATAAGGCCCAGTGGCATGCACTGAGGCTGGGTTAACACTCTCCAGCACCCACTCACTCAAAGGCCCAGAAAGGTGCTCTGTCTCTGGGCAGTGACCTCCAGGGCTGCAGGCCTCCACTATAAGGCCCAGTGGCATGCACTGACACTGGGTTAACACCTCCAGCACCCCCTTGCTCCCTCCCAAGGCCCAGTAGAGGCTCTGTCTCTGGGCAGTGACCTCCAGGCCTATGAGCCTCCACTATAAGGCCCAGTGGCATGCACTGACACTGGGTTAACACCCTCCAGCACCCCCATGCTCCCTCCCAAGGCCCAGAAAGGGGCTCTGTCTCTGGGCTGATGACCTCCAGAGCTACAGGCCTCCACTATATGCCCCAAAATGATGCACTGAAGCTGGGTTAACATGCTCCAGCACCCCCATGCTCCCTCCAAGGGCCCAGAAAGGAGCACTGAGCCTGGCCTTTGACCTCAGGGCTACAGGCCTCCACTATAAGGCCATGCTTGAGGCTCTGAGTCTGGCCTTTGACCTCCAGGGCTACAGGCCTCCACTATATGCCCCAAAATGATGCACTGAAGCTGGGTTAACACCCTTCAGCAGCCACACACTCCCTCCCCAAGGCCCAGTAAGAGGCTCTGTGTCTGGGCTGATGACCTCAGGGCTACAGGCCTCCACTATGCCCCAAAATGAGGCACTGAGGCTGGGTTAACAGGCTCCAGCACCCACACACTCACTCACAAGGCCCAGAAAGGGCCACTGAGCCTGGCCTTTGACCTCCAGGGCTATAGGCCTCCACTATAAGGCCCAAAATGATGCACTAAGGCTGGGTTAACACTCTCCAGCACCCATATGCTCCCTCCCAAGGCCCAGAAAGGGGCTCTGTCTCTGGCCTTTGACCTCCAGGGCTACAGGCCTCCACTATATGCCCCAAAATGATGCACTGAAGCTGGGTAACACCCTCCAGCACCAACACTCCACTTACAGGCCCAGAAAGAGGCTCTGTCTCCGGGCAGTGACCTCCAGGGCTACAGGCCTCCACTATATGCCCCAAAATGATGCACTGAAGTTGGGTTAACACCCTCCAGCACCCCCATGCTCCCTCCCATGGCCCAGTAGAGGCTCTGTCTCTGGGCAGTGACCTCCAGGGCTACAGGCCTCCACTATAAGGCCATGCCTGTGGCTCTGTCTGGGCTGATGACCTCCAGGGCTACAGGCCTCCACTATATGCCCCAAATGATGCACTGAAGCTGGGTTAACACCCTCCAGCACCCCTATGCTCCCTCCCAGAGCCCAGTAAGGGCTCTGTCTCTGGGCAGTGACCTCAGGGCTCCCAGCCTCCATAAGCCCCAAAGACATGCACTCACACTGGGCTAACACCCTCCAGCACCCACACTCACTCCCAAGGCCCAGAAAGAGGCTGTCTCTGGGCAGTGACCTCCAGGCCTACAGGCCTCCACTATAAGCCCCTGTCTCCACCTCTAAGTCTGGCTGATGACCTCCAGGGCTCCCAGCCTCCCCCATAAGCCCCAAAGACATGCACTCACACTGGCTAACACCCTCCAGCACCCACTCCTCCCAGGCCCACTAAGGGGCTCTGACTCTGGGCAGTGACCTCCAGGGCTATAGGCCTCCACTATAAGGCCCAAAATGATGCACTGAGGCTGGGTTAACACTCTCCAGCACCCATATGCTCCCTCCCAAGGCCCAGAAAGGGGCTCTGTCTCTGGGCAGTAACCTCCAGGGCTACAGGCCTCCGCTATAAGGCCATGCTTGTGGCTCTGAGCCTGGCCTTTGACCTCCAGGGCTACAGGCCTCCACTATATGCCCCAAAATGATGCACTGAAGCTGGGTTAACACTCTCCAGCACCCCTATGCGCCCTCCCAAGGCCCAGGTATGGGCACTGAGCCTGGCCTTTGACCTCCAGGGCTACAGGCCTCCACTATATGCCCCAAAATGATGCACTGAAGCTGGGTTAACACCCTCCAGCACCCACACACTCACTCACAAGGCCCAGAAAGGGGCTCTGTCTCTGGGCAGTGACCTCCAGGGCTACAGGCCTCCACTATATGCCCCAAAATGATGCACTGAAGTTGGGTTAACACCCTCCAGCACCCCCATGCTCCCTCCCATGGCCCAGTAAGAGGCTCTGTCTCTGGGCAGTGACCTCCAGGGCTACAGGCCTCCACTATAAGGCCATGCCTGTGGCTCTGTCTCTGGGCTGATGACCTCCAGGGCTACAGGCCTCCACTATATGCCCCAAAATGATGCACTGAAGCTGGGTTAACACCCTCCAGCACCCCTATTCCCTCCTCCCAAGGCCCAGTAGAGGCTCTGTCTCTGGGCAGTGACCTCTCAGGCTCCAGCCTCCCCCATAAGCCCCAAAACATGCACTCACACTGGGTAACACCCTCCAGCACCCCTCCACTCCCAAGGCCCAGAAAGAGGCTCTGTCTCTGGGCAGTGACCTCAGGCCTACAGGCCTCCACTATAAGCCCCTGTCTCCACCTCTAAGTCTGGCTGATGACCTCCAGGGCTCCCAGCCTCCCCCATAAGCCCAAAATGATGCACTCACTGGGCTAACACCCTCCAGCACCCACACTCCTCCCAAGGCCCTCCAAGGCTCTGACTCTGGGCAGTGACCTCCAGGGCTATAGGCCTCCACTATAAGGCCCAAAATGATGCACTGAGGCTGGGTTAACACTCTCCAGCACCCATATGCTCCCTCCCAAGGCCCAGAAAGGGCTCTGTCTCTGGGCAGTAACCTCCAGGGCTACAGGCCTCGCTATAAGGCCATGCTTGTGGCTCCTGAGCCTGGCCTTTGACCTCCAGGGCTACAGGCCTCCACTATATGCCCCAAAATGATGCACTGAAGCTGGGTTAACACTCTCCAGCACCCCTGCGCCCTCCCAAGGCCCAGGTATGGGCACTGAGCCTGGCCTTTGACCTCCAGGGCTACAGGCCTCCACCTGCACCCCAAAATGATGCACTGAAGCTGGGTTAACAGCCTCCAGCACCCACACACTCACTCACAAGGCCCAGAAAGGGGCTCTGTCTCTGGCAGTGACCTCCAGGGCTACAGGCCTCCACTATAAGGCCCAGTGGCATGCACTGAGGCTGGGTTAACACTCTCCAGCACCCACACTCACTCACAAGGCCCAGTAGAGGCTCTGTCTCTGGGCAGTGACCTCCAGGGCTGCAGGCCTCCACTAAAAGCCCCAAAATGATGCACTGAAGCTGGGTTAACAGGCTCCAGCACCCACACACTCACTCACAAGGCCCAGTTATGGGCACTGAGCCTGGCCTTTGACCTCCAGGGCTACAGGCCTCCACTATATGCCCCAAAATGATGCACTGAAGCTGGAGTTAACACTCTCCAGCACCCACACCTGCTCACAAGGCCCAGAAAGGGGCTCTGTCTCTGGGCAGTGAGCTCCCAGGCCTACAGGCCTCCACTATAAGGCCAATGATGCACTGAAGCTGGGTTAACACCCTCCAGCACCCCTATGCTCCCTCCAAGGCCCAGTAAGGGCTCTGTCTCTGGGCAGTGACCTCCAGGGCTATAGGCCTCCACTATAAGGCCCAAATGATGCACTGAGGCTGGATTGCACTCTCCAGCACCCATATGCTCCCTCCCAAGGCCCAGAAAGGGGCTCTGTCTCTGGGCAGTGAGCTCCAGGCCTACAGGCCTCCACTATAAGACCCAAATGATGCACTGAAGCTGGGTTAACACCCTCCAGCACCCCTATGCTCCCTCCCAAGGCCCAGTAGAGGCTCTGTCTCTGGGCAGTGACCTCCAGGGCTATAGGCCTCCACTATATGCCCCAAAATGATGCACTGAGGCTGGGTTAACAGGCTCCAGCACCCACACACTCACTCACAAGGCCCAGTAGGAGGCTCTCTCTGGGCTGATGACCTCCAGGGCTATGGCCTCCACTAAAAGGCCCAAAATGATGCACTGAAGCTGGGTTAACATGCTCCAGCACCCACACACTCACTCCAAAGGCCCAGTCAGGCACTGAGCCTGGCCTTTGACCTCCAGGGCTACAGGCATCCTGCCATGCCCCAAAATGATGCACTGAAGCTGGGTTAACACTCCAACACCCACACCCTCCCAGGCCCAGAAAGGGGCTCTGTCTCTGGGCAGTGACCTCCCAGGGCTACAGGGCTCCACTATAATGCCAGTGGCATGCACTGAGGCTGAGGTTAACACTCTCCAGCACCCCTATGCTCCCTCCAAGGCCCAGAAGGGGCTCTGTCTCTGGCCTTTGACCTCCAGGGCTACAGGCCTCCACTATAAGGCCCAAAATGATGCACTGAAGCTGGATTAACTGACTCCAGCACATGCTCCCTCCCATACCCAGTCCAAGGCTCTGTCTCTGGCCCGGCCTCCAGGGCTACAGGCCTCCACTAAAAGACCAAAATGATGCACTGAAGCTGGGTTAACAGGCTCCAGCACCCACACACTCACTCACAAGGCCCAGTTATGGGCACTGAGCCCTTTGACCTCCAGGGCTACAGGCCTCCACTATATGCCCCAAAATGATGCACTGAAGCTGGGTTAACACTCTCACCCACCCCCTCTGCAGGCCCAGAAAGGGGCTCTGTCTCTGGGCAGTGACCAGGCCTACAGGGCCCTCCCACTATAAGAGGGCCAGTAATGATCCAGATGAAAGCTGGGTTCAGGCTTGCCCTCAGCACACCCCACACTCCCTCCCAAGGCCCAGTAGAGGCTCATGTCTCTGGGCAGTGACCTCAGGGCTATAGGCCTCCACTATAAGGCCCAAATGATGCACTGAGGCTGGGTTAACACTCCTCCAGCACCTGTGCTCCCTCCCAAGGCCCAGAAAGGGGCTCTGTCTCTGGGCAGTGAGCTCAGGCTACAGGCATCCACTATAAGGCCCAAAATGATGCACTGAGCTGGGTTAACACCCTCCAGCACCCTATGCTCCCTCCCAAGGCCCAGTAGAGGCTCTGTCTCTGGGCAGTGACCTCAGGGCTATAGGCCTCCACTATATGCCCCAAAATGATGCACTGAGGCTGGGTTAACAGGCTCCAGCACCCACA
>JABXJD010000928.1:0-136907 GCA_013375575.1 Percina caprodes | reverse complement strand
CCTCAGACTTGGAATGAAGCTGGTTTAACAGGAGGATTCCTTCTACAGTTGCCTGAAAAAGAGTAAAATATGGCTTTAACAGCCTGAAAAAGATGTCAAATATACTGTAGATTTACTTGGACATTTTAGCCTTTAATTTTAAAATCCTACATCAGAATGGTCCAATATTGACTGTGTGACACCATGGATATGTGATGTTTCTCTCAGACTTGGAATGAAGCTGGTTTAACAGGAGGATTCCGTTCTACAGTTGGCTGAATAAGAGTAAAATATGGCTTTAACAGCCTGAAAAAGATGTCAAATATACTGTAGATTTACTTGGACATTTTAGCCTTTAATTTTAAAATCCTACATCAGAATGGTCCGATATTACTCGTGTCACCATGGATATGTGATGTCTCACCTAGACTTGGAATGAAGCTGGCTTAACAGGAGGATTCCTGTCTTACAGTTGCCTGAAAAAGACTAAAATATGGCTTTAACAGCCTGAAAAAGATGTCAAATATACTGTAGATTTACTTGACATTTTAGCTTCCTTAATTTTAAAATCCTACATCAGAATGGTCCAATACTGTGTGTGACACCATGGATATGTGATGTTTCTCTCAGACTTGGAATGAAGCTGGTTTAACAGGAGGATTCCGTTCTACAGTTGCCTGAAAAAGAGTAAAATATGGCTTTAACAGCCTGAAAAAGATGTCAAATATACTGTAGATTTACTTGGACATTTTAGCCTTTAATTTTAAAATCCTACATCAGAATGGTCCAATATTGACTGTGTGACACCATGGATATGTGATGTTTCTCTCAGACTTGGAATGAAGCTGGTTTAACAGGAGGATTCCGTTCTACAGTTGCCTGAAAAAGAGTAAAATATGGCTTTAACAGCCTGAAAAAGATGTCAAATATACTGTAGATTTACTTGGACATTTTAGCCTTTAATTTTAAAATCCTACATCAGAATGGTCCAATATTGACTGTGTGACACCATGGATATGTGATGTTTCTCTCAGACTTGGAATGAAGCTGGTTTAACAGGAGGATTCCGTTCTACAGTTGCCTGAAAAAGAGTAAAATATGGCTTTAACAGCCTGAAAAAGATGTCAAATATACTGTAGATTTACTTGGACATTTTAGCCTTTAATTTTAAAATCCTACATCAGAATGGTCCAATATTGACTGTGTGACACCATGGATATGTGATGTTTCTCTCAGACTTGGAATGAAGCTGGTTTAACAGGAGGATTCCGTTCTACAGTTGCCTGAAAAAGAGTAAAATATGGCTTTAACAGCCTGAAAAAGATGTCAAATATACTGTAGATTTACTTGGACATTTTAGCCTTTAATTTTAAAATCCTACATCAGAATGGTCCGATATTGACTGTGTGACACCATGGATATGTGATGTTTCTCTCAGACTTGGAATGAAGCTGGTTTAACAGGAGGATTCCGTTCTACAGTTGCCTGAAAAAGAGTAAAATATGGCTTTAACAGCCTGAAAAAGATGTCAAATATACTGTAGATTTACTTGGACATTTTAGCCTTTAATTTTAAAATCCTACATCAGAATGGTCCAATATTGACTGTGTGACACCATGGATATGTGATGTTTCTCTCAGACTTGGAATGAAGCTGGTTTAACAGGAGGATTCCGTTCTACAGTTGCCTGAAAAAGAGTAAAATATGGCTTTAACAGCCTGAAAAAGATGTCAAATATACTGTAGATTTACTTGGACATTTTAGCCTTTAATTTTAAAATCCTACATCAGAATGGTCAATATTGACTGTGTGACACCATGGATATGTGATGTTTCTCTCAGACTTGGAATGAAGCTGGTTTAACAGGAGGATTCCGTTCTACAGTTGCCTGAAAAAGAGTAAAATATGGCTTTAACAGCCTGAAAAAGATGTCAAATATACTGTAGATTTACTTGGACATTTTAGCCTTTAATTTTAAAATCCTACATCAGAATGGTCCAATATTGACTGTGTGACACCATGGATATGTGATGTTTCTCTCAGACTTGGAATGAAGCTGGTTTAACAGGAGGATTCCGTTCTACAGTTGCCTGAAAAAGAGTAAAATATGGCTTTAACAGCCTGAAAAAGATGTCAAATATACTGTAGATTTACTTGGACATTTTAGCCTTTAATTTTAAAATCCTACATCAGAATGGTCCAATATTGACTGTGTGACACCATGGATATGTGATGTTTCTCTCAGACTTGGAATGAAGCTGGTTTAACAGGAGGATTCCGTTCTACAGTTGCCTGAAAAAGAGTAAAATATGGCTTTAACAGCCTGAAAAGATGTCAAATATACTGTAGATTTACTTGGACATTTTAGCCTTTAATTTTAAAATCCTACATCAGAATGGTCAATATTGACTGTGTGACACCATGGATATGTGATGTTTCTCTCAGACTTGGAATGAAGCTGGTTTAACAGGAGGATTCCGTTCTACAGTTGCCTGAAAAAGAGTAAAATATGGCTTTAACAGCCTGAAAAAGATGTCAAATATACTGTAGATTTACTTGGACATTTTAGCCTTTAATTTTAAAATCCTACATCAGAATGGTCCAATATTGACTGTGTGACACCATGGATATGTGATGTTTCTCTCAGACTTGGAATGAAGCTGGTTTAACAGGAGGATTCCGTTCTACAGTTGCCTGAAAAAGAGTAAAATATGGCTTTAACAGCCTGAAAAAGATGTCAAATATACTGTAGATTTACTTGGACATTTTAGCCTTTAATTTTAAAATCCTACATCAGAATGGTCCAATATTGACTGTGTGACACCATGGATATGTGATGTTTCTCTCAGACTTGGAATGAAGCTGGTTTAACAGGAGGATTCCGTTCTACAGTTGCCTGAAAAAGAGTAAAATATGGCTTTAACAGCCTGAAAAAGATGTCAAATATACTGTAGATTTACTTGGACATTTTAGCCTTTAATTTTAAAATCCTACATCAGAATGGTCCAATATTGACTGTGTGACACCATGGATATGTGATGTTTCTCTCAGACTTGGAATGAAGCTGGTTTAACAGGAGGATTCCGTTCTACAGTTGCCTGAAAAAGAGTAAAATATGGCTTTAACAGCCTGAAAAAGATGTCAAATATACTGTAGATTTACTTGGACATTTTAGCCTTTAATTTTAAAATCCTACATCAGAATGGTCCAATATTGACTGTGTGACACCATGGATATGTGATGTTTCTCTCAGACTTGGAATGAAGCTGGTTTAACAGGAGGATTCCGTTCTACAGTTGCCTGAAAAAGAGTAAAATATGGCTTTAACAGCCTGAAAAAGATGTCAAATATACTGTAGATTTACTTGGACATTTTAGCCTTTAATTTTAAAATCCTACATCAGAATGGTCCAATATTGACTGTGTGACACCATGGATATGTGATGTTTCTCTCAGACTTGGAATGAAGCTGGTTTAACAGGAGGATTCCGTTCTACAGTTGCCTGAAAAAGAGTAAAATATGGCTTTAACAGCCTGAAAAAGATGTCAAATATACTGTAGATTTACTTGGACATTTTAGCCTTTAATTTTAAAATCCTACATCAGAATGGTCCAATATTGACTGTGTGACACCATGGATATGTGATGTTTCTCTCAGACTTGGAATGAAGCTGGTTTAACAGGAGGATTCCGTTCTACAGTTGCCTGAAAAAGAGTAAAATATGGCTTTAACAGCCTGAAAAAGATGTCAAATATACTGTAGATTTACTTGGACATTTTAGCCTTTAATTTTAAAATCCTACATCAGAATGGTCCGATATTACTGTGTGACACCATGGATATGTGATGTTTCTCTCAGACTTGGAATGAAGCTGGTTTAACAGGAGGATTCCGTTCTACAGTTGCCTGAAAAAGAGTAAAATATGGCTTTAACAGCCTGAAAAAGATGTCAAATATACTGTAGATTTACTTGGACATTTTAGCCTTTAATTTTAAAATCCTACATCAGAATGGTCCAATATTGACTGTGTGACACCATGGATATGTGATGTTTCTCTCAGACTTGGAATGAAGCTGGTTTAACAGGAGGATTCCGTTCTACAGTTGCCTGAAAAAGAGTAAAATATGGCTTTAACAGCCTGAAAAAGATGTCAAATATACTGTAGATTTACTTGGACATTTTAGCCTTTAATTTTAAAATCCTACATCAGAATGGTCCAATATTGACTGTGTGACACCATGGATATGTGATGTTTCTCTCAGACTTGGAATGAAGCTGGTTTAACAGGAGGATTCCGTTCTACAGTTGCCTGAAAAAGAGTAAAATATGGCTTTAACAGCCTGAAAAAGATGTCAAATATACTGTAGATTTACTTGGACATTTTAGCCTTTAATTTTAAAATCCTACATCAGAATGGTCCAATATTACTGTGTGACACCATGGATATGTGATGTTTCTCTCAGACTTGGAATGAAGCTGGTTTAACAGGAGGATTCCGTTCTACAGTTGCCTGAAAAAGAGTAAAATATGGCTTTAACAGCCTGAAAAAGATGTCAAATATACTGTAGATTTACTTGGACATTTTAGCCTTTAATTTTAAAATCCTACATCAGAATGGTCCAATATTACTGTGTGACACCATGGATATGTGATGTTTCTCTCAGACTTGGAATGAAGCTGGTTTAACAGGAGGATTCCGTTCTACAGTTGCCTGAAAAAGAGTAAAATATGGCTTTAACAGCCTGAAAAAGATGTCAAATATACTGTAGATTTACTTGGACATTTTAGCCTTTAATTTTAAAATCCTACATCAGAATGGTCCAATATTGACTGTGTGACACCATGGATATGTGATGTTTCTCTCAGACTTGGAATGAAGCTGGTTTAACAGGAGGATTCCGTTCTACAGTTGCCTGAAAAAGAGTAAAATATGGCTTTAACAGCCTGAAAAAGATGTCAAATATACTGTAGATTTACTTGGACATTTTAGCCTTTAATTTTAAAATCCTACATCAGAATGGTCCGATATTGACTGTGTGACACCATGGATATGTGATGTTTCTCTCAGACTTGGAATGAAGCTGGTTTAACAGGAGGATTCCGTTCTACAGTTGCCTGAAAAAGAGTAAAATATGGCTTTAACAGCCTGAAAAAGATGTCAAATATACTGTAGATTTACTTGGACATTTTAGCCTTTAATTTTAAAATCCTACATCAGAATGGTCCAATATTGACTGTGTGACACCATGGATATGTGATGTTTCTCTCAGACTTGGAATGAAGCTGGTTTAACAGGAGGATTCCGTTCTACAGTTGCCTGAAAAAGAGTAAAATATGGCTTTAACAGCCTGAAAAAGATGTCAAATATACTGTAGATTTACTTGGACATTTTAGCCTTTAATTTTAAAATCCTACATCAGAATGGTCCAATATTGACTGTGTGACACCATGGATATGTGATGTTTCTCTCAGACTTGGAATGAAGCTGGTTTAACAGGAGGATTCCGTTCTACAGTTGCCTGAAAAAGAGTAAAATATGGCTTTAACAGCCTGAAAAAGATGTCAAATATACTGTAGATTTACTTGGACATTTTAGCCTTTAATTTTAAAATCCTACATCAGAATGGTCCAATATTGACTGTGTGACACCATGGATATGTGATGTTTCTCTCAGACTTGGAATGAAGCTGGTTTAACAGGAGGATTCCGTTCTACAGTTGCCTGAAAAAGAGTAAAATATGGCTTTAACAGCCTGAAAAAGATGTCAAATATACTGTAGATTTACTTGGACATTTTAGCCTTTAATTTTAAAATCCTACATCAGAATGGTCCGATATTGACTGTGTGACACCATGGATATGTGATGTTTCTCTCAGACTTGGAATGAAGCTGGTTTAACAGGAGGATTCCGTTCTACAGTTGCCTGAAAAAGAGTAAAATATGGCTTTAACAGCCTGAAAAAGATGTCAAATATACTGTAGATTTACTTGGACATTTTAGCCTTTAATTTTAAAATCCTACATCAGAATGGTCCAATATTGACTGTGTGACACCATGGATATGTGATGTTTCTCTCAGACTTGGAATGAAGCTGGTTTAACAGGAGGATTCCGTTCTACAGTTGCCTGAAAAAGAGTAAAATATGGCTTTAACAGCCTGAAAAAGATGTCAAATATACTGTAGATTTACTTGGACATTTTAGCCTTTAATTTTAAAATCCTACATCAGAATGGTCCAATATTGACTGTGTGACACCATGGATATGTGATGTTTCTCTCAGACTTGGAATGAAGCTGGTTTAACAGGAGGATTCCGTTCTACAGTTGCCTGAAAAAGAGTAAAATATGGCTTTAACAGCCTGAAAAAGATGTCAAATATACTGTAGATTTACTTGGACATTTTAGCCTTTAATTTTAAAATCCTACATCAGAATGGTCCAATATTGACTGTGTGACACCATGGATATGTGATGTTTCTCTCAGACTTGGAATGAAGCTGGTTTAACAGGAGGATTCCGTTCTACAGTTGCCTGAAAAAGAGTAAAATATGGCTTTAACAGCCTGAAAAAGATGTCAAATATACTGTAGATTTACTTGGACATTTTAGCCTTTAATTTTAAAATCCTACATCAGAATGGTCCAATATTGACTGTGTGACACCATGGATATGTGATGTTTCTCTCAGACTTGGAATGAAGCTGGTTTAACAGGAGGATTCCGTTCTACAGTTGCCTGAAAAAGAGTAAAATATGGCTTTAACAGCCTGAAAAAGATGTCAAATATACTGTAGATTTACTTGGACATTTTAGCCTTTAATTTTAAAATCCTACATCAGAATGGTCCAATATTGACTGTGTGACACCATGGATATGTGATGTTTCTCTCAGACTTGGAATGAAGCTGGTTTAACAGGAGGATTCCGTTCTACAGTTGCCTGAAAAAGAGTAAAATATGGCTTTAACAGCCTGAAAAAGATGTCAAATATACTGTAGATTTACTTGGACATTTTAGCCTTTAATTTTAAAATCCTACATCAGAATGGTCCAATATTGACTGTGTGACACCATGGATATGTGATGTTTCTCTCAGACTTGGAATGAAGCTGGTTTAACAGGAGGATTCCGTTCTACAGTTGCCTGAAAAAGAGTAAAATATGGCTTTAACAGCCTGAAAAAGATGTCAAATATACTGTAGATTTACTTGGACATTTTAGCCTTTAATTTTAAAATCCTACATCAGAATGGTCCAATATTGACTGTGTGACACCATGGATATGTGATGTTTCTCTCAGACTTGGAATGAAGCTGGTTTAACAGGAGGATTCCGTTCTACAGTTGCCTGAAAAAGAGTAAAATATGGCTTTAACAGCCTGAAAAAGATGTCAAATATACTGTAGATTTACTTGGACATTTTAGCCTTTAATTTTAAAATCCTACATCAGAATGGTCCGATATTGACTGTGTGACACCATGGATATGTGATGTTTCTCTCAGACTTGGAATGAAGCTGGTTTAACAGGAGGATTCCGTTCTACAGTTGCCTGAAAAAGAGTAAAATATGGCTTTAACAGCCTGAAAAAGATGTCAAATATACTGTAGATTTACTTGGACATTTTAGCCTTTAATTTTAAAATCCTACATCAGAATGGTCCGATATTGACTGTGTGACACCATGGATATGTGATGTTTCTCTCAGACTTGGAATGAAGCTGGTTTAACAGGAGGATTCCGTTCTACAGTTGCCTGAAAAAGAGTAAAATATGGCTTTAACAGCCTGAAAAAGATGTCAAATATACTGTAGATTTACTTGGACATTTTAGCCTTTAATTTTAAAATCCTACATCAGAATGGTCCAATATTGACTGTGTGACACCATGGATATGTGATGTTTCTCTCAGACTTGGAATGAAGCTGGTTTAACAGGAGGATTCCGTTCTACAGTTGCCTGAAAAAGAGTAAAATATGGCTTTAACAGCCTGAAAAAGATGTCAAATATACTGTAGATTTACTTGGACATTTTAGCCTTTAATTTTAAAATCCTACATCAGAATGGTCCAATATTGACTGTGTGACACCATGGATATGTGATGTTTCTCTCAGACTTGGAATGAAGCTGGTTTAACAGGAGGATTCCGTTCTACAGTTGCCTGAAAAAGAGTAAAATATGGCTTTAACAGCCTGAAAAAGATGTCAAATATACTGTAGATTTACTTGGACATTTTAGCCTTTAATTTTAAAATCCTACATCAGAATGGTCCAATATTGACTGTGTGACACCATGGATATGTGATGTTTCTCTCAGACTTGGAATGAAGCTGGTTTAACAGGAGGATTCCGTTCTACAGTTGCCTGAAAAAGAGTAAAATATGGCTTTAACAGCCTGAAAAAGATGTCAAATATACTGTAGATTTACTTGGACATTTTAGCCTTTAATTTTAAAATCCTACATCAGAATGGTCCAATATTGACTGTGTGACACCATGGATATGTGATGTTTCTCTCAGACTTGGAATGAAGCTGGTTTAACAGGAGGATTCCGTTCTACAGTTGCCTGAAAAAGAGTAAAATATGGCTTTAACAGCCTGAAAAAGATGTCAAATATACTGTAGATTTACTTGGACATTTTAGCCTTTAATTTTAAAATCCTACATCAGAATGGTCCAATATTGACTGTGTGACACCATGGATATGTGATGTTTCTCTCAGACTTGGAATGAAGCTGGTTTAACAGGAGGATTCCGTTCTACAGTTGCCTGAAAAAGAGTAAAATATGGCTTTAACAGCCTGAAAAAGATGTCAAATATACTGTAGATTTACTTGGACATTTTAGCCTTTAATTTTAAAATCCTACATCAGAATGGTCCAATATTGACTGTGTGACACCATGGATATGTGATGTTTCTCTCAGACTTGGAATGAAGCTGGTTTAACAGGAGGATTCCGTTCTACAGTTGCCTGAAAAAGAGTAAAATATGGCTTTAACAGCCTGAAAAAGATGTCAAATATACTGTAGATTTACTTGGACATTTTAGCCTTTAATTTTAAAATCCTACATCAGAATGGTCCAATATTGACTGTGTGACACCATGGATATGTGATGTTTCTCTCAGACTTGGAATGAAGCTGGTTTAACAGGAGGATTCCGTTCTACAGTTGCCTGAAAAAGAGTAAAATATGGCTTTAACAGCCTGAAAAAGATGTCAAATATACTGTAGATTTACTTGGACATTTTAGCCTTTAATTTTAAAATCCTACATCAGAATGGTCCAATATTGACTGTGTGACACCATGGATATGTGATGTTTCTCCAGACTTGGAATGAAGCTGGTTTAACAGGAGGATTCCGTTCTACAGTTGCCTGAAAAAGAGTAAAATATGGCTTTAACAGCCTGAAAAAGATGTCAAATATACTGTAGATTTACTTGGACATTTTAGCCTTTAATTTTAAAATCCTACATCAGAATGGTCCAATATTGACTGTGTGACACCATGGATATGTGATGTTTCTCTCAGACTTGGAATGAAGCTGGTTTAACAGGAGGATTCCGTTCTACAGTTGCCTGAAAAAGAGTAAAATATGGCTTTAACAGCCTGAAAAAGATGTCAAATATACTGTAGATTTACTTGGACATTTTAGCCTTTAATTTTAAAATCCTACATCAGAATGGTCCAATATTGACTGTGTGACACCATGGATATGTGATGTTTCTCTCAGACTTGGAATGAAGCTGGTTTAACAGGAGGATTCCGTTCTACAGTTGCCTGAAAAAGAGTAAAATATGGCTTTAACAGCCTGAAAAAGATGTCAAATATACTGTAGATTTACTTGGACATTTTAGCCTTTAATTTTAAAATCCTACATCAGAATGGTCCAATATTGACTGTGTGACACCATGGATATGTGATGTTTCTCTCAGACTTGGAATGAAGCTGGTTTAACAGGAGGATTCCGTTCTACAGTTGCCTGAAAAAGAGTAAAATATGGCTTTAACAGCCTGAAAAAGATGTCAAATATACTGTAGATTTACTTGGACATTTTAGCCTTTAATTTTAAAATCCTACATCAGAATGGTCCGATATTGACTGTGTGACACCATGGATATGTGATGTTTCTCTCAGACTTGGAATGAAGCTGGTTTAACAGGAGGATTCCGTTCTACAGTTGCCTGAAAAAGAGTAAAATATGGCTTTAACAGCCTGAAAAAGATGTCAAATATACTGTAGATTTACTTGGACATTTTAGCCTTTAATTTTAAAAACCTACATCAGAATGGTCCAATATTGACTGTGTGACACCATGGATATGTGATGTTTCTCTCAGACTTGGAATGAAGCTGGTTTAACAGGAGGATTCCGTTCTACAGTTGCCTGAAAAAGAGTAAAATATGGCTTTAACAGCCTGAAAAAGATGTCAAATATACTGTAGATTTACTTGGACATTTTAGCCTTTAATTTTAAAATCCTACATCAGAATGGTCCAATATCTACTGTGTGACATTATGGATATGTGATGTTTCTCTCAGACTTGGAATGAAGCTGGTTTAACAGGAGGATTCCGTTCTACAGTTGCCTGAAAAAGAGTAAAATATGGCTTTAACAGCCTGAAAAAGATGTCAAATATACTGTAGATTTACTTGGACATTTTAGCCTTTAATTTTAAAATCCTACATCAGAATGGTCCGATATTGACTGTGTGACACCATGGATATGTGATGTTTCTCTCAGACTTGGAATGAAGCTGGTTTAACAGGAGGATTCCGTTCTACAGTTGCCTGAAAAAGAGTAAAATATGGCTTTAACAGCCTGAAAAAGATGTCAAATATACTGTAGATTTACTTGGACATTTTAGCCTTTAATTTTAAAATCCTACATCAGAATGGTCCAATATTACTGTGTGACACCATGGATATGTGATGTTTCTCTCAGACTTGGAATGAAGCTGGTTTAACAGGAGGATTCCGTTCTACAGTTGCCTGAAAAAGAGTAAAATATGGCTTTAACAGCCTGAAAAAGATGTCAAATATACTGTAGATTTACTTGGACATTTTAGCCTTTAATTTTAAAATCCTACATCAGAATGGTCCGATATTACTGTGTGACACCATGGATATGTGATGTTTCTCTCAGACTTGGAATGAAGCTGGTTTAACAGGAGGATTCCGTTCTACAGTTGCCTGAAAAAGAGTAAAATATGGCTTTAACAGCCTGAAAAAGATGTCAAATATACTGTAGATTTACTTGGACATTTTAGCCTTTAATTTTAAAATCCTACATCAGAATGGTCCAATATTGACTGTGTGACACCATGGATATGTGATGTTTCTCTCAGACTTGGAATGAAGCTGGTTTAACAGGAGGATTCCGTTCTACAGTTGCCTGAAAAAGAGTAAAATATGGCTTTAACAGCCTGAAAAAGATGTCAAATATACTGTAGATTTACTTGGACATTTTAGCCTTTAATTTTAAAATCCTACATCAGAATGGTCCAATATTACCTGTGTCATGGATATGTGACCACTTGGAATGAAGCTGGTTTAACAGGAGGATTCCGTTCTACAGTTGCCTAAAATATGGCTTTAACAGCCTGAAAAAGATGTCAAATATACTGTAGATTTACTTGGACATTTTAGCCTTTAATTTTAAAATCCTACATCAGAATGGTCCGATATTGACTGTGTGACACCATGGATATGTGATGTTTCTCTCAGACTTGGAATGAAGCTGGTTTAACAGGAGGATTCCGTTCTACAGTTGCCTGAAAAAGAGTAAAATATGGCTTTAACAGCCTGAAAAAGATGTCAAATATACTGTAGATTTACTTGGACATTTTAGCCTTTAATTTTAAAATCCTACATCAGAATGGTCCGATATTGACTGTGTGACACCATGGATATGTGATGTTTCTCTCAGACTTGGAATGAAGCTGGTTTAACAGGAGGATTCCGTTCTACAGTTGCCTGAAAAAGAGTAAAATATGGCTTTAACAGCCTGAAAAAGATGTCAAATATACTGTAGATTTACTTGGACATTTTAGCCTTTAATTTTAAAATCCTACATCAGAATGGTCCAATATTGACTGTGTGACACCATGGATATGTGATGTTTCTCTCAGACTTGGAATGAAGCTGGTTTAACAGGAGGATTCCGTTCTACAGTTGCCTGAAAAAGAGTAAAATATGGCTTTAACAGCCTGAAAAAGATGTCAAATATACTGTAGATTTACTTGGACATTTTAGCCTTTAATTTTAAAATCCTACATCAGAATGGTCCGATATTACTGTGTGACACCATGGATATGTGATGTTTCTCTCAGACTTGGAATGAAGCTGGTTTAACAGGAGGATTCCGTTCTACAGTTGCCTGAAAAAGAGTAAAATATGGCTTTAACAGCCTGAAAAAGATGTCAAATATACTGTAGATTTACTTGGACATTTTAGCCTTTAATTTTAAAATCCTACATCAGAATGGTCCAATATTGACTGTGTGACACCATGGATATGTGATGTTTCTCTCAGACTTGGAATGAAGCTGGTTTAACAGGAGGATTCCGTTCTACAGTTGCCTGAAAAAGAG
Source organism: Percina caprodes (assembly GCA_013375575.1). Classification (NCBI taxonomy): domain Eukaryota; kingdom Metazoa; phylum Chordata; class Actinopteri; order Perciformes; family Percidae; genus Percina; species Percina caprodes. Next base: position 124,357 of record JABXJD010000928.1, on the reverse strand, counting down.
TAAAATATGGCTTTAACAGCCTGAAAAAGATGTCAAATATACTGTAGATTTACTTGGACATTTTAGCCTTTAATTTTAAAATCCTACATCAGAATGGTCCAATATTGACCTGTGTCTCATAACCAGACTTGGAATGAAGCTGGTTTAACAGGAGGATTCCGTTCTACAGTTGCCTGAAAAAGAGTAAAATATGGCTTTAACAGCCTGAAAAAGATGTCAAATATACTGTAGATTTACTTGGACATTTTAGCCTTTAATTTTAAAATCCTACATCAGAATGGTCCAATATTGACTGTGTGACACCATGGATATGTGATGTTTCTCTCAGACTTGGAATGAAGCTGGTTTAACAGGAGGATTCCGTTCTACAGTTGCCTGAAAAAGAGTAAAATATGGCTTTAACAGCCTGAAAAAGATGTCAAATATACTGTAGATTTACTTGGACATTTTAGCCTTTAATTTTAAAATCCTACATCAGAATGGTCCGATATTGACTGTGTGACACCATGGATATGTGATGTTTCTCTCAGACTTGGAATGAAGCTGGTTTAACAGGAGGATTCCGTTCTACAGTTGCCTGAAAAAGAGTAAAATATGGCTTTAACAGCCTGAAAAAGATGTCAAATATACTGTAGATTTACTTGGACATTTTAGCCTTTAATTTTAAAATCCTACATCAGAATGGTCCAATATTGACTGTGTGACACCATGGATATGTGATGTTTCTCTCAGACTTGGAATGAAGCTGGTTTAACAGGAGGATTCCGTTCTACAGTTGCCTGAAAAAGAGTAAAATATGGCTTTAACAGCCTGAAAAAGATGTCAAATATACTGTAGATTTACTTGGACATTTTAGCCTTTAATTTTAAAATCCTACATCAGAATGGTCCAATATTGACTGTGTGACACCATGGATATGTGATGTTTCTCTCAGACTTGGAATGAAGCTGGTTTAACAGGAGGATTCCGTTCTACAGTTGCCTGAAAAAGAGTAAAATATGGCTTTAACAGCCTGAAAAAGATGTCAAATATACTGTAGATTTACTTGGACATTTTAGCCTTTAATTTTAAAATCCTACATCAGAATGGTCCAATATTGACTGTGTGACACCATGGATATGTGATGTTTCTCTCAGACTTGGAATGAAGCTGGTTTAACAGGAGGATTCCGTTCTACAGTTGCCTGAAAAAGAGTAAAATATGGCTTTAACAGCCTGAAAAAGATGTCAAATATACTGTAGATTTACTTGGACATTTTAGCCTTTAATTTTAAAATCCTACATCAGAATGGTCCAATATTACTGTGTGACACCATGGATATGTGATGTTTCTCTCAGACTTGGAATGAAGCTGGTTTAACAGGAGGATTCCGTTCTACAGTTGCCTGAAAAAGAGTAAAATATGGCTTTAACAGCCTGAAAAAGATGTCAAATATACTGTAGATTTACTTGGACATTTTAGCCTTTAATTTTAAAATCCTACATCAGAATGGTCCGATATTACTGTGTGACACCATGGATATGTGATGTTTCTCTCAGACTTGGAATGAAGCTGGTTTAACAGGAGGATTCCGTTCTACAGTTGCCTGAAAAAGAGTAAAATATGGCTTTAACAGCCTGAAAAAGATGTCAAATATACTGTAGATTTACTTGGACATTTTAGCCTTTAATTTTAAAATCCTACATCAGAATGGTCCGATATTGACTGTGTGACACCATGGATATGTGATGTTTCTCTCAGACTTGGAATGAAGCTGGTTTAACAGGAGGATTCCGTTCTACAGTTGCCTGAAAAAGAGTAAAATATGGCTTTAACAGCCTGAAAAAGATGTCAAATATACTGTAGATTTACTTGGACATTTTAGCCTTTAATTTTAAAATCCTACATCAGAATGGTCCAATATTGACTGTGTGACACCATGGATATGTGATGTTTCTCTCAGACTTGGAATGAAGCTGGTTTAACAGGAGGATTCCGTTCTACAGTTGCCTGAAAAAGAGTAAAATATGGCTTTAACAGCCTGAAAAAGATGTCAAATATACTGTAGATTTACTTGGACATTTTAGCCTTTAATTTTAAAATCCTACATCAGAATGGTCCAATATTGACTGTGTGACACCATGGATATGTGATGTTTCTCTCAGACTTGGAATGAAGCTGGTTTAACAGGAGGATTCCGTTCTACAGTTGCCTGAAAAAGAGTAAAATATGGCTTTAACAGCCTGAAAAAGATGTCAAATATACTGTAGATTTACTTGGACATTTTAGCCTTTAATTTTAAAATCCTACATCAGAATGGTCCGATATTACTGTGTGACACCATGGATATGTGATGTTTCTCTCAGACTTGGAATGAAGCTGGTTTAACAGGAGGATTCCGTTCTACAGTTGCCTGAAAAAGAGTAAAATATGGCTTTAACAGCCTGAAAAAGATGTCAAATATACTGTAGATTTACTTGGACATTTTAGCCTTTAATTTTAAAATCCTACATCAGAATGGTCCGATATTGACTGTGTGACACCATGGATATGTGATGTTTCTCTCAGACTTGGAATGAAGCTGGTTTAACAGGAGGATTCCGTTCTACAGTTGCCTGAAAAAGAGTAAAATATGGCTTTAACAGCCTGAAAAAGATGTCAAATATACTGTAGATTTACTTGGACATTTTAGCCTTTAATTTTAAAATCCTACATCAGAATGGTCCGATATTACTGTGTGACACCATGGATATGTGATGTTTCTCTCAGACTTGGAATGAAGCTGGTTTAACAGGAGGATTCCGTTCTACAGTTGCCTGAAAAAGAGTAAAATATGGCTTTAACAGCCTGAAAAAGATGTCAAATATACTGTAGATTTACTTGGACATTTTAGCCTTTAATTTTAAAATCCTACATCAGAATGGTCCGATATTACTGTGTGACACCATGGATATGTGATGTTTCTCTCAGACTTGGAATGAAGCTGGTTTAACAGGAGGATTCCGTTCTACAGTTGCCTGAAAAAGAGTAAAATATGGCTTTAACAGCCTGAAAAAGATGTCAAATATACTGTAGATTTACTTGGACATTTTAGCCTTTAATTTTAAAATCCTACATCAGAATGGTCCAATATTGACTGTGTGACACCATGGATATGTGATGTTTCTCTCAGACTTGGAATGAAGCTGGTTTAACAGGAGGATTCCGTTCTACAGTTGCCTGAAAAAGAGTAAAATATGGCTTTAACAGCCTGAAAAAGATGTCAAATATACTGTAGATTTACTTGGACATTTTAGCCTTTAATTTTAAAATCCTACATCAGAATGGTCCAATATTGACTGTGTGACACCATGGATATGTGATGTTTCTCTCAGACTTGGAATGAAGCTGGTTTAACAGGAGGATTCCGTTCTACAGTTGCCTGAAAAAGAGTAAAATATGGCTTTAACAGCCTGAAAAAGATGTCAAATATACTGTAGATTTACTTGGACATTTTAGCCTTTAATTTTAAAATCCTACATCAGAATGGTCCAATATCTACTGTGTGACACCATGGATATGTGATGTTTCTCTCAGACTTGGAATGAAGCTGGTTTAACAGGAGGATTCCGTTCTACAGTTGCCTGAAAAAGAGTAAAATATGGCTTTAACAGCCTGAAAAAGATGTCAAATATACTGTAGATTTACTTGGACATTTTAGCCTTTAATTTTAAAATCCTACATCAGAATGGTCCGATATTACTGTGTGACACCATGGATATGTGATGTTTCTCTCAGACTTGGAATGAAGCTGGTTTAACAGGAGGATTCCGTTCTACAGTTGCCTGAAAAAGAGTAAAATATGGCTTTAACAGCCTGAAAAAGATGTCAAATATACTGTAGATTTACTTGGACATTTTAGCCTTTAATTTTAAAATCCTACATCAGAATGGTCCAATATTGACTGTGTGACACCATGGATATGTGATGTTTCTCTCAGACTTGGAATGAAGCTGGTTTAACAGGAGGATTCCGTTCTACAGTTGCCTGAAAAAGAGTAAAATATGGCTTTAACAGCCTGAAAAAGATGTCAAATATACTGTAGATTTACTTGGACATTTTAGCCTTTAATTTTAAAATCCTACATCAGAATGGTCCAATATTACTGTGTGACACCATGGATATGTGATGTTTCTCTCAGACTTGGAATGAAGCTGGTTTAACAGGAGGATTCCGTTCTACAGTTGCCTGAAAAAGAGTAAAATATGGCTTTAACAGCCTGAAAAAGATGTCAAATATACTGTAGATTTACTTGGACATTTTAGCCTTTAATTTTAAAATCCTACATCAGAATGGTCCAATATTACTGTGTGACACCATGGATATGTGATGTTTCTCTCAGACTTGGAATGAAGCTGGTTTAACAGGAGGATTCCGTTCTACAGTTGCCTGAAAAAGAGTAAAATATGGCTTTAACAGCCTGAAAAAGATGTCAAATATACTGTAGATTTACTTGGACATTTTAGCCTTTAATTTTAAAATCCTACATCAGAATGGTCCAATATTGACTGTGTGACACCATGGATATGTGATGTTTCTCTCAGACTTGGAATGAAGCTGGTTTAACAGGAGGATTCCGTTCTACAGTTGCCTGAAAAAGAGTAAAATATGGCTTTAACAGCCTGAAAAAGATGTCAAATATACTGTAGATTTACTTGGACATTTTAGCCTTTAATTTTAAAATCCTACATCAGAATGGTCCGATATTACCTGTGTGACACCATGGATATGTGATGTTTCTCTCAGACTTGGAATGAAGCTGGTTTAACAGGAGGATTCCGTTCTACAGTTGCCTGAAAAAGAGTAAAATATGGCTTTAACAGCCTGAAAAAGATGTCAAATATACTGTAGATTTACTTGGACATTTTAGCCTTTAATTTTAAAATCCTACATCAGAATGGTCCGATATTGACTGTGTGACACCATGGATATGTGATGTTTCTCTCAGACTTGGAATGAAGCTGGTTTAACAGGAGGATTCCGTTCTACAGTTGCCTGAAAAAGAGTAAAATATGGCTTTAACAGCCTGAAAAAGATGTCAAATATACTGTAGATTTACTTGGACATTTTAGCCTTTAATTTTAAAATCCTACATCAGAATGGTCCGATATTGACTGTGTGACACCATGGATATGTGATGTTTCTCTCAGACTTGGAATGAAGCTGGTTTAACAGGAGGATTCCGTTCTACAGTTGCCTGAAAAAGAGTAAAATATGGCTTTAACAGCCTGAAAAAGATGTCAAATATACTGTAGATTTACTTGGACATTTTAGCCTTTAATTTTAAAATCCTACATCAGAATGGTCCGATATTACTGTGTGACACCATGGATATGTGATGTTTCTCTCAGACTTGGAATGAAGCTGGTTTAACAGGAGGATTCCGTTCTACAGTTGCCTGAAAAAGAGTAAAATATGGCTTTAACAGCCTGAAAAAGATGTCAAATATACTGTAGATTTACTTGGACATTTTAGCCTTTAATTTTAAAATCCTACATCAGAATGGTCCAATATTGACTGTGTGACACCATGGATATGTGATGTTTCTCTCAGACTTGGAATGAAGCTGGTTTAACAGGAGGATTCCGTTCTACAGTTGCCTGAAAAAGAGTAAAATATGGCTTTAACAGCCTGAAAAAGATGTCAAATATACTGTAGATTTACTTGGACATTTTAGCCTTTAATTTTAAAATCCTACATCAGAATGGTCCGATATTACTGTGTGACACCATGGATATGTGATGTTTCTCTCAGACTTGGAATGAAGCTGGTTTAACAGGAGGATTCCGTTCTACAGTTGCCTGAAAAAGAGTAAAATATGGCTTTAACAGCCTGAAAAAGATGTCAAATATACTGTAGATTTACTTGGACATTTTAGCCTTTAATTTTAAAATCCTACATCAGAATGGTCCGATATTGACTGTGTGACACCATGGATATGTGATGTTTCTCTCAGACTTGGAATGAAGCTGGTTTAACAGGAGGATTCCGTTCTACAGTTGCCTGAAAAAGAGTAAAATATGGCTTTAACAGCCTGAAAAAGATGTCAAATATACTGTAGATTTACTTGGACATTTTAGCCTTTAATTTTAAAATCCTACATCAGAATGGTCCGATATTACTGTGTGACACCATGGATATGTGATGTTTCTCTCAGACTTGGAATGAAGCTGGTTTAACAGGAGGATTCCGTTCTACAGTTGCCTGAAAAAGAGTAAAATATGGCTTTAACAGCCTGAAAAAGATGTCAAATATACTGTAGATTTACTTGGACATTTTAGCCTTTAATTTTAAAATCCTACATCAGAATGGTCCAATATTGACTGTGTGACACCATGGATATGTGATGTTTCTCTCAGACTTGGAATGAAGCTGGTTTAACAGGAGGATTCCGTTCTACAGTTGCCTGAAAAAGAGTAAAATATGGCTTTAACAGCCTGAAAAAGATGTCAAATATACTGTAGATTTACTTGGACATTTTAGCCTTTAATTTTAAAATCCTACATCAGAATGGTCCGATATTGACTGTGTGACACCATGGATATGTGATGTTTCTCTCAGACTTGGAATGAAGCTGGTTTAACAGGAGGATTCCGTTCTACAGTTGCCTGAAAAAGAGTAAAATATGGCTTTAACAGCCTGAAAAAGATGTCAAATATACTGTAGATTTACTTGGACATTTTAGCCTTTAATTTTAAAATCCTACATCAGAATGGTCCGATATTACTGTGTGACACCATGGATATGTGATGTTTCTCTCAGACTTGGAATGAAGCTGGTTTAACAGGAGGATTCCGTTCTACAGTTGCCTGAAAAAGAGTAAAATATGGCTTTAACAGCCTGAAAAAGATGTCAAATATACTGTAGATTTACTTGGACATTTTAGCCTTTAATTTTAAAATCCTACATCAGAATGGTCCGATATTGACTGTGTGACACCATGGATATGTGATGTTTCTCTCAGACTTGGAATGAAGCTGGTTTAACAGGAGGATTCCGTTCTACAGTTGCCTGAAAAAGAGTAAAATATGGCTTTAACAGCCTGAAAAAGATGTCAAATATACTGTAGATTTACTTGGACATTTTAGCCTTTAATTTTAAAATCCTACATCAGAATGGTCCGATATTACTGTGTGACACCATGGATATGTGATGTTTCTCTCAGACTTGGAATGAAGCTGGTTTAACAGGAGGATTCCGTTCTACAGTTGCCTGAAAAAGAGTAAAATATGGCTTTAACAGCCTGAAAAAGATGTCAAATATACTGTAGATTTACTTGGACATTTTAGCCTTTAATTTTAAAATCCTACATCAGAATGGTCCAATATTGACTGTGTGACACCATGGATATGTGATGTTTCTCTCAGACTTGGAATGAAGCTGGTTTAACAGGAGGATTCCGTTCTACAGTTGCCTGAAAAAGAGTAAAATATGGCTTTAACAGCCTGAAAAAGATGTCAAATATACTGTAGATTTACTTGGACATTTTAGCCTTTAATTTTAAAATCCTACATCAGAATGGTCCGATATTGACTGTGTGACACCATGGATATGTGATGTTTCTCTCAGACTTGGAATGAAGCTGGTTTAACAGGAGGATTCCGTTCTACAGTTGCCTGAAAAAGAGTAAAATATGGCTTTAACAGCCTGAAAAAGATGTCAAATATACTGTAGATTTACTTGGACATTTTAGCCTTTAATTTTAAAATCCTACATCAGAATGGTCCAATATTGACTGTGTGACACCATGGATATGTGATGTTTCTCTCAGACTTGGAATGAAGCTGGTTTAACAGGAGGATTCCGTTCTACAGTTGCCTGAAAAAGAGTAAAATATGGCTTTAACAGCCTGAAAAAGATGTCAAATATACTGTAGATTTACTTGGACATTTTAGCCTTTAATTTTAAAATCCTACATCAGAATGGTCCGATATTACCTGTGTGACACCATGGATATGTGATGTTTCTCTCAGACTTGGAATGAAGCTGGTTTAACAGGAGGATTCCGTTCTACAGTTGCCTGAAAAAGAGTAAAATATGGCTTTAACAGCCTGAAAAAGATGTCAAATATACTGTAGATTTACTTGGACATTTTAGCCTTTAATTTTAAAATCCTACATCAGAATGGTCCGATATTACTGTGTGACACCATGGATATGTGATGTTTCTCCCAGACTTGGAATGAAGCTGGTTTAACAGGAGGATTCCGTTCTACAGTTGCCTGAAAAAGAGTAAAATATGGCTTTAACAGCCTGAAAAAGATGTCAAATATACTGTAGATTTACTTGGACATTTTAGCCTTTAATTTTAAAATCCTACATCAGAATGGTCCAATATTACTGTGTGACACCATGGATATGTGATGTTTCTCTCAGACTTGGAATGAAGCTGGTTTAACAGGAGGATTCCGTTCTACAGTTGCCTGAAAAAGAGTAAAATATGGCTTTAACAGCCTGAAAAAGATGTCAAATATACTGTAGATTTACTTGGACATTTTAGCCTTTAATTTTAAAATCCTACATCAGAATGGTCCGATATTACTGTGTGACACCATGGATATGTGATGTTTCTCCCAGACTTGGAATGAAGCTGGTTTAACAGGAGGATTCCGTTCTACAGTTGCCTGAAAAAGAGTAAAATATGGCTTTAACAGCCTGAAAAAGATGTCAAATATACTGTAGATTTACTTGGACATTTTAGCCTTTAATTTTAAAATCCTACATCAGAATGGTCCAATATTACCTGTGTGACACCATGGATATGTGATGTTTCTCCCAGACTTGAAATGAAGCTGGTTTAACAGGAGGATTCCGTTCTACAGTTGCCTGAAAAAGAGTAAAATATGGCTTTAACAGCCTGAAAAGATGTCAAATATACTGTAGATTTACTTGGACATTTTAGCCTTTAATTTTAAAATCCTACATCAGAATGGTCCAATATTACCTTTCTCAAACATGGAATATGTGATGTCAATCTACAGTTGCCTGAAAAAGATGTCAAAAATACTGTAGATTTACTTGGACATTTTAGCCTTTAATTTTAAAATCCTACATCAGAATGGTCCGATATTACCTGTGTGACACCATGGATATGTGATGTTTCTCTCAGACTTGGAATGAAGCTGGTTTAACAGGAGGATTCCGTTCTACAGTTGCCTGAAAAAGAGTAAAATATGGCTTTAACAGCCTGAAAAAGATGTCAAATATACTGTAGATTTACTTGGACATTTTAGCCTTTAATTTTAAAATCCTACATCAGAATGGTCCGATATTGACTGTGTGACACCATGGATATGTGATGTTTCTCTCAGACTTGGAATGAAGCTGGTTTAACAGGAGGATTCCGTTCTACAGTTGCCTGAAAAAGAGTAAAATATGGCTTTAACAGCCTGAAAAAGATGTCAAATATACTGTAGATTTACTTGGACATTTTAGCCTTTAATTTTAAAATCCTACATCAGAATGGTCCGATATTACCTGTGTGACACCATGGATATGTGATGTTTCTCTCAGACTTGGAATGAAGCTGGTTTAACAGGAGGATTCCGTTCTACAGTTGCCTGAAAAAGAGTAAAATATGGCTTTAACAGCCTGAAAAAGATGTCAAATATACTGTAGATTTACTTGGACATTTTAGCCTTTAATTTTAAAATCCTACATCAGAATGGTCCGATATTACCTGTGTGACACCATGGATATGTGATGTTTCTCTCAGACTTGGAATGAAGCTGGTTTAACAGGAGGATTCCGTTCTACAGTTGCCTGAAAAAGAGTAAAATATGGCTTTAACAGCCTGAAAAAGATGTCAAATATACTGTAGATTTACTTGGACATTTTAGCCTTTAATTTTAAAATCCTACATCAGAATGGTCCAATATTGACTGTGTGACACCATGGATATGTGATGTTTCTCTCAGACTTGGAATGAAGCTGGTTTAACAGGAGGATTCCGTTCTACAGTTGCCTGAAAAAGAGTAAAATATGGCTTTAACAGCCTGAAAAAGATGTCAAATATACTGTAGATTTACTTGGACATTTTAGCCTTTAATTTTAAAATCCTACATCAGAATGGTCCGATATTACTGTGTGACACCATGGATATGTGATGTTTCTCTCAGACTTGGAATGAAGCTGGTTTAACAGGAGGATTCCGTTCTACAGTTGCCTGAAAAAGAGTAAAATATGGCTTTAACAGCCTGAAAAAGATGTCAAATATACTGTAGATTTACTTGGACATTTTAGCCTTTAATTTTAAAATCCTACATCAGAATGGTCCGATATTACCTGTGTGACACCATGGATATGTGATGTTTCACTCAGACTTGGAATGAAGCTGGTTTAACAGGAGGATTCCGTTCTACAGTTGCCTGAAAAAGAGTAAAATATGGCTTTAACAGCCTGAAAAAGATGTCAAATATACTGTAGATTTACTTGGACATTTTAGCCTTTAATTTTAAAATCCTACATCAGAATGGTCCGATATTACTGTGTGACACCATGGATATGTGATGTTTCTCTCAGACTTGGAATGAAGCTGGTTTAACAGGAGGATTCCGTTCTACAGTTGCCTGAAAAAGAGTAAAATATGGCTTTAACAGCCTGAAAAAGATGTCAAATATACTGTAGATTTACTTGGACATTTTAGCCTTTAATTTTAAAATCCTACATCAGAATGGTCCGATATTACCTGTGTGACACCATGGATATGTGATGTTTCTCTCAGACTTGGAATGAAGCTGGTTTAACAGGAGGATTCCGTTCTACAGTTGCCTGAAAAAGAGTAAAATATGGCTTTAACAGCCTGAAAAAGATGTCAAATATACTGTAGATTTACTTGGACATTTTAGCCTTTAATTTTAAAATCCTACATCAGAATGGTCCAATATTGACTGTGTGACACCATGGATATGTGATGTTTCTCTCAGACTTGGAATGAAGCTGGTTTAACAGGAGGATTCCGTTCTACAGTTGCCTGAAAAAGAGTAAAATATGGCTTTAACAGCCTGAAAAAGATGTCAAATATACTGTAGATTTACTTGGACATTTTAGCCTTTAATTTTAAAATCCTACATCAGAATGGTCCGATATTACCTGTGTGACACCATGGATATGTGATGTTTCTCTCAGACTTGGAATGAAGCTGGTTTAACAGGAGGATTCCGTTCTACAGTTGCCTGAAAAAGAGTAAAATATGGCTTTAACAGCCTGAAAAAGATGTCAAATATACTGTAGATTTACTTGGACATTTTAGCCTTTAATTTTAAAATCCTACATCAGAATGGTCCGATATTACTGTGTGACACCATGGATATGTGATGTTTCTCTCAGACTTGGAATGAAGCTGGTTTAACAGGAGGATTCCGTTCTACAGTTGCCTGAAAAAGAGTAAAATATGGCTTTAACAGCCTGAAAAAGATGTCAAATATACTGTAGATTTACTTGGACATTTTAGCCTTTAATTTTAAAATCCTACATCAGAATGGTCCGATATTACTGTGTGACACCATGGATATGTGATGTTTCTCTCAGACTTGGAATGAAGCTGGTTTAACAGGAGGATTCCGTTCTACAGTTGCCTGAAAAAGAGTAAAATATGGCTTTAACAGCCTGAAAAAGATGTCAAATATACTGTAGATTTACTTGGACATTTTAGCCTTTAATTTTAAAATCCTACATCAGAATGGTCCGATATTACTGTGTGACACCATGGATATGTGATGTTTCTCTCAGACTTGGAATGAAGCTGGTTTAACAGGAGGATTCCGTTCTACAGTTGCCTGAAAAAGAGTAAAATATGGCTTTAACAGCCTGAAAAAGATGTCAAATATACTGTAGATTTACTTGGACATTTTAGCCTTTAATTTTAAAATCCTACATCAGAATGGTCCGATATTACCTGTGTGACACCATGGATATGTGATGTTTCTCTCAGACTTGGAATGAAGCTGGTTTAACAGGAGGATTCCGTTCTACAGTTGCCTGAAAAAGAGTAAAATATGGCTTTAACAGCCTGAAAAAGATGTCAAATATACTGTAGATTTACTTGGACATTTTAGCCTTTAATTTTAAAATCCTACATCAGAATGGTCCGATATTACTGTGTGACACCATGGATATGTGATGTTTCTCTCAGACTTGGAATGAAGCTGGTTTAACAGGAGGATTCCGTTCTACAGTTGCCTGAAAAAGAGTAAAATATGGCTTTAACAGCCTGAAAAAGATGTCAAATATACTGTAGATTTACTTGGACATTTTAGCCTTTAATTTTAAAATCCTACATCAGAATGGTCCGATATTACTGTGTGACACCATGGATATGTGATGTTTCTCTCAGACTTGGAATGAAGCTGGTTTAACAGGAGGATTCCGTTCTACAGTTGCCTGAAAAAGAGTAAAATATGGCTTTAACAGCCTGAAAAAGATGTCAAATATACTGTAGATTTACTTGGACATTTTAGCCTTTAATTTTAAAATCCTACATCAGAATGGTCCGATATTACTGTGTGACACCATGGATATGTGATGTTTCTCTCAGACTTGGAATGAAGCTGGTTTAACAGGAGGATTCCGTTCTACAGTTGCCTGAAAAAGAGTAAAATATGGCTTTAACAGCCTGAAAAAGATGTCAAATATACTGTAGATTTACTTGGACATTTTAGCCTTTAATTTTAAAATCCTACATCAGAATGGTCCGATATTACCTGTGTGACACCATGGATATGTGATGTTTCTCTCAGACTTGGAATGAAGCTGGTTTAACAGGAGGATTCCGTTCTACAGTTGCCTGAAAAAGAGTAAAATATGGCTTTAACAGCCTGAAAAAGATGTCAAATATACTGTAGATTTACTTGGACATTTTAGCCTTTAATTTTAAAATCCTACATCAGAATGGTCCAATATTGACTGTGTGACACCATGGATATGTGATGTTTCTCTCAGACTTGGAATGAAGCTGGTTTAACAGGAGGATTCCGTTCTACAGTTGCCTGAAAAAGAGTAAAATATGGCTTTAACAGCCTGAAAAAGATGTCAAATATACTGTAGATTTACTTGGACATTTTAGCCTTTAATTTTAAAATCCTACATCAGAATGGTCCGATATTACCTGTGTGACACCATGGATATGTGATGTCTCACTCAGACTTGGAATGAAGCTGGCTTAACAGGAGGATTCCGTTCTACAGTTGCCTGAAAAAGAGTAAAATATGGCTTTAACAGCCTGAAAAAGATGTCAAATATACTGTAGATTTACTTGGACATTTTAGCCTTTAATTTTAAAATCCTACATCAGAATGGTCCGATATTACCTGTGTGACACCATGGATATGTGATGTCTCTCAGACTTGGAATGAAGCTGGTTTAACAGGAGGATTCCGTTCTACAGTTGCCTGAAAAAGAGTAAAATATGGCTTTAACAGCCTGAAAAAGATGTCAAATATACTGTAGATTTACTTGGACATTTTAGCCTTTAATTTTAAAATCCTACATCAGAATGGTCCGATATTACCTGTGTGACACCATGGATATGTGATGTTTCTCTCAGACTTGGAATGAAGCTGGTTTAACAGGAGGATTCCGTTCTACAGTTGCCTGAAAAAGAGTAAAATATGGCTTTAACAGCCTGAAAAAGATGTCAAATATACTGTAGATTTACTTGGACATTTTAGCCTTTAATTTTAAAATCCTACATCAGAATGGTCCGATATTACCTGTGTGACACCATGGATATGTGATGTTTCTCTCAGACTTGGAATGAAGCTGGTTTAACAGGAGGATTCCGTTCTACAGTTGCCTGAAAAAGAGTAAAATATGGCTTTAACAGCCTGAAAAAGATGTCAAATATACTGTAGATTTACTTGGACATTTTAGCCTTTAATTTTAAAATCCTACATCAGAATGGTCCAATATTGACTGTGTGACACCATGGATATGTGATGTTTCTCTCAGACTTGAAATGAAGCTGGTTTAACAGGAGGATTCCGTTCTACAGTTGCCTGAAAAAGAGTAAAATATGGCTTTAACAGCCTGAAAAAGATGTCAAATATACTGTAGATTTACTTGGACATTTTAGCCTTTAATTTTAAAATCCTACATCAGAATGGTCCGATATTACCTGTGTGACACCATGGATATGTGATGTTTCTCTCAGACTTGGAATGAAGCTGGTTTAACAGGAGGATTCCGTTCTACAGTTGCCTGAAAAAGAGTAAAATATGGCTTTAACAGCCTGAAAAAGATGTCAAATATACTGTAGATTTACTTGGACATTTTAGCCTTTAATTTTAAAATCCTACATCAGAATGGTCCGATATTACCTGTGTGACACCATGGATATGTGATGTTTCTCTCAGACTTGGAATGAAGCTGGTTTAACAGGAGGATTCCGTTCTACAGTTGCCTGAAAAAGAGTAAAATATGGCTTTAACAGCCTGAAAAAGATGTCAAATATACTGTAGATTTACTTGGACATTTTAGCCTTTAATTTTAAAATCCTACATCAGAATGGTCCGATATTACCTGTGTGACACCATGGATATGTGATGTCTCACCCAGACTTGGAATCAAGCTGGCATAACAGAAGGATTCCGTTCTACAGTTGCCTGAAAAAGAGTAAAATATGGCTTTAACAGCCTGAAAAAGATGTCAAATATACTGTAGATTTACTTGGACATTTTAGCCTTTAATTTTAAAATCCTACATCAGAATGGTCCGATATTACCTGTGTGACACCATGGATATGTGATGTTTCTCTCAGACTTGGAATGAAGCTGGTTTAACAGGAGGATTCCGTTCTACAGTTGCCTGAAAAAGAGTAAAATATGGCTTTAACAGCCTGAAAAAGATGTCAAATATACTGTAGATTTACTTGGACATTTTAGCCTTTAATTTTAAAATCCTACATCAGAATGGTCCGATATTACCTGTGTGACACCATGGATATGTGATGTTTCTCTCAGACTTGGAATGAAGCTGGTTTAACAGGAGGATTCCGTTCTACAGTTGCCTGAAAAAGAGTAAAATATGGCTTTAACAGCCTGAAAAAGATGTCAAATATACTGTAGATTTACTTGGACATTTTAGCCTTTAATTTTAAAATCCTACATCAGAATGGTCCGATATTACTGTGTGACACCATGGATATGTGATGTTTCTCTCAGACTTGGAATGAAGCTGGTTTAACAGGAGGATTCCGTTCTACAGTTGCCTGAAAAAGAGTAAAATATGGCTTTAACAGCCTGAAAAAGATGTCAAATATACTGTAGATTTACTTGGACATTTTAGCCTTTAATTTTAAAATCCTACATCAGAATGGTCCGATATTACCTGTGTGTCACCATGGATATGTGATGTCTCACCTAGACTTGGAATGAAGCTGGCTTAACAGGAGGATTCCGTTCTACAGTTGCATGAAAAAGACTAAAATATGGCTTTAACAGCCTGAAAAAGATGTCAAATATACTGTAGATTTACTTGGACATTTTAGCCTTTAATTTTAAAATCCTACATCAGAATGGTCCGATATTACCTGTGTGACACCATGGATATGTGATGTTTCTCTCAGACTTGGAATGAAGCTGGTTTAACAGGAGGATTCCGTTCTACAGTTGCCTGAAAAAGAGTAAAATATGGCTTTAACAGCCTGAAAAAGATGTCAAATATACTGTAGATTTACTTGGACATTTTAGCCTTTAATTTTAAAATCCTACATCAGAATGGTCCGATATTACCTGTGTGTCACCATGGATATGTGATGTCTCACCCAGACTTGGAATGAAGCTGGCTTAACAGGAGGATTCCGTTCTACAGTTGCCTGAAAAAGAGTAAAATATGGCTTTAACAGCCTGAAAAAGATGTCAAATATACTGTAGATTTACTTGGACATTTTAGCCTTTAATTTTAAAATCCTACATCAGAATGGTCCGATATTACCTGTGTGACACCATGGATATGTGATGTTTCTCTCAGACTTGGAATGAAGCTGGTTTAACAGGAGGATTCCGTTCTACAGTTGCCTGAAAAAGAGTAAAATATGGCTTTAACAGCCTGAAAAAGATGTCAAATATACTGTAGATTTACTTGGACATTTTAGCCTTTAATTTTAAAATCCTACATCAGAATGGTCCGATATTACCTGTGTGACACCATGGATATGTGATGTTTCTCTCAGACTTGGAATGAAGCTGGTTTAACAGGAGGATTCCGTTCTACAGTTGCCTGAAAAAGAGTAAAATATGGCTTTAACAGCCTGAAAAAGATGTCAAATATACTGTAGATTTACTTGGACATTTTAGCCTTTAATTTTAAAATCCTACATCAGAATGGTCCAATATTGACTGTGTGACACCATGGATATGTGATGTTTCTCTCAGACTTGGAATGAAGCTGGTTTAACAGGAGGATTCCGTTCTACAGTTGCCTGAAAAAGAGTAAATATGGCTTTAACAGCCTGAAAAAGATGTCAAATATACTGTAGATTTACTTGGACATTTTAGCCTTTAATTTTAAAATCCTACATCAGAATGGTCCAATATTACCTGTGTGACACCATGGATATGTGATGTTTCTCTCAGACTTGAAATGAAGCTGGTTTAACAGGAGGATTCCGTTCTACAGTTGCCTGAAAAAGAGTAAATTATGGCTTTAACAGCCTGAAAAAGATGTCAAATATACTGTAGATTTACTTGGACATTTTAGCCTTTAATTTTAAAATCCTACATCAGAATGGTCCGATATTACCTGTGTGACACCATGGATATGTGATGTCTCACCCAGACTTGGAATGAAGCTGGCTTAACAGGAGGATTTGGTTCTACAGTTGCCTGAAAAAGAGTAAAATATGGCTTTAACAGCCTGAAAAAGATGTCAAATATACTGTAGATTTACTTGGACATTTTAGCCTTTAATTTTAAAATCCTACATCAGAATGGTCCAATATTACCTGTGTGACACCATGGATATGTGATGTCTCACCCAGACTTGGAAAGAAGCTGGCTTAAAGGGAGGATTCCGTATTACAGTTGCCTGAGTAAGAGTAAAATATGGCTTTAACAGCCTGAAAAAGATGTCAAATATACTGTAGATTTACTTGGACATTTTAGCCTTTAATTTTAAAATCCTACATCAGAATGGTCCGATATTACCTGTGTGAAACCATGGATATGTGATGTCTCACCCAGACTTGGAATGAAGCTGGCTTAACAGGAGGATTTGGATCTACAGTTGCCTGAAAAAGAGTAAAATATGGCTTTAACAGCCTGAAAAAATGTCAAATATACTGTAGATTTACTTGGACATTTCAGCCTTTAATTTTAAAATCCTACATCAGAATGGTCCAATATTACCTGTCTCACACCATGTATAAGTGATGTCTCACCCAGACTTTGAATGAAGCTGGCTTAACAGTAGTATATTGAGCTACAGTTGCCTGAAAAAGAGTAAAATATGACTTTAACAGCCTGAAAACAATGTCAAATATACTTTAGATTTACTTGGACATTTTAGCCTTTAATTTCAAAATCCTACATCAGAATGGTCCAATATTACCTTTCTCAAACCATGGATATGTGATGTCAATCTACAGTTGCCTGAAAAAGATGTCAAATATACTTTAGATTTACTTGGACAATTTAGGCTTTAATTTTAAAATCCTACATCAGAATGGTCCAATATTACCTTTCTCAGACCATGGATATGTGATGTCTCACCCAGACTTGGAAAGAACCTAGCTTAACAGGAGGATTATGTCTTATAGTATTCTGAAAAAGATTAAAACATGGCTTTAACAGCCCGAAAAAGATGATGAATATACCTTAGGTTAACTTGGACATTTATGCCTTTAATTTTAAAATCCTACATCAGATTGGTCCGATATTACCTTTGTGACACCATGGATAAGTGATGTCTCACCCAGACTTGGAATGAAGCTGGATTAACTGTCATGGTTCTTAAAGGAAAGAGGACCAAAATGAAGGTTGCAGGCAAAACGGGGAATTTTATTGGGAAAAAGAAACCAAAAACAATCCACAAGGGGAATAAACAAATCAAAGTTCCAGGGAAAAATCCAAAATCCAAAAAACCAGGGCCGCAGGGATCCAAGGAAAAAAGGGAGAGGAAAGACAGGACAAAAACACCGGGAGGAGACTGACGGGAACAGGCAGCGAGAGGATGAATATAGAAAGGCAGACGAAGAAGAATGATCTGACAAGAGACAGAGGAAACACTGGGGTTAAATACAAGAGGTAATGAGACAATGAGGAACAGGTGAGACATCAGGTGAATCACATTAGGGCGGGGTTGGAGAATCAGACAAACAAAGTAAAGCTAAACGAGACAAGACAAAACCAGACAGGAAACAAGACTACCAAAATAAAACAGGAAGATGAACAGACATATACACCGGAGGACATAAGACAGGACCAGGGAGAGAACTATGACAAAAAAAATGAGGAGGAAACAGAAAGGGGAAAAATAAACCCAACCAAAACCCCAAACCATAACATTAACAGTAGGCTTTGGATCTACAGTTGCCTGAAAAAGAGTAAAATATGGCTTTAACAGCCTGAAAAAGATGTCAAATATACTGTAGATTTACTTGGACATTTTAGCCTTTAATTTTAAAATCCTACATCAGAATGGTCCGATATTACCTGTGTGACACTATGGATATGTGATGTTTCTCTCAGACTTGAAATGAAGCTGGTTTAACAGGAGGATTCCGTTCTACACTTGCCTGAAAAAGAGTAAATTATGGCTTTAACAGCCTGAAAAAGATGTCAAATATACTGTAGATTTACTTGGACATTTTAGCCTTTAATTTTAAAATCCTACATCAGAATGGTCCGATATTACCTGTCTCACACCATGGATATGTGATGTCTCACCCAGACTTGGACTGAAGCTGGCTTAACAGTAGGATTTGAATCTACAGTTGCCTGAAAAAGAGTAAAATATGGCTTTAACAGCATGAAAAAAATGTCAAATATACTTTAGATTTACTTGGACATTTATGCCTTTACTTTTAAAATCCTACATCAGATTGATACAATATTACCTGTGTGACACCATGGATATGTGATATCTCAACCAGACTTGGAATGAAGCTGGCTTAACAGTAGGATTTGGATCTACAGTTGCCTGAAAAAGAATAAAATATGGCTTAAACAGCCTGAAAAAAATTTGAAATATAATTTAGATTTACTTGGACATTTTAGCCTTTAAAATCCTACATCAGAATGGTCCGATATTACCTGTGTGACACCATGGATATGTGATGTCTCACCCAGACTTGGAATCAAGCTAGCTTAACAGGAGGATTCTGTTTTACAGTATACTGAAAAAGATTAAAATATGGCTTTAACAGCCTGAAAAAATGTCAAATATACTTTAGATTTACTTGGACAATTTAGCCTTTAATTTTAAAATCCTACATCAGATTGGTCCGATATTACATTTGTGACACCATGGATATGTGATGTCTCAACCAGACTTGGAATGAAGCTGGATTAACAGTAGGCTTTGTATCTACAGTTGCCTGAAAAAGAGTAAAATATGGCTTTAACAGCCTGAAAAAGATGACAAAAATCAATTGATTTACTTGGACATTTATGCCTTTACCTTTAAAATCCTACATTAGATTGGTACAATATTACCTGTGTGACACCATGTACACTCACCGGCCACTTTATTAGGTACCCCATGCTAGTAACGGGTTGGACCCCCTTTTGCCTTCAGAACTGCCTCAATTCTTCGTGGCATAGATTCAACAAGGTGCTGGAAGCATTCCTCAGGGAGTTTGGTCCATATTGACATGATGGCATCACACAGTTGCCGCAGATTTGTCGGCTGCACATCCATGATGCGAATCTCTGTTCCACCACATCCCAAAGATGCTCTATTGGATTGAGATCTGGTGACTGTGGAGGCCATTTGAGTACAGCGAACTCATTGTCATGTTCAAGAAACCAGTCTGTGATGATTCCAGCTTTATGACATGGCGCATTATCCTGCTGAAAGTAGCCATCAGAAGTTGGGTACATTATGGTCATAAAGGGATGGACATGGTCAGCAACAATACTCAGGTAGGCTGTGGCGTTGCAACGATGCTCAATTGGTACCAAGGGGCCCAAAGAGTGCCAAGAAAATATTCCCCACACCATGACACCACCAGCCTGAACCGTTGATACAAGGCAGGATGGATCCATGCTTTCATGTTGTAGACGCCAAATTCTGACCCTACCATCCGACTGTCGCAGCAGAAATCGAGACTCATCAGACAAGGCAACGTTTTTCCAATCTTCTATTGTCCAATTTTGATGAGCTTGTGCAAATTGTAGTCTCAGTTTCCTGTTCTTAGCTGAAAGGAGTGGCACCCGATGTGGTCTTCTGCTGCTGTAGCCCATCTGCCTCAAAGTTCGACGTACTGTGCGTTCAGAGATGCTCTTCTGCCCACCTTGGTTGTAACGGGTGGTTATTTGAGTCACTGTTGCCCTTCTATCAGCTCGAACCAGTCTGGCCATTCTCCTCTGACCTCTGGCATCAACAAGGCATTTCCGCCCACAGAACTGCCGCTCACTGGATGTTTTTTCTTTTCGGACCATTCTCTGTAAACCCTAGAGATGGTTGTGCGTGAAAATCCCAGTAGATTAGCAGTTTCTGAAATACTCAGACCAGCCCTTCTGGCACCAACAATCATGCCACGTTCAAAGTCACTCAAATCACCTTTCTTCCCCATACTGATGCTCGGTTTGAACTGCAGGAGATTCTCTTGACCATGTCTACATGCCTAAATGCACTGAGTTGCCGCCATGTGATTGGCTGCTTAGAAATTAAGTGTTAACGAGCAGTTGGACAGGTGTACCTAATAAAGTGGCCGGTGAGTGTATATGTGATGTCTCACCCAGACTTGGAATGAAGCTGGCTTAAAAGTAGGATTTGGATCAACATTTGCCTGAAAAAGAGTAAAATATGGCTTTAAGAGCCTGAAAAAATGTCAAATATACTTTAGATTTACTTGCAAAATTTAGCCTTCAATTTTAAAATCCTACATCATATTGGTCCGATATTACTTTTGTGACACCATGGATATGTGAAGTCTCACAAAGACTTGGAATGAAGCAGGCTTAACAGTAGGATTTGGATCTACAGTTGCCTGAAAAAGAGTAAAATATGGTTTTAACAGGCTTAAAAAGATGTCAAATATACTTTAGATTTACTTGGACAATTTAGCCTTTAATTTTAAAATCCTACATCAGAATGGTCCAATATTACCTGTCTCACACCATGGAAAAGTTTTTGTCTCACCCAGACTTGGAATGAAGCTAGCTTAACAGGAGGAATCTGTCTTACAATATTCTGAAAAAGAGTAAAATATGGCTTTAACAGCCTGAAAAAGATGTCAAATATACTTTAGATTTACTTGGACATTTTAGCCTTTAATTTTAAAATCCTACACCAGAATGGTCCGATATTACCTTTGTGACACCATGGATAAGTGCTGTCTCACCCAGACTTGGAATGAAGCTGGATTAACAGTAGGCTTTGGATCTAGAGTTGCCTGAAAAAGAGTAAAATATGGCTTAAACAGCCTGAAAAAAAATTGAAATATAATTTAGATTTACTTGGACATTTTAGCCTTTAAAATCCTACATCAGAATGATCCGATATTACCTGTGTCACACCATGGATAAGTGATGTCTCACCCAGACTTGGAATGAAGCTAGCTTAACAGGAGGATTTGGATCTACAGTTGCCTGAATAAGAGTAAAATATGGCTTTAACAGCCTGAAAAAAATGTCAAATATAATTTAGATTTACTTGGACATTTTAGCCTTTAATTTTAAAATCCTACATCAGAATGGTCCAATATTACCTGTGTGATACCATGGATATGTGCTGTCTCACCCAGACTTGGAATGAAGCTGGCTTAACAGTAGGATGTTGATCAACACTTGCCTGAGAAAGAGTAAAATATGGCTTTAACAGCCTGAAAAATATGATAAAATCCTTTGATTTACTTGGACATTTATGCCTGTCCTTTTAAAATCCTACATCAGATTTGTACAATATTACCTGTGTGACACGATGGATACGTGCTGTCTCACCCAGACTTGGAATGAAGCTGGCTTAACAGTAGGATTTGGATCTACAGTTGCCTGAATAAGAGTAAAATATGGCTTTAACAGCCTGAAAAAGATGAGATATATACTTTAGATTTACTTGGACATTCATGCCTTTACTTTTAAAATCCTACATCAGATTGGTCCGATATTACCAGTCTGAAATCATGGATATGTGATGTCTCACCCAGACTTGGAATGAAGCTAGCTTAACAGGAGGATTTGGATCTACAGTTACCTGAATAAGAGTAAAATATGGCTTAAACAGCCTGAAAAAAAATGTCAAATATAATTTAGATTTACTTGGACATTTTAGCCTTTAATTTTAAAATCCTACATCAGATTTGTACAATATTACCTGTGTGACACGATGGATACGTGCTGTCTCACCCAGACTTGGAATGAAGCTGGATTAACAGTAGGCTTTGGATCTAGAGTTGCCTGAAAAAGAGTCAAATATGGCTTAAAAAGCCTGAAAAAAATTTGAAATATAATTTAGATTTACTTGGACATTTTAGCCTTTAAAATCCTGCATCAGAATGATCCGATATTACCTGTGTCACACCATGGATAAGTGATGTCTCACCCAGACTTGGAAAGAAGCTGGCTTAACAGGAGGATTCTGTCTACAGTTTCTGAAAAAGAGTAAAATATGGCTTTAACAGCCTGAAAAAGATGTCAAATATACTGTAGATTTACTTGGACATTTAGCCTTTAATTTTAAAATCCTACATCAGAATGGTCCGATATTACCAGTGTGACACCATGGATATGTGATGTCTCACCCAGACTTGGAATGAAGCTGGCTTAACAGGAGGATTTGGATCTACAGTTGCCTGAAAAAGAGTAAAATATGGCTTTAACAGCCTGAAAAAGATGTCAAATATACTGTAGATTTACTTGGACATTTTAGCCTTTAATTTTAAAATCCTACATCAGAATGGTCCGATATTACCTGTGTGTCACCATGGATATGTGATGTCTCACCTAGACTTGGAATGAAGCTGGCTTAACAGGAGGATTCCGTTCTACAGTTGCATGAAAAAGACTAAAATATGGCTTTAACAGCCTGAAAAATATGTCAAATATACTGTAGATTTACTTGGACATTTTAGCATTTAATTTTAAAATTCTACATCAGAATGGTCCGATATTACCTGTGTGACACCATGGATATGTGATGTTTCTCT
Source organism: Percina caprodes (assembly GCA_013375575.1). NCBI lineage: Eukaryota > Metazoa > Chordata > Actinopteri > Perciformes > Percidae > Percina > Percina caprodes. The sequence goes on along the minus strand of JABXJD010000928.1, from coordinate 101,035 downwards.
CAGACTTGAAATGAAGCTGGTTTAACAGGAGGAATCCGTTCTACAGTTGCCTGAAAAAGAGTAAAATATGGCTTTAACAGCCTGAAAAAGATGTCAAATATACTGTAGATTTACTTGGACATTTTAGCCTTTAATTTTAAAATCCTACATCAGAATGGTCCGATATTACCTGTGTGACACCATGGATATGTGATGTTTCTCTCAGACTTGAAATGAAGCTGGTTTAACAGGAGGATTCCGTTCTACAGTTGCCTGAAAAAGAGTAAAATATGGCTTTAACAGCCTGAAAAAGATGTCAAATATACTGTAGATTTACTTGGACATTTTAGCCTTTAATTTTAAAATCCTACATCAGAATGGTCCGATATTACCTGTGTGTCACCATGGATATGTGATGTCTCACCCAGACTTGGAATGAAGCTGGCTTAACAGGAGGATTCCGTTCTACAGTTGCCTGAAAAAGAGTAAAATATGGCTTTAACAGCCTGAAAAAGATGTCAAATATACTGTAGATTTACTTGGACATTTTAGCCTTTAATTTTAAAATCCTACATCAGAATGGTCCGATATTACCTGTGTGACACCATGGATATGTGATGTCTCACTCAGACTTGGAATGAAGCTGGTTTAACAGGAGGATTCCGTTCTACAGTTGCCTGAAAAAGAGTAAAATATGGCTTTAACAGCCTGAAAAAGATGTCAAATATACTGTAGATTTACTTGGACATTTTAGCCTTTAATTTTAAAATCCTACATCAGAATGGTCCAATATTGACTGTGTGACACCATGGATATGTGATGTTTCTCTCAGACTTGGAATGAAGCTGGTTTAACAGGAGGATTCCGTTCTACAGTTGCCTGAAAAAGAGTAAAATATGGCTTTAACAGCCTGAAAAAGATGTCAAATATACTGTAGATTTACTTGGACATTTTAGCCTTTAATTTTAAAATCCTACATCAGAATGGTCCAATATTGACTGTGTGACACCATGGATATGTGATGTTTCTCTCAGACTTGGAATGAAGCTGGTTTAACAGGAGGATTCCGTTCTAGAGTTGCCTGAAAAAGATGTCAAATATACTGTAGATTTACTTGGACATTTTAGCCTTTAATTTTAAAATCCTACATCAGAATGGTCCGATATTACCTGTGTGACACCATGGATATGTGATGTCTCACCCAGACTTGGAATGAAGCTGGCTTAACAGGAGGATTCCGTTCTACAGTTGCCTGAAAAAGAGTAAAATATGGCTTTAACAGCCTGAAAAAGATGTCAAATATACTGTAGATTTACTTGGACATTTTAGCCTTTAATTTTAAAATCCTACATCAGAATGGTCCGATATTACCTGTGTGACACCATGGATATGTGATGTTTCTCCCAGACTTGGAATGAAGCTGGCTTAACAGGAGGATTCCGTTCTACAGTTGCCTGAAAAAGAGTAAAATATGGCTTTAACAGCCTGAAAAAGATGTCAAATATACTGTAGATTTACTTGGACATTTTAGCCTTTAATTTTAAAATCCTACATCAGAATGGTCCAATATTGACTGTGTGACACCATGGATATGTGATGTTTCTCTCAGACTTGGAATGAAGCTGGTTTAACAGGAGGATTCCGTTCTACAGTTGCCTGAAAAAGACTAAAATATGGCTTTAACAGCCTGAAAAAGATGTCAAATATACTGTAGATTTACTTGGACATTTTAGCCTTTAATTTTAAAATCCTACATCAGAATGGTCCAATATTGACTGTGTGACACCATGGATATGTGATGTTTCTCTCAGACTTGGAATGAAGCTGGTTTAACAGGAGGATTCCGTTCTACAGTTGCCTGAAAAATATGTCAAATATACTGTAGATTTACTTGGACATTTTAGCCTTTAATTTTAAAATCCTACATCAGAATGGTCCGATATTACCTGTGTGACACCATGGATATGTGATGTCTCACCCAGACTTGGAATGAAGCTGGTTTAACAGGAGGATTCCGTTCTACAGTTGCCTGAAAAAGAGTAAAATATGGCTTTAACAGCCTGAAAAAGATGTCAAATATACTGTAGATTTACTTGGACATTTTAGCCTTTAATTTTAAAATCCTACATCAGAATGGTCCAATATTGACTGTGTGACACCATGGATATGTGATGTTTCTCTCAGACTTGGAATGAAGCTGGTTTAACAGGAGGATTCCGTTCTACAGTTGCCTGAAAAAGAGTAAAATATGGCTTTAACAGCCTGAAAAAGATGTCAAATATACTGTAGATTTACTTGGACATTTTAGCCTTTAATTTTAAAATCCTACATCAGAATGGTCCGATATTACCTGTGTGACACCATGGATATGTGATGTCTCTCCCAGACTTGGAATGAAGCTGGCTTAACAGGAGGATTCCGTTCTACAGTTGCCTGAAAAAGAGTAAAATATGGCTTTAACAGCCTGAAAAAGATGTCAAATATACTGTAGATTTACTTGGACATTTTAGCCTTTAATTTTAAAATCCTACATCAGAATGGTCCGATATTACCTGTGTGACACCATGGATATGTGATGTCTCACTCAGACTTGGAATGAAGCTGGCTTAACAGGAGGATTCCGTTCTACAGTTGCCTGAAAAAGAGTAAAATATGGCTTTAACAGCCTGAAAAAGATGTCAAATATACTGTAGATTTACTTGGACATTTTAGCCTTTAATTTTAAAATCCTACATCAGAATGGTCCAATATTGACTGTGTGACACCATGGATATGTGATGTTTCTCTCAGACTTGGAATGAAGCTGGTTTAACAGGAGGATTCCGTTCTACAGTTGCCTGAAAAAGAGTAAAATATGGCTTTAACAGCCTGAAAAAGATGTCAAATATACTGTAGATTTACTTGGACATTTTAGCCTTTAATTTTAAAATCCTACATCAGAATGGTCCAATATTGACTGTGTGACACCATGGATATGTGATGTTTCTCTCAGACTTGAAATGAAGCTGGTTTAACAGGAGGAATCCGTTCTACAGTTGCCTGAAAAAGAGTAAAATATGGCTTTAACAGCCTGAAAAAGATGTCAAATATACTTTAGATTTACTTGGACATTTTAGCCTTTAATTTTAAAATCCTACATCAGCTTGGTCCGCTATTACCAGACTGAAATCATGCATATGTGATGTCTCACCCAGACTTGGAATGAAGCTAGCTTAACAGGAGGATTTGGATCTACAGTTGCCTGAGTAAGAGTAAAATATGGCTTAAAAAGCCTGAAAAAAAATGTCAAATATAATTTAGATTTACTTTGACATTTTAGCCTTTAATTTTAAAATCCTACATCAGAATGGTCCAATATTACCTGTCTCACACCATGGATATGTGATGTCTCACCCAGACTTGGAAAGAAGCTAGCTTAACAGGAGGATTCTGTCTTACCGTATTCTGAATAAGAGTAAAAATGGCTTTAACAGCCTGAAAAAGATGTCAAATATAGTTTAGATTTACATGGACAATTTAGCCTTTAATTTTAAAATCCTGCATCAGCTTTGTCCGATATTACCAGTCTGAAATCATGGATATGTGATGTCTCACCCAGACTTGGAATGAAGCTAGCTTAACAGGAGGATTTGGATCTACAGTTGCCTGAATAAGAGTAAAATATGGCTTAAACAGCCTGAAAAAAATGTAAAATATAATTTAGATTTACTTGGACATTTCAGCCTTTAATTTTAAAATCCTACATCAGAATGGTCCAATATTACCTGTCTCACACCATGTATAAGTGATGTCTCACCCAGACTTTGAATGAAGCTGGCTTAACAGTAGTATATTGAGCTACAGTTGCCTGAAAAAGAGTAAAATATGACTTTAACAGCCTGAAAACAATGTCAAATATACTTTAGATTTACTTGGACATTTTAGCCTTTAATTTCAAAATCCTACATCAGAATGGTCCAATATTACCTTTCTCAAACCATGGATATGTGATGTCAATCTACAGGTGCCTGAAAAAGATGTCAAATATACTTTAGATTTACTTGGACAATTTAGGCTTTAATTTTAAAATCCTACATCAGAATGGTCCAATATTACCTTTGTCAGACCATGGATATGTGATGTCTCACCCAGACTTGGAAAGAAGCTGGCTTAACAGGAGGATTATGTCTTATAGTTTCTGAAAAAGATTAAAATATGGCTTTAACAGCCTGAAAAAGATGATCAAATATACTTAGATTTACTTGGACATTTTTGCCTTTAATTTTAAAATCCTACATCAGAATGGTCCGATATTACCTTGTGACACCATGGATATGTGATGTCTCACCCAGACTTGGAATGAAGCTGGATTAACTGTCATGGTTCTTAAAGGAAAGAGGACCAAAATGAAGGTTGCAGGCAAAACGGGGAATTTTATTGGGAAAAAGAAACCAAAAACAATCCACAAGGGGAATAAACAAATCAAAGTTCCAGGGAAAAATCCAAAATCCAAAAAACCAGGGCCGCAGGGATCCAAGGAAAAAAGGGAGAGGAAAGACAGGACAAAAACACCGGGAGGAGACTGACGGGAACAGGCAGCGAGAGGATGAATATAGAAAGGCAGACGAAGAAGAATGATCTGACAAGAGACAGAGGAAACACTGGGGTTAAATACAAGAGGTAATGAGACAATGAGGAACAGGTGAGACATCAGGTGAATCACATTAGCGGGGTTGGAGAATCAGACAAACAAAGTAAAGCTAAACGAGACAAGACAAAACCAGACAGGAAACAAGACTACCAAAATAAAACAGGAAGATGAACAGACATATACACCGGAGGACATAAGACAGGACCAGGAGAGAACTATGACAAAAAAATGAGGAGGAAACAGAAAGGGGAAAAATAAACCCAACAAAACCCCAAACCATAACATTAACAGTAGGATTTGGATCTACAGTTGCCTGAAAAAGAGTGAAATATGGCTTTAACAGCCTGAAAAAGATGTCAAATATACTGAGATTTACTTGGACATTTTAGCCTTTAATTTTAAAATCCTACATCAGAATGGTCCGATATTACCTGTGTGACACCATGGATATGTGATGTTTCTCTCAGACTTGAAATGAAGCTGGTTTAACAGGAGGATTCCGTTCTACAGTTGCCTGAAAAAGAGTAAATTATGGCTTTAACAGCCTGAAAAAGATGTCAAATATACTGTAGATTTACTTGGACATTTTAGCCTTTAATTTTAAAATCCTACATCAGAATGGTCCGATATTACCTGTGTCACACCATGGATATGTGATGTCTCACCCAGACTTGGAATGAAGCTGGCTTAACAGGAGGATTTGAATCTACAGTTGCCTGAAAAAGAGTAAAATATGGCTTTAACAGCCTGAAAAAATGTCAAATATACTGTAGATTTACTTGGACATTTATGCCTTTAATTTTAAAATCCTACATCAGAATGGTACAATATTACCTGTGTGACACCATGGATATGTGATGTCTCAACCAGACTTGGAATGAAGCTGGCTTAACAGGAGGATTTGGATCTACAGTTGCCTGAAAAAGAATAAAATATGGCTTAACAGCCTGAAAAAATTTCAAATATAATTTAGATTTACTTGGACATTTTAGCCTTTAAAATCCTACATCAGAATGGTCCGATATTACCTGTGTGACACCATGGATATGTGATGTCTCACCCAGACTTGGAATCAAGCTGGCTTAACAGGAGGATTCTGTTTTACAGTTACTGAAAAAGATTAAAATATGGCTTTAACAGCCTGAAAAAATGTCAAATATACTTTAGATTTACTTGGACATTTTAGCCTTTAATTTTAAAATCCTACATCAGAATGGTCCGATATTACATTTGTGACACCATGGATATGTGATGTCTCAACCAGACTTGGAATGAAGCTGGATTAACAGGAGGATTTGTTCTACAGTTGCCTGAAAAAGAGTAAAATATGGCTTTAACAGCCTGAAAAAGATGTCAAATATACTTAGATTTACTTGGACATTTAGCCTTTAATTTTAAAATCCTACATCAGAATGGTCCAATATTACCTGTGTGACACCATGTATACTCATGGCCACTTTATTAGGTACCCCATGCTAGTAACGGGTTGGACCCCTTTGCCTTCAGAACTGCCTCAATTCTTCGTGGCATAGATTCAACAAGGTGCTGGAAGCATTCCTCAGGAGTTTGGTCCATATTGACATGATGGCATCACACAGTTGCCGCAGATTTGTCGGCTGCACATCCATGATGCGAATCTCTGCCACCACATCCCAAAGATGCTCTATTGGATTGAGATCTGGTGACTGTGGAGGCCATTTGAGTACAGCGAACTCATTGTCATGTTCAAGAAACCAGTCTGTGATGATTCCAGCTTTATGACATGGCGCATTATCCTGCTGAAAGTAGCCATCAGAAGTTGGGTACATTATGGTCATAAAGGGATGGACATGGTCAGCAACAATACTCAGGTAGGCTGTGGCGTTGCAACGATGCTCAATTGGTACCAAGGGGCCCAAAGAGTGCCAAGAAAATATTCCCACACCATGACACCACCAGCCTGAACCGTTGATACAAGGCAGGATGGATCCATGCTTTCATGTTGTAGACGCCAAATTCTGACCCTACCATCCGACTGTCGCAGCAGAAATCGAGACTCATCAGACAAGGCAACGTTTTTCCAATCTTCTATTGTCCAATTTTGATGAGCTTGTGCAAATTGTAGTCTCAGTTTCCTGTTCTTAGCTGAAAGGAGTGGCACCCGATGTGGTCTTCTGCTGCTGTAGCCCATCTGCCTCAAAGTTCGACGTACTGTGCGTTCAGAGATGCTCTTCTGCCCACCTTGGTTGTAACGGGTGGTTATTTGAGTCACTGTTGCCTTCTATCAGCTCGAACCAGTCTGGCCATTCTCCTCTGACCTCTGGCATCAACAAGGCATTTCCGCCCACAGAACTGCCGCTCACTGGATGTTTTTTCTTTTGGACCATTCTCTGTAAACCCTAGAGATGGTTGTGCGTGAAAATCCCAGTAGATTAGCAGTTTCTGAAATACTCAGACCAGCCCTTCTGGCACCAACAATCATGCCACGTTCAAAGTCACTCAAATCACCTTTCTTCCCCATACTGATGCTCGGTTTGAACTGCAGGAGATTCTCTTGACCATGTCTACATGCCTAAATGCACTGAGTTGCCGCCATGTGATTGGCTGCTTAGAAATTAAGTGTTAACGAGCAGTTGGACAGGTGTACCTAATAAAGTGGCCGGTGAGTGTATATGTGATGTCTCACCCAGACTTGGAATGAAGCTGGCTTAACAGGAGGATTTGGATCTACAGTTGCCTGAAAAAGAGTAAAATATGGCTTTAACAGCCTGAAAAAATGTCAAATATACTGTAGATTTACTTGGACATTTTAGCCTTTAATTTTAAAATCCTACATCAGAATGGTCCGATATTACTTTTGTGACACCATGGATATGTGATGTCTCACAAAGACTTGGAATGAAGCTGGCTTAACAGGAGGATTTGGATCTACAGTTGCCTGAAAAAGAGTAAAATATGGCTTTAACAGCCTGAAAAATACTTCAAATATACTGTAGATTTACTTGGACATTTTAGCCTTTAATTTTTAAATCCTACATCAGAATGGTCCATTATTACCTGTGTGACACCATGTATATGTGAATTTTCACCCAGACTTAGAATGAAGCTGGCTTACCAATAGGATTTTGTCTACAGTTGCCTGAAAAAGAGTAAAATATAGCTTTAATAGCCTGAAAAAGACTTCAAATATACTGTAGATTTACTTGGACATTTTAGCCTTTAATTTTAAAATCCTGCATCATAATGGTCCGATATTACCTGTGTGACACCATGGATATGTGATGTCTCACCCAGACTTGTAATGAAGCTGGTTTAACAGGAGGATTTGGTTCTACAGTTGCCTGAAAAAGAGTAAAATATGGCTTTAACAGCCTGAAAAAATGTCAAATATACTGTAGATTTACTTGGACATTTTAGCCTTTAAAATCCTACATCAGAATGGTCCGATATTACCTGTGTGACACCATGGATATGTGATGTCTCACCCAGACTTGGAATGAAGCTGGCTTAACAGGAGGATTCCGTTCTACAGTTGCCTGAAAAGAGTAAAATATGGCTTTAACAGCCTGAAAAAGATGTCAAATATACTGTAGATTTACTTGGACATTTTAGCCTTTAATTTTTAAATCCTACATCAGAATGGTCCAATATTACCTGTGTGACACCATGGATATGTGTTGTTTCACCCAGACTTAGAATGAAGCTGGCTTAACAGTAGGATTTGTTCTACAGTTGCCTGAAAAAGAGTAAAATATGGCTTTAACAGCCTGAAAAAGATGTCAAATATACTTAGATTTACTTGGACATTTTAGCCTTTAATTTTAAAATCCTACATCAGAATGGTCCAATATTACTTGTGTGTCACCATGGATATGTGATGTCTCACCCAGACTTGGAATAAAGCTGGCTTAACAGGAGGATTCCGTTCTACAGTTGCCTGAAAAAGAGTAAAATATGGCTTTAACAGCCTGAAAAAGATGTCAAATATACTGTAGATTTACTTGGACATTTTAGCCTTTAATTTTAAAATCCTACATCAGAATGGTCCGATATTACCTGTGTGACACCATGGATATGTGATGTCTCACCCAGACTTGGAATGAAGCTGGCTTAACAGGAGGATTCCGTTCTACAGTTGCCTGAAAAAGAGTAAAATATGGCTTTAACAGCCTGAAAAAGATGTCAAATATACTGTAGATTTACTTGGACATTTTAGCCTTTAATTTTAAAATCCTACATCAGAATGGTCCAATATTACCTGTGTGACACCATGGATATGTGATGTCTCACCCAGACTTGGAATGAAGCTGGTTTAACAGGAGGATTCCGTTCTACAGTTGCCTGAAAAAGAGTAAAATATGGCTTTAACAGCCTGAAAAAATGTCAAATATACTGTAGATTTACTTGGACATTTTAGCCTTTAAAATCCTACATCAGAATGGTCCGATATTACCTGTGTGACACCATGGATATGTGATGTCTCACCCAGACTTGGAATGAAGCTGGTTTAACAGGAGGATTCTGTCTACAGTTGCCTGAAAAAGAGTAAAATATGGCTTTAACAGCCTGAAAAAGATGTCAAATATACTGTAGATTTACTTGGACATTTTAGCCTTTAATTTTAAAATCCTACATCAGAATGGTCCGATATTACCTGTGTGACACCATGGATATGTGATGTCTCCCAGACTTGGAATGAAGCTGGCTTAACAGGAGGATTCCGTTCTACAGTTGCCTGAAAAAGAGTAAAATATGGCTTTAACAGCCTGAAAAAATGTCAAATATACTGTAGATTTACTTGGACATTTTAGCCTTTAATTTTAAAATCCTACATCAGAATGGTCCGATATTACCTGTGTGACACCATGGATATGTGATGTCTCACCTAGACTTGGAATGAAGCTGGCTTAACAGGAGGATTCCGTTCTACAGTTGCCTGAAAAAGAGTAAAATATGGCTTTAACAGCCTGAAAAAGATGTCAAATATACTGTAGATTTACTTGGACATTTTAGCCTTTAATTTTAAAATCCTACATCAGAATGGTCCGATATTACCTGTGTGACACCATGGATATGTGATGTTTCTCTCAGACTTGGAATGAAGCTGGTTTAACAGGAGGATTCCGTTCTACAGTTGCCTGAAAAAGAGTAAAATATGGCTTTAACAGCCTGAAAAAGATGTCAAATATACTGTAGATTTACTTGGACATTTTAGCCTTTAATTTTAAAATCCTACATCAGAATGGTCCGATATTACCTGTGTGACACCATGGATATGTGATGTTTCTCTCAGACTTGGAATGAAGCTGGTTTAACAGGAGGATTCCGTTCTACAGTTGCCTGAAAAAGAGTAAAATATGGCTTTAACAGCCTGAAAAAGATGTCAAATATACTGTAGATTTACTTGGACATTTTAGCCTTTAATTTTAAAATCCTACATCAGAATGGTCCGATATTACCTGTGTGACACCATGGATATGTGATGTCTCACCCAGACTTGGAATGAAGCTGGCTTAACAGGAGGATTCCGTTCTACAGTTGCCTGAAAAAGAGTAAAATATGGCTTTAACAGCCTGAAAAAGATGTCAAATATACTGTAGATTTACTTGGACATTTTAGCCTTTAATTTTAAAATCCTACATCAGAATGGTCCGATATTACCTGTGTGACACCATGGATATGTGATGTCTCACTCAGACTTGGAATGAAGCTGGTTTAACAGGAGGATTCCGTTCTACAGTTGCCTGAAAAAGAGTAAAATATGGCTTTAACAGCCTGAAAAAGATGTCAAATATACTGTAGATTTACTTGGACATTTTAGCCTTTAATTTTAAAATCCTACATCAGAATGGTCCAATATTGACTGTGTGACACCATGGATATGTGATGTTTCTCTCAGACTTGGAATGAAGCTGGTTTAACAGGAGGATTCCGTTCTACAGTTGCCTGAAAAAGAGTAAAATATGGCTTTAACAGCCTGAAAAAGATGTCAAATATACTGTAGATTTACTTGGACATTTTAGCCTTTAATTTTAAAATCCTACATCAGAATGATCCAATATTGACAGTGTGACACCATGGATATGTGATGTTTTTCTCAGACTTGGAATGAAGCTGGTTTAACAGGAGGATTCCGTTCTAGAGTTGCCTGAAAAATATGTCAAATATACTGTAGATTTACTTGGACATTTTAGCCTTTAATTTTAAAATCCTACATCAGAATGGTCCGATATTACCTGTGTGTCACCATGGATATGTGATGTCTCACCCAGACTTGGAATGAAGCTGGCTTAACAGGAGGATTCCGTTCTACAGTTGCCTGAAAAAGAGTAAAATATGGCTTTAACAGCCTGAAAAAGATGTCAAATATACTGTAGATTTACTTGGACATTTTAGCCTTTAATTTTAAAATCCTACATCAGAATGGTCCAATATTGACTGTGTGACACCATGGATATGTGATGTTTCTCTCAGACTTGGAATGAAGCTGGTTTAACAGGAGGATTCCGTTCTACAGTTGCCTGAAAAAGAGTAAAATATGGCTTTAACAGCCTGAAAAAGATGTCAAATATACTGTAGATTTACTTGGACATTTTAGCCTTTAATTTTAAAATCCTACATCAGAATGGTCCGATATTACCTGTGTGACACCATGGATATGTGATGTTTCACCCAGACTTGGAATGAAGCTGGTTTAACAGGAGGATTCCGTTCTACAGTTGCCTGAAAAAGAGTAAAATATGGCTTTAACAGCCTGAAAAAGATGTCAAATATACTGTAGATTTACTTGGACATTTTAGCCTTTAATTTTAAAATCCTACATCAGAATGGTCCGATATTACCTGTGTGACACCATGGATATGTGATGTCTCTCTCAGACTTGGAATGAAGCTGGCTTAACAGGAGGATTCCGTTCTACAGTTGCCTGAAAAAGAGTAAAATATGGCTTTAACAGCCTGAAAAAGATGTCAAATATACTGTAGATTTACTTGGACATTTTAGCCTTTAATTTTAAAATCCTACATCAGAATGGTCCAATATTGACTGTGTGACACCATGGATATGTGATGTTTCTCTCAGACTTGGAATGAAGCTGGTTTAACAGGAGGATTCCGTTCTACAGTTGCCTGAAAAAGAGTAAAATATGGCTTTAACAGCCTGAAAAAGATGTCAAATATACTGTAGATTTACTTGGACATTTTAGCCTTTAATTTTAAAATCCTACATCAGAATGGTCCAATATTGACTGTGTGACACCATGGATATGTGATGTTTCTCTCAGACTTGGAATGAAGCTGGTTTAACAGGAGGATTCCGTTCTAGAGTTGCCTGAAAAAGATGTCAAATATACTGTAGATTTACTTGGACATTTTAGCCTTTAATTTTAAAATCCTACATCAGAATGGTCCGATATTACCTGTGTGACACCATGGATATGTGATGTCTCACCCAGACTTGGAATGAAGCTGGTTTAACAGGAGGATTCCGTTCTACAGTTGCCTGAAAAAGAGTAAAATATGGCTTTAACAGCCTGAAAAAGATGTCAAATATACTGTAGATTTACTTGGACATTTTAGCCTTTAATTTTAAAATCCTACATCAGAATGGTCCAATATTGACTGTGTGACACCATGGATATGTGATGTTTCTCTCAGACTTGGAATGAAGCTGGTTTAACAGGAGGATTCCGTTCTACAGTTGCCTGAAAAAGAGTAAAATATGGCTTTAACAGCCTGAAAAAGATGTCAAATATACTGTAGATTTACTTGGACATTTTAGCCTTTAATTTTAAAATCCTACATCAGAATGGTCCGATATTACTGTGTGACACCATGGATATGTGATGTTTCTCTCAGACTTGGAATGAAGCTGGTTTAACAGGAGGATTCCGTTCTACAGTTGCCTGAAAAAGAGTAAAATATGGCTTTAACAGCCTGAAAAAGATGTCAAATATACTGTAGATTTACTTGGACATTTTAGCCTTTAATTTTAAAATCCTACATCAGAATGGTCCGATATTACTGTGTGACACCATGGATATGTGATGTCTCTCTCAGACTTGGAATGAAGCTGGTTTAACAGGAGGATTCCGTTCTACAGTTGCCTGAAAAAGAGTAAAATATGGCTTTAACAGCCTGAAAAAGATGTCAAATATACTGTAGATTTACTTGGACATTTTAGCCTTTAATTTTAAAATCCTACATCAGAATGGTCCAATATTGACTGTGTGACACCATGGATATGTGATGTTTCTCTCAGACTTGGAATGAAGCTGGTTTAACAGGAGGATTCCGTTCTACAGTTGCCTGAAAAAGAGTAAAATATGGCTTTAACAGCCTGAAAAAGATGTCAAATATACTGTAGATTTACTTGGACATTTTAGCCTTTAATTTTAAAATCCTACATCAGAATGGTCCAATATTGACTGTGTGACACCATGGATATGTGATGTTTCTCTCAGACTTGGAATGAAGCTGGTTTAACAGGAGGATTCCGTTCTAGAGTTGCCTGAAAAAGATGTCAAATATACTGTAGATTTACTTGGACATTTTAGCCTTTAATTTTAAAATCCTACATCAGAATGGTCCGATATTACTGTGTGACACCATGGATATGTGATGTCTCACCCAGACTTGGAATGAAGCTGGTTTAACAGGAGGATTCCGTTCTACAGTTGCCTGAAAAAGAGTAAAATATGGCTTTAACAGCCTGAAAAAGATGTCAAATATACTGTAGATTTACTTGGACATTTTAGCCTTTAATTTTAAAATCCTACATCAGAATGGTCCAATATTGACTGTGTGACACCATGGATATGTGATGTTTCTCTCAGACTTGGAATGAAGCTGGTTTAACAGGAGGATTCCGTTCTACAGTTGCCTGAAAAAGAGTAAAATATGGCTTTAACAGCCTGAAAAAGATGTCAAATATACTGTAGATTTACTTGGACATTTTAGCCTTTAATTTTAAAATCCTACATCAGAATGGTCCGATATTGACTGTGTGACACCATGGATATGTGATGTTTCTCTCAGACTTGGAATGAAGCTGGTTTAACAGGAGGATTCCGTTCTACAGTTGCCTGAAAAAGAGTAAAATATGGCTTTAACAGCCTGAAAAAGATGTCAAATATACTGTAGATTTACTTGGACATTTTAGCCTTTAATTTTAAAATCCTACATCAGAATGGTCCGATATTGACTGTGTGACACCATGGATATGTGATGTTTCTCTCAGACTTGGAATGAAGCTGGTTTAACAGGAGGATTCCGTTCTACAGTTGCCTGAAAAAGAGTAAAATATGGCTTTAACAGCCTGAAAAAGATGTCAAATATACTGTAGATTTACTTGGACATTTTAGCCTTTAATTTTAAAATCCTACATCAGAATGGTCCGATATTACCTGTGTGACACCATGGATATGTGATGTCTCTCCCAGACTTGGAATGAAGCTGGTTTAACAGGAGGATTCCGTTCTACAGTTGCCTGAAAAAGAGTAAAATATGGCTTTAACAGCCTGAAAAAGATGTCAAATATACTGTAGATTTACTTGGACATTTTAGCCTTTAATTTTAAAATCCTACATCAGAATGGTCCAATATTGACTGTGTGACACCATGGATATGTGATGTTTCTCTCAGACTTGGAATGAAGCTGGTTTAACAGGAGGATTCCGTTCTACAGTTGCCTGAAAAAGATGTCAAATATACTGTAGATTTACTTGGACATTTTAGCCTTTAATTTTAAAATCCTACATCAGAATGGTCCGATATTACCTGTGTGTCACCATGGATATGTGATGTTTCTCCCAGACTTGGAATGAAGCTGGTTTAACAGGAGGATTCCGTTCTACAGTTGCCTGAAAAAGAGTAAAATATGGCTTTAACAGCCTGAAAAAGATGTCAAATATACTGTAGATTTACTTGGACATTTTAGCCTTTAATTTTAAAATCCTACATCAGAATGGTCCAATATTGACTGTGTGACACCATGGATATGTGATGTTTCTCTCAGACTTGGAATGAAGCTGGTTTAACAGGAGGATTCCGTTCTACAGTTGCCTGAAAAAGAGTAAAATATGGCTTTAACAGCCTGAAAAAGATGTCAAATATACTGTAGATTTACTTGGACATTTTAGCCTTTAATTTTAAAATCCTACATCAGAATGGTCCGATATTGACTGTGTGACACCATGGATATGTGATGTTTCTCTCAGACTTGGAATGAAGCTGGTTTAACAGGAGGATTCCGTTCTACAGTTGCCTGAAAAAGAGTAAAATATGGCTTTAACAGCCTGAAAAAGATGTCAAATATACTGTAGATTTACTTGGACATTTTAGCCTTTAATTTTAAAATCCTACATCAGAATGGTCCGATATTACTGTGTGACACCATGGATATGTGATGTTTCTCTCAGACTTGGAATGAAGCTGGTTTAACAGGAGGATTCCGTTCTACAGTTGCCTGAAAAAGAGTAAAATATGGCTTTAACAGCCTGAAAAAGATGTCAAATATACTGTAGATTTACTTGGACATTTTAGCCTTTAATTTTAAAATCCTACATCAGAATGGTCCAATATTGACTGTGTGACACCATGGATATGTGATGTTTCTCTCAGACTTGGAATGAAGCTGGTTTAACAGGAGGATTCCGTTCTACAGTTGCCTGAAAAAGAGTAAAATATGGCTTTAACAGCCTGAAAAAGATGTCAAATATACTGTAGATTTACTTGGACATTTTAGCCTTTAATTTTAAAATCCTACATCAGAATGGTCCGATATTGACTGTGTGACACCATGGATATGTGATGTTTCTCTCAGACTTGGAATGAAGCTGGTTTAACAGGAGGATTCCGTTCTACAGTTGCCTGAAAAAGAGTAAAATATGGCTTTAACAGCCTGAAAAAGATGTCAAATATACTGTAGATTTACTTGGACATTTTAGCCTTTAATTTTAAAATCCTACATCAGAATGGTCCGATATTACTGTGTGACACCATGGATATGTGATGTTTCTCTCAGACTTGGAATGAAGCTGGTTTAACAGGAGGATTCCGTTCTACAGTTGCCTGAAAAAGAGTAAAATATGGCTTTAACAGCCTGAAAAAGATGTCAAATATACTGTAGATTTACTTGGACATTTTAGCCTTTAATTTTAAAATCCTACATCAGAATGGTCCAATATTGACTGTGTGACACCATGGATATGTGATGTTTCTCTCAGACTTGGAATGAAGCTGGTTTAACAGGAGGATTCCGTTCTACAGTTGCCTGAAAAAGAGTAAAATATGGCTTTAACAGCCTGAAAAAGATGTCAAATATACTGTAGATTTACTTGGACATTTTAGCCTTTAATTTTAAAATCCTACATCAGAATGGTCCGATATTGACTGTGTGACACCATGGATATGTGATGTTTCTCTCAGACTTGGAATGAAGCTGGTTTAACAGGAGGATTCCGTTCTACAGTTGCCTGAAAAAGAGTAAAATATGGCTTTAACAGCCTGAAAAAGATGTCAAATATACTGTAGATTTACTTGGACATTTTAGCCTTTAATTTTAAAATCCTACATCAGAATGGTCCGATATTACTGTGTGACACCATGGATATGTGATGTTTCTCTCAGACTTGGAATGAAGCTGGTTTAACAGGAGGATTCCGTTCTACAGTTGCCTGAAAAAGAGTAAAATATGGCTTTAACAGCCTGAAAAAGATGTCAAATATACTGTAGATTTACTTGGACATTTTAGCCTTTAATTTTAAAATCCTACATCAGAATGGTCCGATATTACCTGTGTGACACCATGGATATGTGATGTTTCTCTCAGACTTGGAATGAAGCTGGTTTAACAGGAGGATTCCGTTCTACAGTTGCCTGAAAAAGAGTAAAATATGGCTTTAACAGCCTGAAAAAGATGTCAAATATACTGTAGATTTACTTGGACATTTTAGCCTTTAATTTTAAAATCCTACATCAGAATGGTCCGATATTACCTGTGTGACACCATGGATATGTGATGTTTCTCTCAGACTTGGAATGAAGCTGGTTTAACAGGAGGATTCCGTTCTACAGTTGCCTGAAAAAGAGTAAAATATGGCTTTAACAGCCTGAAAAAGATGTCAAATATACTGTAGATTTACTTGGACATTTTAGCCTTTAATTTTAAAATCCTACATCAGAATGGTCCAATATTGACTGTGTGACACCATGGATATGTGATGTTTCTCTCAGACTTGGAATGAAGCTGGTTTAACAGGAGGATTCCGTTCTAGAGTTGCCTGAAAAAGATGTCAAATATACTGTAGATTTACTTGGACATTTTAGCCTTTAATTTTAAAATCCTACATCAGAATGGTCCGATATTGACTGTGTGACACCATGGATATGTGATGTTTCTCTCAGACTTGGAATGAAGCTGGTTTAACAGGAGGATTCCGTTCTACAGTTGCCTGAAAAAGAGTAAAATATGGCTTTAACAGCCTGAAAAAGATGTCAAATATACTGTAGATTTACTTGGACATTTTAGCCTTTAATTTTAAAATCCTACATCAGAATGGTCCAATATCTACTGTGTGACATTATGGATATGTGATGTTTCTCTCAGACTTGAAATGAATCTGGTTTAACAGGAGGATTCCGTTCTACAGTTGCCTGAAAAAGAGTAAAATATGGCTTTAACAGCCTGAAAAAGATGTCAAATATACTGTAGATTTACTTGGACATTTTAGCCTTTAATTTTAAAATCCTACATCAGAATGGTCCGATATTGACTGTGTGACACCATGGATATGTGATGTTTCTCTCAGACTTGGAATGAAGCTGGTTTAACAGGAGGATTCCGTTCTACAGTTGCCTGAAAAAGACTAAAATATGGCTTTAACAGCCTGAAAAAGATGTCAAATATACTGTAGATTTACTTGGACATTTTAGCCTTTAATTTTAAAATCCTACATCAGAATGGTCCGATATTACTGTGTGACACCATGGATATGTGATGTCTCTCTCAGACTTGGAATGAAGCTGGTTTAACAGGAGGATTCCGTTCTACAGTTGCCTGAAAAAGAGTAAAATATGGCTTTAACAGCCTGAAAAAGATGTCAAATATACTGTAGATTTACTTGGACATTTTAGCCTTTAATTTTAAAATCCTACATCAGAATGGTCCAATATTGACTGTGTGACACCATGGATATGTGATGTTTCTCTCAGACTTGGAATGAAGCTGGTTTAACAGGAGGATTCCGTTCTACAGTTGCCTGAAAAAGAGTAAAATATGGCTTTAACAGCCTGAAAAAGATGTCAAATATACTGTAGATTTACTTGGACATTTTAGCCTTTAATTTTAAAATCCTACATCAGAATGGTCCGATATTACCTGTGTGACACCATGGATATGTGATGTTTCTCTCAGACTTGGAATGAAGCTGGTTTAACAGGAGGATTCCGTTCTACAGTTGCCTGAAAAAGAGTAAAATATGGCTTTAACAGCCTGAAAAAGATGTCAAATATACTGTAGATTTACTTGGACATTTTAGCCTTTAATTTTAAAATCCTACATCAGAATGGTCCGATATTACTGTGTGACACCATGGATATGTGATGTTTCTCTCAGACTTGGAATGAAGCTGGTTTAACAGGAGGATTCCGTTCTACAGTTGCCTGAAAAAGAGTAAAATATGGCTTTAACAGCCTGAAAAAGATGTCAAATATACTGTAGATTTACTTGGACATTTTAGCCTTTAATTTTAAAATCCTACATCAGAATGGTCCGATATTACTGTGTGACACCATGGATATGTGATGTTTCTCTCAGACTTGGAATGAAGCTGGTTTAACAGGAGGATTCCGTTCTACAGTTGCCTGAAAAAGAGTAAAATATGGCTTTAACAGCCTGAAAAAGATGTCAAATATACTGTAGATTTACTTGGACATTTTAGCCTTTAATTTTAAAATCCTACATCAGAATGGTCCGATATTACTGTGTGACACCATGGATATGTGATGTTTCTCCAGACTTGGAATGAAGCTGGTTTAACAGGAGGATTCCGTTCTACAGTTGCCTGAAAAAGAGTAAAATATGGCTTTAACAGCCTGAAAAAGATGTCAAATATACTGTAGATTTACTTGGACATTTTAGCCTTTAATTTTAAAATCCTACATCAGAATGGTCCGATATTACTGTGTGACACCATGGATATGTGATGTTTCTCTCAGACTTGGAATGAAGCTGGTTTAACAGGAGGATTCCGTTCTACAGTTGCCTGAAAAAGAGTAAAATATGGCTTTAACAGCCTGAAAAAGATGTCAAATATACTGTAGATTTACTTGGACATTTTAGCCTTTAATTTTAAAATCCTACATCAGAATGGTCCGATATTACCTGTGTGACACCATGGATATGTGATGTCTCACCTCAGACTTGGAATGAAGCTGGTTTAACAGGAGGATTCCGTTCTACAGTTGCCTGAAAAAGAGTAAAATATGGCTTTAACAGCCTGAAAAAGATGTCAAATATACTGTAGATTTACTTGGACATTTTAGCCTTTAATTTTAAAATCCTACATCAGAATGGTCCAATATTGACTGTGTGACACCATGGATATGTGATGTTTCTCTCAGACTTGGAATGAAGCTGGTTTAACAGGAGGATTCCGTTCTACAGTTGCCTGAAAAAGAGTAAAATATGGCTTTAACAGCCTGAAAAAGATGTCAAATATACTGTAGATTTACTTGGACATTTTAGCCTTTAATTTTAAAATCCTACATCAGAATGGTCCGATATTGACTGTGTGACACCATGGATATGTGATGTTTCTCCCAGACTTGGAATGAAGCTGGTTTAACAGGAGGATTCCGTTCTACAGTTGCCTGAAAAAGAGTAAAATATGGCTTTAACAGCCTGAAAAAGATGTCAAATATACTGTAGATTTACTTGGACATTTTAGCCTTTAATTTTAAAATCCTACATCAGAATGGTCCGATATTACCTGTGTGACACCATGGATATGTGATGTTTCACCCAGACTTGGAATGAAGCTGGTTTAACAGGAGGATTCCGTTCTACAGTTGCCTGAAAAAGAGTAAAATATGGCTTTAACAGCCTGAAAAAGATGTCAAATATACTGTAGATTTACTTGGACATTTTAGCCTTTAATTTTAAAATCCTACATCAGAATGGTCCGATATTACTGTGTGACACCATGGATATGTGATGTTTCTCTCAGACTTGGAATGAAGCTGGTTTAACAGGAGGATTCCGTTCTACAGTTGCCTGAAAAAGAGTAAAATATGGCTTTAACAGCCTGAAAAAGATGTCAAATATACTGTAGATTTACTTGGACATTTTAGCCTTTAATTTTAAAATCCTACATCAGAATGGTCCGATATTACTGTGTGACACCATGGATATGTGATGTCTCTCTCAGACTTGGAATGAAGCTGGTTTAACAGGAGGATTCCGTTCTACAGTTGCCTGAAAAAGAGTAAAATATGGCTTTAACAGCCTGAAAAAGATGTCAAATATACTGTAGATTTACTTGGACATTTTAGCCTTTAATTTTAAAATCCTACATCAGAATGGTCCGATATTGACTGTGTGACACCATGGATATGTGATGTTTCTCTCAGACTTGGAATGAAGCTGGTTTAACAGGAGGATTCCGTTCTACAGTTGCCTGAAAAAGACTAAAATATGGCTTTAACAGCCTGAAAAAGATGTCAAATATACTGTAGATTTACTTGGACATTTTAGCCTTTAATTTTAAAATCCTACATCAGAATGGTCCGATATTGACTGTGTGACACCATGGATATGTGATGTTTACCCAGACTTGGAATGAAGCTGGTTTAACAGGAGGATTCCGTTCTACAGTTGCCTGAAAAAGAGTAAAATATGGCTTTAACAGCCTGAAAAAGATGTCAAATATACTGTAGATTTACTTGGACATTTTAGCCTTTAATTTTAAAATCCTACATCAGAATGGTCCAATATTGACTGTGTGACACCATGGATATGTGATGTTTCTCTCAGACTTGGAATGAAGCTGGTTTAACAGGAGGATTCCGTTCTACAGTTGCCTGAAAAAGAGTAAAATATGGCTTTAACAGCCTGAAAAAGATGTCAAATATACTGTAGATTTACTTGGACATTTTAGCCTTTAATTTTAAAATCCTACATCAGAATGGTCCAATATTGACTGTGTGACACCATGGATATGTGATGTTTCTCTCAGACTTGGAATGAAGCTGGTTTAACAGGAGGATTCCGTTCTACAGTTGCCTGAAAAAGAGTAAATTATGGCTTTAACAGCCTGAAAAAGATGTCAAATATACTGTAGATTTACTTGGACATTTTAGCCTTTAATTTTAAAATCCTACATCAGAATGGTCCGATATTACCTGTGTGTCACCATGGATATGTGATGTTTCACTCAGACTTGGAATGAAGCTGGTTTAACAGGAGGATTCCGTTCTACAGTTGCCTGAAAAAGAGTAAAATATGGCTTTAACAGCCTGAAAAAGATGTCAAATATACTGTAGATTTACTTGGACATTTTAGCCTTTAATTTTAAAATCCTACATCAGAATGGTCCGATATTACTGTGTGTCACCATGGATATGTGATGTCTCACCTAGACTTGGAATGAAGCTGGCTTAACAGGAGGATTCCGTTCTACAGTTGCCTGAAAAAGAGTAAAATATGGCTTTAACAGCCTGAAAAAGATGTCAAATATACTGTAGATTTACTTGGACATTTTAGCCTTTAATTTTAAAATCCTACATCAGAATGGTCCGATATTACCTGTGTGACACCATGGATATGTGATGTTTCTCTCAGACTTGGAATGAAGCTGGTTTAACAGGAGGATTCCGTTCTACAGTTGCCTGAAAAAGAGTAAAATATGGCTTTAACAGCCTGAAAAAGATGTCAAATATACTGTAGATTTACTTGGACATTTTAGCCTTTAATTTTAAAATCCTACATCAGAATGGTCCGATATTACCTGTGTGACACCATGGATATGTGATGTCTCACCCAGACTTGGAATGAAGCTGGCTTAACAGGAGGATTCCGTTCTACAGTTGCCTGAAAAAGAGTAAAATATGGCTTTAACAGCCTGAAAAAGATGTCAAATATACTGTAGATTTACTTGGACATTTTAGCCTTTAATTTTAAAATCCTACATCAGAATGGTCCAATATTGACTGTGTGACACCATGGATATGTGATGTTTCTCTCAGACTTGGAATGAAGCTGGTTTAACAGGAGGATTCCGTTCTACAGTTGCCTGAAAAAGAGTAAAATATGGCTTTAACAGCCTGAAAAAGATGTCAAATATACTGTAGATTTACTTGGACATTTTAGCCTTTAATTTTAAAATCCTACATCAGAATGGTCCGATATTACCTGTGTGTCACCATGGATATGTGATGTCTCACCCAGACTTGGAATGAAGCTGGCTTAACAGGAGGATTCCGTTCTACAGTTGCCTGAAAAAGAGTAAAATATGGCTTTAACAGCCTGAAAAAGATGTCAAATATACTGTAGATTTACTTGGACATTTTAGCCTTTAATTTTAAAATCCTACATCAGAATGGTCCGATATTACCTTTGTGTCACCATGGATATGTGATGTCTCACCTAGACTTGGAATGAAGCTGGCTTAACAGGAGGATTCCGTTCTACAGTTGCATGAAAAAGACTAAAATATGGCTTTAACAGCCTGAAAAAGATGTCAAATATACTGTAGATTTACTTGGACATTTTAGCCTTTAATTTTAAAATCCTACATCAGAATGGTCCGATATTACCTGTGTGACACCATGGATATGTGATGTTTCTCTCAGACTTGAAATGAAGCTGGTTTAACAGGAGGATTCCGTTCTACAGTTGCCTGAAAAAGAGTAAATTATGGCTTTAACAGCCTGAAAAAGATGTCAAATATACTGTAGATTTACTTGGACATTTTAGCCTTTAATTTTAAAATCCTACATCAGAATGGTCCGATATTACCTGTGTGTCACCATGGATATGTGATGTCTCACCCAGATTTGGAATCAAGCTGGCTTAACAGGAGGATTCCGTTCTACAGTTGCCTGAAAAAGACTAAAATATGGCTTTAACAGCCTGAAAAAGATGTCAAATATACTGTAGATTTACTTGGACATTTTAGCCTTTATTTTAAAATCCTACATCAGAATGGTCCAATATTGACTGTGTGACACCATGGATATGTGATGTTTCTCTCAGACTTGGAATGAAGCTGGTTTAACAGGAGGATTCCGTTCTACAGTTGCCTGAAAAAGAGTAAAATATGGCTTTAACAGCCTGAAAAAGATGTCAAATATACTGTAGATTTACTTGGACATTTTAGCCTTTAATTTTAAAATCCTACATCAGAATGGTCCGATATTACCTGTGTGACACCATGGATATGTGATGTCTCACCTAGACTTGGAATGAAGCTGGCTTAACAGGAGGATTCCGTTCTACAGTTGCATGAAAAAGACTAAAATATGGTGATAGAGAATTCATTTTTATTAAGTCTTTTATTCATCTTATTTCCTTTTAGTAATGTTATTTCCTTTTATTAATGTCTTACAATAGTTTAACCTTTTTGCTTGTAGTAATGTCTTACAATAGTTAGTTTAACCTTTATGCTCTTTATATGCACATTTAACAAACAGCTTTTCTATGCTTATCATACACACGTTTAAGATTTATGTTTCTCTAAGTGCAGAAACAGTAAATGTCTGCAGCAAATCACGGGTTTCAGATATCTTTAGGACCGAGGTCATACGCTTGCACTTTGTCCCGTTTTCCTCATGGATAGCCATCACAAAGCATTCCTCATGTATCAACAACTGTGAATCTGTGTGTGTGTTTTGAATAAATAACGACTCTCTGCAGAAATACAGTTGAAGTTCCCTGAGAGCAATGCTGGAGATAGGTTGCTCACGTGCGTTCTTCCTCTTGCAATTGTCTATTAACTGCTAACTACCGTCTGAGTCTCGTTTTCTTGCTTGACCGTCTTTGATTTAATAAGTTAAAGTGTCCTGAACCTGACATTTTCTGGTGCGAAACCCGGGAATCAACAGCTGAGGAGTCCAGGACCGCGCTCAATCAAGGCCTGAGAATCTGTCGCCAGCCGTCCACCCCTTCGCGGGACGGGGCCCTAGGTTGGTCCGGCGTTGCCCTGCGCCTCGGTGACGATTCCCACGGTCAAGGAGCGAACAGACACGGGTGAGTGACGCAGTTATTTTTTTTTTTTTTGAGTTTCTGAGTGGGCACAGGGTCTACTGCAGAAAAAGTGCACAGCGGCCTGGGGCCAGTTATTGCAAGCTAAAGTGAAAGTATCATTAATGAGTATTCTTACTGTCTGTGACAATAATTGAGTAATATTTCTGTTTGCCTGGGGCCAGATAAAAGCTCAAAGTATGACTATCAGTGATGTTTATTTTCCGTCTGGGACACAGCTAAGCAAATAACAGGAAATATCATTTGATATTTTCCATCTGTCTGGGACAGAACCGAGCGACACAATTCTCTTCAAGCGAGAAGACGGTGTTTTGGAGCCGTTCTGAATATTTTCAGAAGTCCGGCAGTTTCTGGCTTTTACTAAAGAGTGTATGTGTTTTGGAGCCGTTCTGAATAGTTTCAGAAGTCTGGCAGTTTCTGACTCTCACTAAAGAGTGTATGTGTTTTGACGCCGTTCTGAGTATTTTCAGAAGTCCGGCTGAGTGTTTGCATGCTATCATGGTAATATTGCTGGTTTGGTTCGTGGTTACTGAGTTTGCTGTTGTGTGTTTTTGCTGTTTGCTGTTTTGCTGAGTCTTTGTTATTGTGTGCTTTTACCGTTACGCTATTTTGTGTTGCTGAATAGCGGGTTATTGTATGGTTTGTGGCTGCTTGTTATTTGTCTGAAAATAATAAGGTTGTTGCAGCATAGCGGGTTAATTGTGGCTACTTGTGGATTTTGGTGAGTAAAAGAAACACAGGTTGTGGCAGCGCAGTTTTTGTTTTTATTGTGGGATTTGTGAGTTGTGTTTGTCAGTTGTGAAATAAATTACGAAAGAGAGATGGGTCAGAATCAGAGTGTCACCATTCCTAAAGATGTGAAATTCATGGAAAGAACCTTCCCGGGAAGCATAGAATTTGTGAAAGAATGGGTGAATGAGTATGGTTTTGAGGGAAAGCTTAGGTTAGCTTCTGTGAATGGTTAACTAGTGTGAAAGTAGTCTCAAAAAGATAATTGATTGTACATTAATAGATGAATAGATAAATAAATAAATGAATAGATACTTAAATAAATACACAAAATAATAAATACATTTGGAATAATGGAGGCCCAAAGAGGTCATATGATTGCCAGCGTAGGTTGCGAACCCTATAAACCATGGACAACATATGGAATTAATAATGGCAGATAATACAGCTGAAAAGACAAGGAAAAGTTAAAGAAGGAACAAAGACAGTGTTGTGGCCTCTCATTCAACGACGACACCACTACTAGATTATTGGTGCATTTGTGGAAAGTCAGAAATAGATATAGACAGAATTTAGAAGAGGTTAAGAGAAAATTTGCCAACTCAAAGGCTCAAAACTCAAGAAAAGGTTAAAAGAATTAGAGGCCCAGGGTCTGAAAATTCATGAATTAGCTTTGATGGGTCAAAGTGTGAGTCATCTTATGCCAGACAAGACAGAAAAGAACGAGGGAGTCCAGGGAGCCAAAGGTCCTACGTTTCAGAACAAGACTGAGTTAGACCCCAGACATGACATTAAGCCTCCTTCTTATGTAACTATATCCGACACTCAGACTGACGAACCAAAGGCCCCCCAGACCCCGGACTATACAAAAGTGATAGATGTGACGGCACAGTCACTTTCTCCCTCGACTCAAGACACCAGCTCACACACCCGGAGCTAAGCGCGCCCCGAGCCCCTCCCTCTCTGCTCCTCTCCCTCTGTAGAACAGGAACGCGCTTGCTCAGAGCATGCAGACTTGCTAGTGAAGCTACTTCAAGCTATTCAGTTACCTCACAGACTAGCCATTTGTAAATGTGCAGCACATACTATGCGGAAAGATCCAGTCAGCTTAGGAAATGCAAAGGCAGATGAGGAAGCTAAGAGAGCAGCTATGGGTTCGCAACACTTAGCGGTTCTAGAGGAACCTCAAAATCCGGTCCCTACAGAGGTACTGAAAAACATGCAGGACAACTCCCCCAGACTGAGAAAGATATATGGCTGTCAGATGGTGCCACTTGTGTTGATGGCCTATATCAGAGAGATGGCAAGCCCTGCTTGCCAAAAATTTGTATCATATGGTAGCTAAGATGAGCCATGGGAGACCCATGTCTCAACAGCGGGTATGATGTCTATGGTACAGAAGGTGTTTCACACCTTCAAGGGATTCAATTCTTACTTGAAGAATTTTTGTAGGGGTTGTATTATCTGTTGCAGACATAATCCACAGGGAAATGTGAGACCAAAGAGAGGGAAATGCCCGCAGGGTCACATCCGTTCGAAATCCTACACATGGATTTCATAGAGCTAAACCAAAGTGGTACTTACAGGTACTGTTTAGTCTTGGTAGATTCCTTCTCTAAATGGCATCCCGAGAGTCATTTGGAGTGATAATGGTCCACATTTTGTCAATGAGACAGTGACATTGCTAGGACAGCACCTAGGCATAGCACTAAGACGACATTGCGCCTACCACCCCCAGAGTGCAGGGTTGGTGGAACGAACAAACGGAACAGTAAAAAATCGGCTAAAGAAAACTATGGAACAGACAGGAAAGCCATGGCCAGAGTGTCTTCCCCTGGTAGAGTTGTACATGAGAATAACACCAAACTCGACAGGGCTGACGCCTTTTGAAGTGGTTCATGGCAGGCCATTTGTGTTACCGTTGTGGGAGGGGGCCCCCTGGGCAGAGAAAAGTGATGACCCAGGGGCCCTCCTGGCAGAGTGGATGTGCAAGGTGTTTAGAGATAGGAGCGTTCAAAGTGCATGTAATCTGCCTATCTCTCCCTCTCTGTCTCCCCAGGTGCGGAGACTGCAACCAGATGACCAAGTGCTGACAAAAGTGATAAAGAGAAAGTGCTGGTCATCACCAAAGTGGGAGGGGCCATACACTGTGCTCATCACAACGCCCACAGCAGTAAAGATTGCAGAACAATCCACATGGATACACCAAAGTCACTGTAAACAGATCATTCCATTCCCACACCCTGACTAGGCTGGAGATCGGACGGTACCAAAACCTTTGTCTGCTGAAGAAACCAACTGTGACTATAGACTCTATACTCCAGCTATGGGTGCTCATAAGGGATGGGCCTATTCCGTCCTGCTGGCCCTCTGCCTGTTGCCGACAGCGGCCCAGTGGCCACAACACATGGACGGAAACCAACATTCTGTACCTCATAGCATGCTCAATGACGAGGCTGTGTGGGACTACAAAGTGATTTACAATTCTTCTTTCGATTTGAATTTATGGTATCGTTATGCTAAATGCGTAGCCAGATCCAAAAACAACACCAATTGTTATGTGTGCTCACGCATGCCAATAGCCGCCAATAACCCGTACGTAGTCCGAAACCCGCCGACACCAACACCATCTTCCCACACGCGCTACCCTCCGCCTTAACACCTTACCTGATGAATATGTCCGTGAATTGGCAAATGCCCCCACCATTGAATGTAAGACCCGCGCAACGAGACGGTACGTAGTCCCCTCTATGGTCCTGTCCATATACCCCCAGGTGCTAATTATACTTGCTATGAGAATCGCGTCCACATAATCACTGTAGACCCGATACCAATGGGAGAAGTCTCCCGAGTGCATTGCGCTGTGGTCTACACTCCCTGTACACCACTGCCCAATGGCACGCTGAACACAACCCAGGCAACACCTGGTGCGAGTTGTGTACCCTATTTCCAAGCCCCTGATGCACTGGGTGTATATGGCCAGCTAGGTTTCAATTGGCTGTGTGGCTCCTATATGTTTCTAGAATTACCGATGGGATGGGTGGGTCGTTGCGCTCCAGTAGAACCAGCAGATCACTCGTACATGGTGACATTTCACCACCTCTCACGCGCCAAACGCAGTGTTTATGAACATCATGATAGCATATGGGGAACGGACGCCCCAACGATCATAAACTGTGGACCGATGGCCAGAAGGTCATACATGCGCTTTTCCGTGGGTAGGGGTGGGTAAAATTGAGCTAAGAATGGAAACAATCAGTTACCGAGTGGGGCTGTTTATGGATTCTACCATAAAGGCCCTGTCAAAAATACGCCAAGAGCTCACCGCCTTACGTTTAGTTGCCCTACAAAATAGGCTAGTGCTGGACCAATTGACGGCGTCACAGGGCGGTGTATGCACACTGATTGGTGCTACTTGTTGCACTTTTATCCCAGATAATGACAAAGATGCAGGAATTATTCAGCAAGCCATCCTCAATTTGACTGCCCTTAGAGATGCTGCTGAGGCAGATAATGTGGAGAAAGGAGATTTCCTCTCCTGGTTGACTTCAGGACCATGGTATAGATTATTGCTTAAATGTGTTACTCCCATTGTAGCAGTTCTGGTAATAATCTTCATAGTGCTAGGATGTGTTGTGCCTTGTGTACATACTCTGATACAACGTAACATGTCTAAAGCATTGACCAACTATGCAAATGTTCAATACCAACAGCTTTCTGCCACTTTTGTCCAGTACAAATATGGCCCAATGCAAAACGATGATGTGTTAAACCACCTGTAAAGAATGCCATTTAACCTTATCTTGGCCAAAGAGCGATCGCTCCTATTGGAGGGTCGAGAAGGAATTTCCCTGTCAACAGACAGGTTTTCGCCTCTCCTGATAAGAGTACAACCTTCCTGTGAGTACATGTGATGATGTAATTATTAAAAACCGTATTCTGGAGAGATAATTATTGATGTTTGATAAATGTACAACAGGAGGGAAATGATAGAGAATTCATTTTTATTAAGTCTTTTATTCATCTTATTTCCTTTTAGTAATGTTATTTCCTTTTATTAATGTCTTACAATAGTTTAACCTTTTGCTTGTAGTAATGTCTTACAATAGTTAGTTTAACCTTTATGCTCTTTATATGCACATTTAACAAACAGCTTTTCTATGCTTATCATACACACGTTTAAGATTTATGTTTCTCTAAGTGCAGAAACAGTAAATGTCTGCAGCAAATCACGGGTTGCAGATATCTTTAGGACCGAGGTCATACGCTTGCACTTTGTCCCGTTTTCCTCATGGATAGCCATCACAAAGCATTCCTCATGTATCAACAACTGTGAATCTGTGTGTGTGTTTTGAATAAATAACGACTCTCTGCAGAAATACAGTTGAAGTTCCCTGAGAGCAATGCTGGAGATAGGTTGCTCACGTGCGTTCTTCCTCTTGCAATTGTCTATTAACTGCTAACTACCGTCTGAGTCTCGTTTTCTTGCTTGACCGTCTTTGATTTAATAAGTTAAAGTGTCCTGAACCTGACATATGGCTTTAACAGCATGAAAAAGATGTCAAATATACTGTAGATTTACTTGGACATTTTAGAATTTAATTTTAAAATTCTACATCAGAATGGTCCGATATTACCTGTGTGTCACCATGGATATGTGATGTCTCACCCAGATTTGGAATCAAGCTGGCTTAACAGGAGGATTCCGTTCTAAAGTTGCCTGAAAAAGACTAAAATATGGCTTTAACAGCCTGAAAAAGATGTCAAATATACTGTAGATTTACTTGGACATTTTAGCCTTTAATTTTAAAATCCTACATCAGAATGGTCCAATATTGACTGTGTGACACCATGGATATGTGATGTTTCTCTCAGACTTGGAATGAAGCTGGTTTAACAGGAGGATTCCGTTCTACAGTTGCCTGAAAAAGAGTAAAATATGGCTTTAACAGCCTGAAAAAGATGTCAAATATACTGTAGATTTACTTGGACATTTTAGCCTTTAATTTTAAAATCCTACATCAGAATGGTCCGATATTACCTTTGTGTCACCATGGATATGTGATGTCTCACCTAGACTTGGAATGAAGCTGGCTTAACAGGAGGATTCCGTTCTACAGTTGCCTGAAAAAGAGTAAAATATGGCTTTAACAGCCTGAAAAAGATGTCAAATATACTGTAGATTTACTTGGACATTTTAGCCTTTAATTTTAAAATCCTACATCAGAATGGTCCGATATTACCTGTGTGACACCATGGATATGTGATTTCTCTCAGACTTGGAATGAAGCTGGCTTAACAGGAGGATTCCGTTCTACAGTTGCCTGAAAAAGAGTAAAATATGGCTTTAACAGCCTGAAAAAGATGTCAAATATACTGTAGATTTACTTGGACATTTTAGCCTTTAATTTTAAAATCCTACATCAGAATGGTCCGATATTACCTGTGTGACACCATGGATATGTGATGTCTCACCTAGACTTGGAATGAAGCTGGCTTAACAGGAGGATTCCGTTCTACAGTTGCCTGAAAAAGAGTAAAATATGGCTTTAACAGCCTGAAAAAGATGTCAAATATACTGTAGATTTACTTGGACATTTTAGCCTTTAATTTTAAAATCCTACATCAGAATGGTCCGATATTACCTGTGTGACACCATGGATATGTGATGTTTCTCTCAGACTTGAAATGAAGCTGGTTTAACAGGAGGATTCCGTTCTACAGTTGCCTGAAAAAGAGTAAAATATGGCTTTAACAGCCTGAAAAAGATGTCAAATATACTGTAGATTTACTTGGACATTTTAGCCTTTAATTTTAAAATCCTACATCAGAATGGTCCAATATTGACTGTGTGACACCATGGATATGTGATGTTTCTCTCAGACTTGGAATGAAGCTGGTTTAACAGGAGGATTCCGTTCTACAGTTGCCTGAAAAAGAGTAAAATATGGCTTTAACAGCCTGAAAAAGATGTCAAATATACTGTAGATTTACTTGGACATTTTAGCCTTTAATTTTAAAATCCTACATCAGAATGGTCCAATATTGACTGTGTGACACCATGGATATGTGATGTTTCTCTCAGACTTGGAATGAAGCTGGTTTAACAGGAGGATTCCGTTCTACAGTTGCCTGAAAAAGAGTAAAATATGGCTTTAACAGCCTGAAAAAGATGTCAAATATACTGTAGATTTACTTGGACATTTTAGCCTTTAATTTTAAAATCCTACATCAGAATGGTCCGATATTACCTGTGTGACACCATGGATATGTGATGTTTCTCTCAGACTTGGAATGAAGCTGGTTTAACAGGAGGATTCCGTTCTACAGTTGCCTGAAAAAGAGTAAAATATGGCTTTAACAGCCTGAAAAAGATGTCAAATATACTGTAGATTTACTTGGACATTTTAGCCTTTAATTTTAAAATCCTACATCAGAATGGTCCGATATTGACTGTGTGACACCATGGATATGTGATGTTTCTCTCAGACTTGGAATGAAGCTGGTTTAACAGGAGGATTCCGTTCTACAGTTGCCTGAAAAAGAGTAAAATATGGCTTTAACAGCCTGAAAAAGATGTCAAATATACTGTAGATTTACTTGGACATTTTAGCCTTTAATTTTAAAATCCTACATCAGAATGGTCCGATATTACTGTGTGACACCATGGATATGTGATGTTTCTCTCAGACTTGGAATGAAGCTGGTTTAACAGGAGGATTCCGTTCTACAGTTGCCTGAAAAAGAGTAAAATATGGCTTTAACAGCCTGAAAAAGATGTCAAATATACTGTAGATTTACTTGGACATTTTAGCCTTTAATTTTAAAATCCTACATCAGAATGGTCCGATATTGACTGTGTGACACCATGGATATGTGATGTTTCTCTCAGACTTGGAATGAAGCTGGTTTAACAGGAGGATTCCGTTCTACAGTTGCCTGAAAAAGAGTAAAATATGGCTTTAACAGCCTGAAAAAGATGTCAAATATACTGTAGATTTACTTGGACATTTTAGCCTTTAATTTTAAAATCCTACATCAGAATGGTCCGATATTGACTGTGTGACACCATGGATATGTGATGTTTCTCTCAGACTTGGAATGAAGCTGGTTTAACAGGAGGATTCCGTTCTACAGTTGCCTGAAAAAGAGTAAAATATGGCTTTAACAGCCTGAAAAAGATGTCAAATATACTGTAGATTTACTTGGACATTTTAGCCTTTAATTTTAAAATCCTACATCAGAATGGTCCAATATTGACTGTGTGACACCATGGATATGTGATGTTTCTCTCAGACTTGGAATGAAGCTGGTTTAACAGGAGGATTCCGTTCTACAGTTGCCTGAAAAAGAGTAAAATATGGCTTTAACAGCCTGAAAAAGATGTCAAATATACTGTAGATTTACTTGGACATTTTAGCCTTTAATTTTAAAATCCTACATCAGAATGGTCCGATATTGACTGTGTGACACCATGGATATGTGATGTTTCTCTCAGACTTGGAATGAAGCTGGTTTAACAGGAGGATTCCGTTCTACAGTTGCCTGAAAAAGAGTAAAATATGGCTTTAACAGCCTGAAAAAGATGTCAAATATACTGTAGATTTACTTGGACATTTTAGCCTTTAATTTTAAAATCCTACATCAGAATGGTCCGATATTGACTGTGTGACACCATGGATATGTGATGTTTCTCTCAGACTTGGAATGAAGCTGGTTTAACAGGAGGATTCCGTTCTACAGTTGCCTGAAAAAGAGTAAAATATGGCTTTAACAGCCTGAAAAAGATGTCAAATATACTGTAGATTTACTTGGACATTTTAGCCTTTAATTTTAAAATCCTACATCAGAATGGTCCAATATTGACTGTGTGACACCATGGATATGTGATGTTTCTCTCAGACTTGGAATGAAGCTGGTTTAACAGGAGGATTCCGTTCTACAGTTGCCTGAAAAAGAGTAAAATATGGCTTTAACAGCCTGAAAAAGATGTCAAATATACTGTAGATTTACTTGGACATTTTAGCCTTTAATTTTAAAATCCTACATCAGAATGGTCCGATATTGACTGTGTGACACCATGGATATGTGATGTTTCTCTCAGACTTGGAATGAAGCTGGTTTAACAGGAGGATTCCGTTCTACAGTTGCCTGAAAAAGAGTAAAATATGGCTTTAACAGCCTGAAAAAGATGTCAAATATACTGTAGATTTACTTGGACATTTTAGCCTTTAATTTTAAAATCCTACATCAGAATGGTCCGATATTGACTGTGTGACACCATGGATATGTGATGTTTCTCTCAGACTTGGAATGAAGCTGGTTTAACAGGAGGATTCCGTTCTACAGTTGCCTGAAAAAGAGTAAAATATGGCTTTAACAGCCTGAAAAAGATGTCAAATATACTGTAGATTTACTTGGACATTTTAGCCTTTAATTTTAAAATCCTACATCAGAATGGTCCAATATTGACTGTGTGACACCATGGATATGTGATGTTTCTCTCAGACTTGGAATGAAGCTGGTTTAACAGGAGGATTCCGTTCTACAGTTGCCTGAAAAAGAGTAAAATATGGCTTTAACAGCCTGAAAAAGATGTCAAATATACTGTAGATTTACTTGGACATTTTAGCCTTTAATTTTAAAATCCTACATCAGAATGGTCCAATATTGACTGTGTGACACCATGGATATGTGATGTTTCTCTCAGACTTGGAATGAAGCTGGTTTAACAGGAGGATTCCGTTCTACAGTTGCCTGAAAAAGAGTAAAATATGGCTTTAACAGCCTGAAAAAGATGTCAAATATACTGTAGATTTACTTGGACATTTTAGCCTTTAATTTTAAAATCCTACATCAGAATGGTCCAATATTGACTGTGTGACACCATGGATATGTGATGTTTCTCTCAGACTTGGAATGAAGCTGGTTTAACAGGAGGATTCCGTTCTACAGTTGCCTGAAAAAGAGTAAAATATGGCTTTAACAGCCTGAAAAAGATGTCAAATATACTGTAGATTTACTTGGACATTTTAGCCTTTAATTTTAAAATCCTACATCAGAATGGTCCGATATTGACTGTGTGACACCATGGATATGTGATGTTTCTCTCAGACTTGGAATGAAGCTGGTTTAACAGGAGGATTCCGTTCTACAGTTGCCTGAAAAAGAGTAAAATATGGCTTTAACAGCCTGAAAAAGATGTCAAATATACTGTAGATTTACTTGGACATTTTAGCCTTTAATTTTAAAATCCTACATCAGAATGGTCCAATATTGACTGTGTGACACCATGGATATGTGATGTTTCTCTCAGACTTGGAATGAAGCTGGTTTAACAGGAGGATTCCGTTCTACAGTTGCCTGAAAAAGAGTAAAATATGGCTTTAACAGCCTGAAAAAGATGTCAAATATACTGTAGATTTACTTGGACATTTTAGCCTTTAATTTTAAAATCCTACATCAGAATGGTCCGATATTGACTGTGTGACACCATGGATATGTGATGTTTCTCTCAGACTTGGAATGAAGCTGGTTTAACAGGAGGATTCCGTTCTACAGTTGCCTGAAAAAGAGTAAAATATGGCTTTAACAGCCTGAAAAAGATGTCAAATATACTGTAGATTTACTTGGACATTTTAGCCTTTAATTTTAAAATCCTACATCAGAATGGTCCGATATTGACTGTGTGACACCATGGATATGTGATGTTTCTCTCAGACTTGGAATGAAGCTGGTTTAACAGGAGGATTCCGTTCTACAGTTGCCTGAAAAAGAGTAAAATATGGCTTTAACAGCCTGAAAAAGATGTCAAATATACTGTAGATTTACTTGGACATTTTAGCCTTTAATTTTAAAATCCTACATCAGAATGGTCCGATATTGACTGTGTGACACCATGGATATGTGATGTTTCTCTCAGACTTGGAATGAAGCTGGTTTAACAGGAGGATTCCGTTCTACAGTTGCCTGAAAAAGAGTAAAATATGGCTTTAACAGCCTGAAAAAGATGTCAAATATACTGTAGATTTACTTGGACATTTTAGCCTTTAATTTTAAAATCCTACATCAGAATGGTCCGATATTGACTGTGTGACACCATGGATATGTGATGTTTCTCTCAGACTTGGAATGAAGCTGGTTTAACAGGAGGATTCCGTTCTACAGTTGCCTGAAAAAGAGTAAAATATGGCTTTAACAGCCTGAAAAAGATGTCAAATATACTGTAGATTTACTTGGACATTTTAGCCTTTAATTTTAAAATCCTACATCAGAATGGTCCGATATTGACTGTGTGACACCATGGATATGTGATGTTTCTCTCAGACTTGGAATGAAGCTGGTTTAACAGGAGGATTCCGTTCTACAGTTGCCTGAAAAAGAGTAAAATATGGCTTTAACAGCCTGAAAAAGATGTCAAATATACTGTAGATTTACTTGGACATTTTAGCCTTTAATTTTAAAATCCTACATCAGAATGGTCCGATATTGACTGTGTGACACCATGGATATGTGATGTTTCTCTCAGACTTGGAATGAAGCTGGTTTAACAGGAGGATTCCGTTCTACAGTTGCCTGAAAAAGAGTAAAATATGGCTTTAACAGCCTGAAAAAGATGTCAAATATACTGTAGATTTACTTGGACATTTTAGCCTTTAATTTTAAAATCCTACATCAGAATGGTCCGATATTGACTGTGTGACACCATGGATATGTGATGTTTCTCTCAGACTTGGAATGAAGCTGGTTTAACAGGAGGATTCCGTTCTACAGTTGCCTGAAAAAGAGTAAAATATGGCTTTAACAGCCTGAAAAAGATGTCAAATATACTGTAGATTTACTTGGACATTTTAGCCTTTAATTTTAAAATCCTACATCAGAATGGTCCGATATTGACTGTGTGACACCATGGATATGTGATGTTTCTCTCAGACTTGGAATGAAGCTGGTTTAACAGGAGGATTCCGTTCTACAGTTGCCTGAAAAAGAGTAAAATATGGCTTTAACAGCCTGAAAAAGATGTCAAATATACTGTAGATTTACTTGGACATTTTAGCCTTTAATTTTAAAATCCTACATCAGAATGGTCCGATATTGACTGTGTGACACCATGGATATGTGATGTTTCTCTCAGACTTGGAATGAAGCTGGTTTAACAGGAGGATTCCGTTCTACAGTTGCCTGAAAAAGAGTAAAATATGGCTTTAACAGCCTGAAAAAGATGTCAAATATACTGTAGATTTACTTGGACATTTTAGCCTTTAATTTTAAAATCCTACATCAGAATGGTCCAATATTGACTGTGTGACACCATGGATATGTGATGTTTCTCTCAGACTTGGAATGAAGCTGGTTTAACAGGAGGATTCCGTTCTACAGTTGCCTGAAAAAGAGTAAAATATGGCTTTAACAGCCTGAAAAAGATGTCAAATATACTGTAGATTTACTTGGACATTTTAGCCTTTAATTTTAAAATCCTACATCAGAATGGTCCGATATTGACTGTGTGACACCATGGATATGTGATGTTTCTCTCAGACTTGGAATGAAGCTGGTTTAACAGGAGGATTCCGTTCTACAGTTGCCTGAAAAAGAGTAAAATATGGCTTTAACAGCCTGAAAAAGATGTCAAATATACTGTAGATTTACTTGGA
Organism: Percina caprodes; assembly: GCA_013375575.1. Taxonomy (NCBI): domain Eukaryota; kingdom Metazoa; phylum Chordata; class Actinopteri; order Perciformes; family Percidae; genus Percina; species Percina caprodes. The sequence continues at coordinate 64,804 of JABXJD010000928.1, read as the reverse complement.
CATTTTAGCCTTTAATTTTAAAATCCTACATCAGAATGGTCCGATATTGACTGTGTGACACCATGGATATGTGATGTTTCTCTCAGACTTGGAATGAAGCTGGTTTAACAGGAGGATTCCGTTCTACAGTTGCCTGAAAAAGAGTAAAATATGGCTTTAACAGCCTGAAAAAGATGTCAAATATACTGTAGATTTACTTGGACATTTTAGCCTTTAATTTTAAAATCCTACATCAGAATGGTCCGATATTGACTGTGTGACACCATGGATATGTGATGTTTCTCTCAGACTTGGAATGAAGCTGGTTTAACAGGAGGATTCCGTTCTACAGTTGCCTGAAAAAGAGTAAAATATGGCTTTAACAGCCTGAAAAAGATGTCAAATATACTGTAGATTTACTTGGACATTTTAGCCTTTAATTTTAAAATCCTACATCAGAATGGTCCGATATTGACTGTGTGACACCATGGATATGTGATGTTTCTCTCAGACTTGGAATGAAGCTGGTTTAACAGGAGGATTCCGTTCTACAGTTGCCTGAAAAAGAGTAAAATATGGCTTTAACAGCCTGAAAAAGATGTCAAATATACTGTAGATTTACTTGGACATTTTAGCCTTTAATTTTAAAATCCTACATCAGAATGGTCCAATATTGACTGTGTGACACCATGGATATGTGATGTTTCTCTCAGACTTGGAATGAAGCTGGTTTAACAGGAGGATTCCGTTCTACAGTTGCCTGAAAAAGAGTAAAATATGGCTTTAACAGCCTGAAAAAGATGTCAAATATACTGTAGATTTACTTGGACATTTTAGCCTTTAATTTTAAAATCCTACATCAGAATGGTCCGATATTGACTGTGTGACACCATGGATATGTGATGTTTCTCTCAGACTTGGAATGAAGCTGGTTTAACAGGAGGATTCCGTTCTACAGTTGCCTGAAAAAGAGTAAAATATGGCTTTAACAGCCTGAAAAAGATGTCAAATATACTGTAGATTTACTTGGACATTTTAGCCTTTAATTTTAAAATCCTACATCAGAATGGTCCGATATTGACTGTGTGACACCATGGATATGTGATGTTTCTCTCAGACTTGGAATGAAGCTGGTTTAACAGGAGGATTCCGTTCTACAGTTGCCTGAAAAAGAGTAAAATATGGCTTTAACAGCCTGAAAAAGATGTCAAATATACTGTAGATTTACTTGGACATTTTAGCCTTTAATTTTAAAATCCTACATCAGAATGGTCCGATATTGACTGTGTGACACCATGGATATGTGATGTTTCTCTCAGACTTGGAATGAAGCTGGTTTAACAGGAGGATTCCGTTCTACAGTTGCCTGAAAAAGAGTAAAATATGGCTTTAACAGCCTGAAAAAGATGTCAAATATACTGTAGATTTACTTGGACATTTTAGCCTTTAATTTTAAAATCCTACATCAGAATGGTCCGATATTGACTGTGTGACACCATGGATATGTGATGTTTCTCTCAGACTTGGAATGAAGCTGGTTTAACAGGAGGATTCCGTTCTACAGTTGCCTGAAAAAGAGTAAAATATGGCTTTAACAGCCTGAAAAAGATGTCAAATATACTGTAGATTTACTTGGACATTTTAGCCTTTAATTTTAAAATCCTACATCAGAATGGTCCGATATTGACTGTGTGACACCATGGATATGTGATGTTTCTCTCAGACTTGGAATGAAGCTGGTTTAACAGGAGGATTCCGTTCTACAGTTGCCTGAAAAAGAGTAAAATATGGCTTTAACAGCCTGAAAAAGATGTCAAATATACTGTAGATTTACTTGGACATTTTAGCCTTTAATTTTAAAATCCTACATCAGAATGGTCCATATTGACTGTGTGACACCATGGATATGTGATGTTTCTCTCAGACTTGGAATGAAGCTGGTTTAACAGGAGGATTCCGTTCTACAGTTGCCTGAAAAAGAGTAAAATATGGCTTTAACAGCCTGAAAAAGATGTCAAATATACTGTAGATTTACTTGGACATTTTAGCCTTTAATTTTAAAATCCTACATCAGAATGGTCCGATATTGACTGTGTGACACCATGGATATGTGATGTTTCTCTCAGACTTGGAATGAAGCTGGTTTAACAGGAGGATTCCGTTCTACAGTTGCCTGAAAAAGAGTAAAATATGGCTTTAACAGCCTGAAAAAGATGTCAAATATACTGTAGATTTACTTGGACATTTTAGCCTTTAATTTTAAAATCCTACATCAGAATGGTCCGATATTGACTGTGTGACACCATGGATATGTGATGTTTCTCTCAGACTTGGAATGAAGCTGGTTTAACAGGAGGATTCCGTTCTACAGTTGCCTGAAAAAGAGTAAAATATGGCTTTAACAGCCTGAAAAAGATGTCAAATATACTGTAGATTTACTTGGACATTTTAGCCTTTAATTTTAAAAACCTACATCAGAATGGTCCGATATTGACTGTGTGACACCATGGATATGTGATGTTTCTCTCAGACTTGGAATGAAGCTGGTTTAACAGGAGGATTCCGTTCTACAGTTGCCTGAAAAAGAGTAAAATATGGCTTTAACAGCCTGAAAAAGATGTCAAATATACTGTAGATTTACTTGGACATTTTAGCCTTTAATTTTAAAACCTACATCAGAATGGTCCGATATTGACTGTGTGACACCATGGATATGTGATGTTTCTCTCAGACTTGGAATGAAGCTGGTTTAACAGGAGGATTCCGTTCTACAGTTGCCTGAAAAAGAGTAAAATATGGCTTTAACAGCCTGAAAAAGATGTCAAATATACTGTAGATTTACTTGGACATTTTAGCCTTTAATTTTAAAATCCTACATCAGAATGGTCCGATATTGACTGTGTGACACCATGGATATGTGATGTTTCTCTCAGACTTGGAATGAAGCTGGTTTAACAGGAGGATTCCGTTCTACAGTTGCCTGAAAAAGAGTAAAATATGGCTTTAACAGCCTGAAAAAGATGTCAAATATACTGTAGATTTACTTGGACATTTTAGCCTTTAATTTTAAAATCCTACATCAGAATGGTCCGATATTGACTGTGTGACACCATGGATATGTGATGTTTCTCTCAGACTTGGAATGAAGCTGGTTTAACAGGAGGATTCCGTTCTACAGTTGCCTGAAAAAGAGTAAAATATGGCTTTAACAGCCTGAAAAAGATGTCAAATATACTGTAGATTTACTTGGACATTTTAGCCTTTAATTTTAAAATCCTACATCAGAATGGTCCAATATTGACTGTGTGACACCATGGATATGTGATGTTTCTCTCAGACTTGGAATGAAGCTGGTTTAACAGGAGGATTCCGTTCTACAGTTGCCTGAAAAAGAGTAAAATATGGCTTTAACAGCCTGAAAAAGATGTCAAATATACTGTAGATTTACTTGGACATTTTAGCCTTTAATTTTAAAATCCTACATCAGAATGGTCCGATATTGACTGTGTGACACCATGGATATGTGATGTTTCTCTCAGACTTGGAATGAAGCTGGTTTAACAGGAGGATTCCGTTCTACAGTTGCCTGAAAAAGAGTAAAATATGGCTTTAACAGCCTGAAAAAGATGTCAAATATACTGTAGATTTACTTGGACATTTTAGCCTTTAATTTTAAAATCCTACATCAGAATGGTCCGATATTGACTGTGTGACACCATGGATATGTGATGTTTCTCTCAGACTTGGAATGAAGCTGGTTTAACAGGAGGATTCCGTTCTACAGTTGCCTGAAAAAGAGTAAAATATGGCTTTAACAGCCTGAAAAAGATGTCAAATATACTGTAGATTTACTTGGACATTTTAGCCTTTAATTTTAAAAACCTACATCAGAATGGTCCGATATTGACTGTGTGACACCATGGATATGTGATGTTTCTCTCAGACTTGGAATGAAGCTGGTTTAACAGGAGGATTCCGTTCTACAGTTGCCTGAAAAAGAGTAAAATATGGCTTTAACAGCCTGAAAAAGATGTCAAATATACTGTAGATTTACTTGGACATTTTAGCCTTTAATTTTAAAATCCTACATCAGAATGGTCCGATATTGACTGTGTGACACCATGGATATGTGATGTTTCTCTCAGACTTGGAATGAAGCTGGTTTAACAGGAGGATTCCGTTCTACAGTTGCCTGAAAAAGAGTAAAATATGGCTTTAACAGCCTGAAAAAGATGTCAAATATACTGTAGATTTACTTGGACATTTTAGCCTTTAATTTTAAAATCCTACATCAGAATGGTCCGATATTGACTGTGTGACACCATGGATATGTGATGTTTCTCTCAGACTTGGAATGAAGCTGGTTTAACAGGAGGATTCCGTTCTACAGTTGCCTGAAAAAGAGTAAAATATGGCTTTAACAGCCTGAAAAAGATGTCAAATATACTGTAGATTTACTTGGACATTTTAGCCTTTAATTTTAAAAACCTACATCAGAATGGTCCGATATTGACTGTGTGACACCATGGATATGTGATGTTTCTCTCAGACTTGGAATGAAGCTGGTTTAACAGGAGGATTCCGTTCTACAGTTGCCTGAAAAAGAGTAAAATATGGCTTTAACAGCCTGAAAAAGATGTCAAATATACTGTAGATTTACTTGGACATTTTAGCCTTTAATTTTAAAATCCTACATCAGAATGGTCCGATATTGACTGTGTGACACCATGGATATGTGATGTTTCTCTCAGACTTGGAATGAAGCTGGTTTAACAGGAGGATTCCGTTCTACAGTTGCCTGAAAAAGAGTAAAATATGGCTTTAACAGCCTGAAAAAGATGTCAAATATACTGTAGATTTACTTGGACATTTTAGCCTTTAATTTTAAAATCCTACATCAGAATGGTCCGATATTGACTGTGTGACACCATGGATATGTGATGTTTCTCTCAGACTTGGAATGAAGCTGGTTTAACAGGAGGATTCCGTTCTACAGTTGCCTGAAAAAGAGTAAAATATGGCTTTAACAGCCTGAAAAAGATGTCAAATATACTGTAGATTTACTTGGACATTTTAGCCTTTAATTTTAAAATCCTACATCAGAATGGTCCGATATTGACTGTGTGACACCATGGATATGTGATGTTTCTCTCAGACTTGGAATGAAGCTGGTTTAACAGGAGGATTCCGTTCTACAGTTGCCTGAAAAAGAGTAAAATATGGCTTTAACAGCCTGAAAAAGATGTCAAATATACTGTAGATTTACTTGGACATTTTAGCCTTTAATTTTAAAAACCTACATCAGAATGGTCCAATATTGACTGTGTGACACCATGGATATGTGATGTTTCTCTCAGACTTGGAATGAAGCTGGTTTAACAGGAGGATTCCGTTCTACAGTTGCCTGAAAAAGAGTAAAATATGGCTTTAACAGCCTGAAAAAGATGTCAAATATACTGTAGATTTACTTGGACATTTTAGCCTTTAATTTTAAAATCCTACATCAGAATGGTCCGATATTGACTGTGTGACACCATGGATATGTGATGTTTCTCTCAGACTTGGAATGAAGCTGGTTTAACAGGAGGATTCCGTTCTACAGTTGCCTGAAAAAGAGTAAAATATGGCTTTAACAGCCTGAAAAAGATGTCAAATATACTGTAGATTTACTTGGACATTTTAGCCTTTAATTTTAAAATCCTACATCAGAATGGTCCGATATTGACTGTGTGACACCATGGATATGTGATGTTTCTCTCAGACTTGGAATGAAGCTGGTTTAACAGGAGGATTCCGTTCTACAGTTGCCTGAAAAAGAGTAAAATATGGCTTTAACAGCCTGAAAAAGATGTCAAATATACTGTAGATTTACTTGGACATTTTAGCCTTTAATTTTAAAATCCTACATCAGAATGGTCCGATATTGACTGTGTGACACCATGGATATGTGATGTTTCTCTCAGACTTGGAATGAAGCTGGTTTAACAGGAGGATTCCGTTCTACAGTTGCCTGAAAAAGAGTAAAATATGGCTTTAACAGCCTGAAAAAGATGTCAAATATACTGTAGATTTACATGGACATTTTAGCCTTTAATTTTAAAAACCTACATCAGAATGGTCCGATATTGACTGTGTGACACCATGGATATGTTATGTTTCTCTCAGACATGGAATGAAGCTGGTTTAATAGGCAAGGCAAGGCAAGGCAGCTTTATTTATATAGCACATTTCAGCAACAGGGCAATTCAAAGTGCTTTACACAAAAACAGTTAAAAGAAAATAAAACCGATAAAACACAGAAGAAACAGTTTAAAAAAATATATATATATATATATATATATATATATATATATATAAAAACAAACAAACACAAGAATAAAAGTTACAGTGCAGTATAAAAGAAAGAAATGAACATAATTTAAAGAAAGGCAACATCGAAAAGAAAGGTCTTCAGCATTGATTTAAAAGAACTAAGAGTAGCAGCAGACCTGCAGGTTTCTGGGAGTTTATTCCAGATATGAGGAGCATAGAAACTGAACGCTGCTTCCCCTGTTTAGTTCTGACTCTAGGAACAGACAGTAGACCTGTCCCAGATGACCTTAGAGGTCTGGGGGTCATAGTGTACTAGCAGATCAGAAATGTATTTTGGCCCTAAACCGTTTAGTGATTTATAAACTAGCAAAAGAACTTTGAAATCAATTCTTTGGGGCACAGGAAGCCAGTGTAAGGACTTCAGAACTGGAGTGATGTGATCCAGTCTCTTGGTCTTAGTGAGGACTCGAGCAGCAGCGTTCTGAATCAGCTGCAGCTGTCTGATTGATTTTTAGGGAGACCTGTAAAGACCCGTTACAGTAGTCAAGTCTACTGAAGATGAAAGCATGGACAAGTTTTTCCAAATCCTGTTGACACATAAGTCCTTTAACCCTTGATATATTCTTAAGGTGATAATAGGCTGACTTTGTAATTGTCTTTATATGGCTGTTAAAATTCAGGTCAGAGTCCATGATTACACCAAGATTTCTGGCTTTGTCTGTTGTTTTTAACATTGTTGTTTGAAGCTGAGCGCAAACTTTTAATCTTTCCTCTTTGCTCCAAAAACAACCACCTCAGTTTTTCCCTCATTTAATTTCAGAAAGTTTTGGCACATCCAGCCGTTAATTTGTTCAATACACTTAGTCAGTTTTTGTATTGGACTATAGTCCTGGCGATAAGGTTATGTAAATTTGTGTGTCATCCGCATAACTATGGTAACTTATTTTGTTGTTTTCCATAATCTGAGCCAGTGGAAGCATGTAGATGTTAAACAGAAGAGGCCCCAGAATGGAGCCTTGGGGAACTCCACACGTCATATTTGTACGCTCAGATGTATAATTACCTATTGACACAAAGTAATCCCTATTCTGTAAGTAAGATTCAAACCAGTTTAGTACTGAGCCAGAAAGACCAACCCAGTTTTCCAATCGGTCTAGTAATATGTCGTGGTCGACCGTATCAAATGCAGCACTGAGATCAAGTAATACTAAGACTGAAATTTTGCCATTATCTGTGTTAAGGTGGATGTCATTAAAGACCTTAACGAGAGCCGTCTCAGTGCTGTGGTGTGGTCGGAAGCCCGACTGAAAGGTATCAAAGCTGTTGTTTAGTGACAAGAAATAATTGAGTTGTTGAAAAACTGCTTTTTCAATGATTTTACTTAAGAACGGAAGGTTTGATATTGGCCTATAGTTGCTCATTAGGGATGTGTCTAGATTGTTCTTTTTAAGAGTGGCTTGATTACTGCAGTTTTCAGGGCCTGTGGAAAGATTCCTGAAAGAAGAGATGTGTTCACAATCTGTAGAAGATCAGAAGACAAACAATTCAAGACATTTTTGAAAACACCCGTTGGTAGAATATCAAGGCAACAGGAGGAAGTTTTCAGATGTTGTATAATGTCCTCCAGGTTTTTATGGTTGATCGCATGAAACTCAGTCATATTGGAACTAGTTCTGCTTGAACACTGTGACAACACACATCCTGTACTTGATATGGAGGCACTAACTGTTTGTCTAATCTTTTGAATTTTTCTTTGAAGAAGGAGGCAAAGTCATTGCAGGCCTTGGAAGATAAAAGTTCAGATGCTACTGGTACTGGAGGGTTTGTTAACCTATCGACAGTAGCAAACAAAGCACGTGAATTATTATTGTTTCTAGAGATAATATCAGAGAAGAAGGACCGCCTTGCATTCCTCAGTTCCAAATTATAAATGCGAAGTCTCTCTTTATAGGTGTTATGATGGACCAGGAGATTTGTTTTTCGCCACCTTCGTTCAGCTTTTCGACACTCTCTTTTTTCTGTTCTCACCAGTGGGACATTTCTCCATGGAGACCTTTTCTTACAAGAGACAACTTTGACCTTAGTGGGAGCAATGGCATCAATAACATTTGTAATTTTACAGTTGAAATGATCTACAAGCTCAGTGACTGAGAGCCCAGGGGGGGCGGGTGCGGCGGAGAAAAGCTGAGTAAATTTTTCACTGGTGTTTTCAGTGATATACCGTTTTCTGATTATCTTTGTTTGGACACTTTTGGGCACAGAGATAGAGCCGTTAAAGAAAACACAGGAATGATCAGACAGAGCAACGTCAGTCACCACAACCTTGGAAATATTCAGACCCTTGGAGACAATCAAGTCCAGCGTGTGCCCCTTATTGTGCGTGGGCTCTGTCACATGCTGAGTCAGTCCATAGTTCTCAAAAACACAACACAGTTCTTTGGTCCCCCTGTCCTGGGGTTGTCAACATGAATGTTAAAATCACCCACAATGATTACACAATCAAAGTTAATGCAGATTATAGACAGCAGTTCAGTGAAGTCATCAATAAAGGTTGCACAATATTTAGGTGGCCTATAGATATTTAGAAATATTGCTTGAGGGGACGATCTCAACTGTAGAACCACATATTCAAAAGAAGCAAAATTTCCATAACATATTTGCGTACAGTGGAATGAGTCATTAAACAAAATGGCAACTCCACCTCCTTTCTTATTCACTCTATTCTCGCTCATAAAACTGAAGTTAGGGGGAGCTGACTCGATGAGAACAGCAGCGCTGTTATTATGGTCTAACCAGGTCTCAGTTAAAAACATAAAATCTAGATTGTGATTAATAATAAAATCATTAATTAAAAAGGATTTTCCTGCCAAAGACCTGATGTTTAGTAAAGCTAGTGTTAGTGTGTTCTCATTTTTGTAACAGGCTGTGGCTGACGAGGAATGGATGCTAAATTTGCTAAGTTTGCAGTTAAGTGCTTATTCACCATCCTTTTTCTATTGCCTATCACAGCATAAATTGAGGAAGAATTGAAAACACAGGGCCCGGGCTTGTCTTTGAAAAAGTCATGAGTGTCACTAGTCCTGGAGCCTAGGCCCGGCACATATCAGTTTTTGCTTGCTGGATTTTGCACACAAGCGTCCTTATCGGGCAGAGGTGCCTGGCGTTTTACTTTTGTCCGGGGTTGAGTCATGGGTGAAGGAAGGGGGTAAATTTGGTTCCAACATCTACCAGCTGCTTCATCTGGTCAGTGAACTCCAACATGTGGGTAGGGAAAGAGGGAAAGAGTGCGTGGAGATAGCGATGGCTCCTCAAGGGATTCGGGGCTGGTAGGGGGTTTGAGGGGTGCTGGACGGGTGAAAAGGAGAGTTGGGGTTCCGTATCTCTGCTGTCTGGTCTCCCACGGTCAAATCTGTGCACAGGTGGGGGCTGTGGTGGATCACTGCCAAACTTTGTTTTATTTTCCTCTTGTTTAGATTGGTCTGGTCTTGTGTCCTTGACGGGGGGAGCAGTGTAGCGCAGAGAGTAAAGTAGATTAGAGGTGAACAGCTTTACTCCTGGCCTGTTAAGGAAAAGTCCATCTGCTTTAAAAAGATGTAAGCGCTCCCAGAAAATGTTAAAATTGTCAATGAACTGCAGAGAATGGACAATACATTGAGTTGACAGCCATTTGTTTAGTGCCAACAGTCGGCTGAATCTCTCAGCTCCTCTTCTCACTGGCGGTATAGGCCCACTGATAAACACATCTGCGTTTAAAGAGCTGACTTTGTTTAGCAGTTCCATAAAGTCCAGTTTCTGCAATTCAGACTGTTGCTTTACAACATCATGTGACCCTATATGTAGTATAATGTTCTTCACAGTTGGGTGTTCTGCCATGATATCTGGGATTCTTTGGGTCAAGTCAGACACTGTGTCTTTGGGAAAACAGAGTATTTTGGTGTTTTTACTGTTTTTTAAATCTTTTACAGCAGAGTCACCCACAATCAGGGTTTGAGGCCCAGTTGTTAGCTTTTACTTTTGAATTGCTCTTGGTCCTTACCCTGCTGTGTGGCGATGAGTTGCAATCCCGGTCATCAGATGGCTGTCCATCGTCCAGCAGCAGAGGAGCATATCTGTTATCTTGTTGCAAACAAAGTTGTTGGGGAGGCATTTTGTTGCTTATTTTCCTTTTGCAGCTGTCCACGGCTGTGTCCGACTAGGTACAGGGGTTGAAGAGGCGCTCTGCTGGGATGATAATGCAGGCCAGCCGGTCGTATCACAGATCTCAGGGCGCTGTGCCCTGCCCGTTAGTCGTCCTCCCATTTCCCAGGAAAATGATTTACTCTTAGGCTTCGCACCAGCCGAGTTCCAGGGAGGACTACCACTTGTTGATTTATTACCCGTTCCACTGCCCTCCTGTTTCTTTGTAGTCTTCTTGGTGCTAATTAGCCGTGTGTTAGCATGCTTTTGTCCATTGTTTTGGGTCCATGGTAAAGTGGTGTCATTTCCACAAGATCTGTTCACTTCCACGTTCACTTCTAATAGGTGAACCTTGGTTTCAGAAGTGCAATCTTCTGAAGGAGTTTGTAGTAGTCATCCACGGAAAAAGGAGGCATCTTGCTGCTAATTAGCTTTAGCTGCAGTCACTGTAGGACAGGCTTGAGCTATTGGTAGGCCACGCTCAGGCAGAAAAATGTTAAAATATGGCAATAGCCTACTATGGCTACCAAAAATGTATAGTCCAATGATTTATAAATATCCAAGAGCCGTTGCTCATAGTTTCTCTCAGAGGAAAAGCAAGATTATCAGCAAAAATATGCAAGCAGAGGCAGGAGCAAGCAGCAAAGCGTCTGCACTGTAAGAAGCAGGTTTAACAGGAGGATTCCGTTCTACAGTTGCCTGAAAAAGAGTAAAATATGGCTTTAACAGCCTGAAAAAGATGTCAAATATACTGTAGATTTACTTGGACATTTTAGCCTTTAATTTTAAAATCCTACATCAGAATGGTCCAATATTGACTGTGTGACACCATGGATATGTGATGTTTCTCTCAGACTTGGAATGAAGCTGGTTTAACAGGAGGATTCCGTTCTACAGTTGCCTGAAAAAGAGTAAAATATGGCTTTAACAGCCTGAAAAAGATGTCAAATATACTGTAGATTTACTTGGACATTTTAGCCTTTAATTTTAAAATCCTACATCAGAATGGTCCAATATTGACTGTGTGACACCATGGATATGTGATGTTTCTCTCAGACTTGGAATGAAGCTGGTTTAACAGGAGGATTCCGTTCTACAGTTGCCTGAAAAAGAGTAAAATATGGCTTTAACAGCCTGAAAAAGATGTCAAATATACTGTAGATTTACTTGGACATTTTAGCCTTTAATTTTAAAATCCTACATCAGAATGGTCCGATATTGACTGTGTGACACCATGGATATGTGATGTTTCTCTCAGACTTGGAATGAAGCTGGTTTAACAGGAGGATTCCGTTCTACAGTTGCCTGAAAAAGAGTAAAATATGGCTTTAACAGCCTGAAAAAGATGTCAAATATACTGTAGATTTACTTGGACATTTTAGCCTTTAATTTTAAAATCCTACATCAGAATGGTCCAATATTGACTGTGTGACACCATGGATATGTGATGTTTCTCTCAGACTTGGAATGAAGCTGGTTTAACAGGAGGATTCCGTTCTACAGTTGCCTGAAAAAGAGTAAAATATGGCTTTAACAGCCTGAAAAAGATGTCAAATATACTGTAGATTTACTTGGACATTTTAGCCTTTAATTTTAAAATCCTACATCAGAATGGTCCGATATTGACTGTGTGACACCATGGATATGTGATGTTTCTCTCAGACTTGGAATGAAGCTGGTTTAACAGGAGGATTCCGTTCTACAGTTGCCTGAAAAAGAGTAAAATATGGCTTTAACAGCCTGAAAAAGATGTCAAATATACTGTAGATTTACTTGGACATTTTAGCCTTTAATTTTAAAATCCTACATCAGAATGGTCCGATATTGACTGTGTGACACCATGGATATGTGATGTTTCTCTCAGACTTGGAATGAAGCTGGTTTAACAGGAGGATTCCGTTCTACAGTTGCCTGAAAAAGAGTAAAATATGGCTTTAACAGCCTGAAAAAGATGTCAAATATACTGTAGATTTACTTGGACATTTTAGCCTTTAATTTTAAAATCCTACATCAGAATGGTCCGATATTGACTGTGTGACACCATGGATATGTGATGTTTCTCTCAGACTTGGAATGAAGCTGGTTTAACAGGAGGATTCCGTTCTACAGTTGCCTGAAAAAGAGTAAAATATGGCTTTAACAGCCTGAAAAAGATGTCAAATATACTGTAGATTTACTTGGACATTTTAGCCTTTAATTTTAAAATCCTACATCAGAATGGTCCGATATTGACTGTGTGACACCATGGATATGTGATGTTTCTCTCAGACTTGGAATGAAGCTGGTTTAACAGGAGGATTCCGTTCTACAGTTGCCTGAAAAAGAGTAAAATATGGCTTTAACAGCCTGAAAAAGATGTCAAATATACTGTAGATTTACTTGGACATTTTAGCCTTTAATTTTAAAATCCTACATCAGAATGGTCCGATATTGACTGTGTGACACCATGGATATGTGATGTTTCTCTCAGACTTGGAATGAAGCTGGTTTAACAGGAGGATTCCGTTCTACAGTTGCCTGAAAAAGAGTAAAATATGGCTTTAACAGCCTGAAAAAGATGTCAAATATACTGTAGATTTACTTGGACATTTTAGCCTTTAATTTTAAAATCCTACATCAGAATGGTCCGATATTGACTGTGTGACACCATGGATATGTGATGTTTCTCTCAGACTTGGAATGAAGCTGGTTTAACAGGAGGATTCCGTTCTACAGTTGCCTGAAAAAGAGTAAAATATGGCTTTAACAGCCTGAAAAAGATGTCAAATATACTGTAGATTTACTTGGACATTTTAGCCTTTAATTTTAAAATCCTACATCAGAATGGTCCAATATTGACTGTGTGACACCATGGATATGTGATGTTTCTCTCAGACTTGGAATGAAGCTGGTTTAACAGGAGGATTCCGTTCTACAGTTGCCTGAAAAAGAGTAAAATATGGCTTTAACAGCCTGAAAAAGATGTCAAATATACTGTAGATTTACTTGGACATTTTAGCCTTTAATTTTAAAATCCTACATCAGAATGGTCCAATATTGACTGTGTGACACCATGGATATGTGATGTTTCTCTCAGACTTGGAATGAAGCTGGTTTAACAGGAGGATTCCGTTCTACAGTTGCCTGAAAAAGAGTAAAATATGGCTTTAACAGCCTGAAAAAGATGTCAAATATACTGTAGATTTACTTGGACATTTTAGCCTTTAATTTTAAAATCCTACATCAGAATGGTCCGATATTGACTGTGTGACACCATGGATATGTGATGTTTCTCTCAGACTTGGAATGAAGCTGGTTTAACAGGAGGATTCCGTTCTACAGTTGCCTGAAAAAGAGTAAAATATGGCTTTAACAGCCTGAAAAAGATGTCAAATATACTGTAGATTTACTTGGACATTTTAGCCTTTAATTTTAAAATCCTACATCAGAATGGTCCGATATTGACTGTGTGACACCATGGATATGTGATGTTTCTCTCAGACTTGGAATGAAGCTGGTTTAACAGGAGGATTCCGTTCTACAGTTGCCTGAAAAAGAGTAAAATATGGCTTTAACAGCCTGAAAAAGATGTCAAATATACTGTAGATTTACTTGGACATTTTAGCCTTTAATTTTAAAATCCTACATCAGAATGGTCCAATATTGACTGTGTGACACCATGGATATGTGATGTTTCTCTCAGACTTGGAATGAAGCTGGTTTAACAGGAGGATTCCGTTCTACAGTTGCCTGAAAAAGAGTAAAATATGGCTTTAACAGCCTGAAAAAGATGTCAAATATACTGTAGATTTACTTGGACATTTTAGCCTTTAATTTTAAAATCCTACATCAGAATGGTCCAATATTGACTGTGTGACACCATGGATATGTGATGTTTCTCTCAGACTTGGAATGAAGCTGGTTTAACAGGAGGATTCCGTTCTACAGTTGCCTGAAAAAGAGTAAAATATGGCTTTAACAGCCTGAAAAAGATGTCAAATATACTGTAGATTTACTTGGACATTTTAGCCTTTAATTTTAAAATCCTACATCAGAATGGTCCAATATTGACTGTGTGACACCATGGATATGTGATGTTTCTCTCAGACTTGGAATGAAGCTGGTTTAACAGGAGGATTCCGTTCTACAGTTGCCTGAAAAAGAGTAAAATATGGCTTTAACAGCCTGAAAAAGATGTCAAATATACTGTAGATTTACTTGGACATTTTAGCCTTTAATTTTAAAATCCTACATCAGAATGGTCCAATATTGACTGTGTGACACCATGGATATGTGATGTTTCTCTCAGACTTGGAATGAAGCTGGTTTAACAGGAGGATTCCGTTCTACAGTTGCCTGAAAAAGAGTAAAATATGGCTTTAACAGCCTGAAAAAGATGTCAAATATACTGTAGATTTACTTGGACATTTTAGCCTTTAATTTTAAAATCCTACATCAGAATGGTCCAATATTGACTGTGTGACACCATGGATATGTGATGTTTCTCTCAGACTTGGAATGAAGCTGGTTTAACAGGAGGATTCCGTTCTACAGTTGCCTGAAAAAGAGTAAAATATGGCTTTAACAGCCTGAAAAAGATGTCAAATATACTGTAGATTTACTTGGACATTTTAGCCTTTAATTTTAAAATCCTACATCAGAATGGTCCGATATTGACTGTGTGACACCATGGATATGTGATGTTTCTCTCAGACTTGGAATGAAGCTGGTTTAACAGGAGGATTCCGTTCTACAGTTGCCTGAAAAAGAGTAAAATATGGCTTTAACAGCCTGAAAAAGATGTCAAATATACTGTAGATTTACTTGGACATTTTAGCCTTTAATTTTAAAATCCTACATCAGAATGGTCCAATATTGACTGTGTGACACCATGGATATGTGATGTTTCTCTCAGACTTGGAATGAAGCTGGTTTAACAGGAGGATTCCGTTCTACAGTTGCCTGAAAAAGAGTAAAATATGGCTTTAACAGCCTGAAAAAGATGTCAAATATACTGTAGATTTACTTGGACATTTTAGCCTTTAATTTTAAAATCCTACATCAGAATGGTCCGATATTGACTGTGTGACACCATGGATATGTGATGTTTCTCTCAGACTTGGAATGAAGCTGGTTTAACAGGAGGATTCCGTTCTACAGTTGCCTGAAAAAGAGTAAAATATGGCTTTAACAGCCTGAAAAAGATGTCAAATATACTGTAGATTTACTTGGACATTTTAGCCTTTAATTTTAAAATCCTACATCAGAATGGTCCAATATTGACTGTGTGACACCATGGATATGTGATGTTTCTCTCAGACTTGGAATGAAGCTGGTTTAACAGGAGGATTCCGTTCTACAGTTGCCTGAAAAAGAGTAAAATATGGCTTTAACAGCCTGAAAAAGATGTCAAATATACTGTAGATTTACTTGGACATTTTAGCCTTTAATTTTAAAATCCTACATCAGAATGGTCCAATATTGACTGTGTGACACCATGGATATGTGATGTTTCTCTCAGACTTGGAATGAAGCTGGTTTAACAGGAGGATTCCGTTCTACAGTTGCCTGAAAAAGAGTAAAATATGGCTTTAACAGCCTGAAAAAGATGTCAAATATACTGTAGATTTACTTGGACATTTTAGCCTTTAATTTTAAAATCCTACATCAGAATGGTCCAATATTGACTGTGTGACACCATGGATATGTGATGTTTCTCTCAGACTTGGAATGAAGCTGGTTTAACAGGAGGATTCCGTTCTACAGTTGCCTGAAAAAGAGTAAAATATGGCTTTAACAGCCTGAAAAAGATGTCAAATATACTGTAGATTTACTTGGACATTTTAGCCTTTAATTTTAAAATCCTACATCAGAATGGTCCAATATTGACTGTGTGACACCATGGATATGTGATGTTTCTCTCAGACTTGGAATGAAGCTGGTTTAACAGGAGGATTCCGTTCTACAGTTGCCTGAAAAAGAGTAAAATATGGCTTTAACAGCCTGAAAAAGATGTCAAATATACTGTAGATTTACTTGGACATTTTAGCCTTTAATTTTAAAATCCTACATCAGAATGGTCCAATATTGACTGTGTGACACCATGGATATGTGATGTTTCTCTCAGACTTGGAATGAAGCTGGTTTAACAGGAGGATTCCGTTCTACAGTTGCCTGAAAAAGAGTAAAATATGGCTTTAACAGCCTGAAAAAGATGTCAAATATACTGTAGATTTACTTGGACATTTTAGCCTTTAATTTTAAAATCCTACATCAGAATGGTCCGATATTGACTGTGTGACACCATGGATATGTGATGTTTCTCTCAGACTTGGAATGAAGCTGGTTTAACAGGAGGATTCCGTTCTACAGTTGCCTGAAAAAGAGTAAAATATGGCTTTAACAGCCTGAAAAAGATGTCAAATATACTGTAGATTTACTTGGACATTTTAGCCTTTAATTTTAAAATCCTACATCAGAATGGTCCAATATTGACTGTGTGACACCATGGATATGTGATGTTTCTCTCAGACTTGGAATGAAGCTGGTTTAACAGGAGGATTCCGTTCTACAGTTGCCTGAAAAAGAGTAAAATATGGCTTTAACAGCCTGAAAAAGATGTCAAATATACTGTAGATTTACTTGGACATTTTAGCCTTTAATTTTAAAATCCTACATCAGAATGGTCCAATATTGACTGTGTGACACCATGGATATGTGATGTTTCTCTCAGACTTGGAATGAAGCTGGTTTAACAGGAGGATTCCGTTCTACAGTTGCCTGAAAAAGAGTAAAATATGGCTTTAACAGCCTGAAAAAGATGTCAAATATACTGTAGATTTACTTGGACATTTTAGCCTTTAATTTTAAA
Source organism: Percina caprodes (assembly GCA_013375575.1). Classification (NCBI taxonomy): domain Eukaryota; kingdom Metazoa; phylum Chordata; class Actinopteri; order Perciformes; family Percidae; genus Percina; species Percina caprodes. Next base: position 47,487 of record JABXJD010000928.1, on the reverse strand, counting down.
ATCCTACATCAGAATGGTCCAATATTGACTGTGTGACACCATGGATATGTGATGTTTCTCTCAGACTTGGAATGAAGCTGGTTTAACAGGAGGATTCCGTTCTACAGTTGCCTGAAAAAGAGTAAAATATGGCTTTAACAGCCTGAAAAAGATGTCAAATATACTGTAGATTTACTTGGACATTTTAGCCTTTAATTTTAAAATCCTACATCAGAATGGTCCGATATTGACTGTGTGACACCATGGATATGTGATGTTTCTCTCAGACTTGGAATGAAGCTGGTTTAACAGGAGGATTCCGTTCTACAGTTGCCTGAAAAAGAGTAAAATATGGCTTTAACAGCCTGAAAAAGATGTCAAATATACTGTAGATTTACTTGGACATTTTAGCCTTTAATTTTAAAATCCTACATCAGAATGGTCCAATATTGACTGTGTGACACCATGGATATGTGATGTTTCTCTCAGACTTGGAATGAAGCTGGTTTAACAGGAGGATTCCGTTCTACAGTTGCCTGAAAAAGAGTAAAATATGGCTTTAACAGCCTGAAAAAGATGTCAAATATACTGTAGATTTACTTGGACATTTTAGCCTTTAATTTTAAAATCCTACATCAGAATGGTCCAATATTGACTGTGTGACACCATGGATATGTGATGTTTCTCTCAGACTTGGAATGAAGCTGGTTTAACAGGAGGATTCCGTTCTACAGTTGCCTGAAAAAGAGTAAAATATGGCTTTAACAGCCTGAAAAAGATGTCAAATATACTGTAGATTTACTTGGACATTTTAGCCTTTAATTTTAAAATCCTACATCAGAATGGTCCAATATTGACTGTGTGACACCATGGATATGTGATGTTTCTCTCAGACTTGGAATGAAGCTGGTTTAACAGGAGGATTCCGTTCTACAGTTGCCTGAAAAAGAGTAAAATATGGCTTTAACAGCCTGAAAAAGATGTCAAATATACTGTAGATTTACTTGGACATTTTAGCCTTTAATTTTAAAATCCTACATCAGAATGGTCCAATATTGACTGTGTGACACCATGGATATGTGATGTTTCTCTCAGACTTGGAATGAAGCTGGTTTAACAGGAGGATTCCGTTCTACAGTTGCCTGAAAAAGAGTAAAATATGGCTTTAACAGCCTGAAAAAGATGTCAAATATACTGTAGATTTACTTGGACATTTTAGCCTTTAATTTTAAAATCCTACATCAGAATGGTCCAATATTGACTGTGTGACACCATGGATATGTGATGTTTCTCTCAGACTTGGAATGAAGCTGGTTTAACAGGAGGATTCCGTTCTACAGTTGCCTGAAAAAGAGTAAAATATGGCTTTAACAGCCTGAAAAAGATGTCAAATATACTGTAGATTTACTTGGACATTTTAGCCTTTAATTTTAAAATCCTACATCAGAATGGTCCAATATTGACTGTGTGACACCATGGATATGTGATGTTTCTCTCAGACTTGGAATGAAGCTGGTTTAACAGGAGGATTCCGTTCTACAGTTGCCTGAAAAAGAGTAAAATATGGCTTTAACAGCCTGAAAAAGATGTCAAATATACTGTAGATTTACTTGGACATTTTAGCCTTTAATTTTAAAATCCTACATCAGAATGGTCCAATATTGACTGTGTGACACCATGGATATGTGATGTTTCTCTCAGACTTGGAATGAAGCTGGTTTAACAGGAGGATTCCGTTCTACAGTTGCCTGAAAAAGAGTAAAATATGGCTTTAACAGCCTGAAAAAGATGTCAAATATACTGTAGATTTACTTGGACATTTTAGCCTTTAATTTTAAAATCCTACATCAGAATGGTCCAATATTGACTGTGTGACACCATGGATATGTGATGTTTCTCTCAGACTTGGAATGAAGCTGGTTTAACAGGAGGATTCCGTTCTACAGTTGCCTGAAAAAGAGTAAAATATGGCTTTAACAGCCTGAAAAAGATGTCAAATATACTGTAGATTTACTTGGACATTTTAGCCTTTAATTTTAAAATCCTACATCAGAATGGTCCAATATTGACTGTGTGACACCATGGATATGTGATGTTTCTCTCAGACTTGGAATGAAGCTGGTTTAACAGGAGGATTCCGTTCTACAGTTGCCTGAAAAAGAGTAAAATATGGCTTTAACAGCCTGAAAAAGATGTCAAATATACTGTAGATTTACTTGGACATTTTAGCCTTTAATTTTAAAATCCTACATCAGAATGGTCCAATATTGACTGTGTGACACCATGGATATGTGATGTTTCTCTCAGACTTGGAATGAAGCTGGTTTAACAGGAGGATTCCGTTCTACAGTTGCCTGAAAAAGAGTAAAATATGGCTTTAACAGCCTGAAAAAGATGTCAAATATACTGTAGATTTACTTGGACATTTTAGCCTTTAATTTTAAAATCCTACATCAGAATGGTCCAATATTGACTGTGTGACACCATGGATATGTGATGTTTCTCTCAGACTTGGAATGAAGCTGGTTTAACAGGAGGATTCCGTTCTACAGTTGCCTGAAAAAGAGTAAAATATGGCTTTAACAGCCTGAAAAAGATGTCAAATATACTGTAGATTTACTTGGACATTTTAGCCTTTAATTTTAAAATCCTACATCAGAATGGTCCAATATTGACTGTGTGACACCATGGATATGTGATGTTTCTCTCAGACTTGGAATGAAGCTGGTTTAACAGGAGGATTCCGTTCTACAGTTGCCTGAAAAAGAGTAAAATATGGCTTTAACAGCCTGAAAAAGATGTCAAATATACTGTAGATTTACTTGGACATTTTAGCCTTTAATTTTAAAATCCTACATCAGAATGGTCCAATATTGACTGTGTGACACCATGGATATGTGATGTTTCTCTCAGACTTGGAATGAAGCTGGTTTAACAGGAGGATTCCGTTCTACAGTTGCCTGAAAAAGAGTAAAATATGGCTTTAACAGCCTGAAAAAGATGTCAAATATACTGTAGATTTACTTGGACATTTTAGCCTTTAATTTTAAAATCCTACATCAGAATGGTCCAATATTGACTGTGTGACACCATGGATATGTGATGTTTCTCTCAGACTTGGAATGAAGCTGGTTTAACAGGAGGATTCCGTTCTACAGTTGCCTGAAAAAGAGTAAAATATGGCTTTAACAGCCTGAAAAAGATGTCAAATATACTGTAGATTTACTTGGACATTTTAGCCTTTAATTTTAAAATCCTACATCAGAATGGTCCAATATTGACTGTGTGACACCATGGATATGTGATGTTTCTCTCAGACTTGGAATGAAGCTGGTTTAACAGGAGGATTCCGTTCTACAGTTGCCTGAAAAAGAGTAAAATATGGCTTTAACAGCCTGAAAAAGATGTCAAATATACTGTAGATTTACTTGGACATTTTAGCCTTTAATTTTAAAATCCTACATCAGAATGGTCCAATATTGACTGTGTGACACCATGGATATGTGATGTTTCTCTCAGACTTGGAATGAAGCTGGTTTAACAGGAGGATTCCGTTCTACAGTTGCCTGAAAAAGAGTAAAATATGGCTTTAACAGCCTGAAAAAGATGTCAAATATACTGTAGATTTACTTGGACATTTTAGCCTTTAATTTTAAAATCCTACATCAGAATGGTCCAATATTGACTGTGTGACACCATGGATATGTGATGTTTCTCTCAGACTTGGAATGAAGCTGGTTTAACAGGAGGATTCCGTTCTACAGTTGCCTGAAAAAGAGTAAAATATGGCTTTAACAGCCTGAAAAAGATGTCAAATATACTGTAGATTTACTTGGACATTTTAGCCTTTAATTTTAAAATCCTACATCAGAATGGTCCAATATTGACTGTGTGACACCATGGATATGTGATGTTTCTCTCAGACTTGGAATGAAGCTGGTTTAACAGGAGGATTCCGTTCTACAGTTGCCTGAAAAAGAGTAAAATATGGCTTTAACAGCCTGAAAAAGATGTCAAATATACTGTAGATTTACTTGGACATTTTAGCCTTTAATTTTAAAATCCTACATCAGAATGGTCCAATATTGACTGTGTGACACCATGGATATGTGATGTTTCTCTCAGACTTGGAATGAAGCTGGTTTAACAGGAGGATTCCGTTCTACAGTTGCCTGAAAAAGAGTAAAATATGGCTTTAACAGCCTGAAAAAGATGTCAAATATACTGTAGATTTACTTGGACATTTTAGCCTTTAATTTTAAAATCCTACATCAGAATGGTCCAATATTGACTGTGTGACACCATGGATATGTGATGTTTCTCTCAGACTTGGAATGAAGCTGGTTTAACAGGAGGATTCCGTTCTACAGTTGCCTGAAAAAGAGTAAAATATGGCTTTAACAGCCTGAAAAAGATGTCAAATATACTGTAGATTTACTTGGACATTTTAGCCTTTAATTTTAAAATCCTACATCAGAATGGTCCAATATTGACTGTGTGACACCATGGATATGTGATGTTTCTCTCAGACTTGGAATGAAGCTGGTTTAACAGGAGGATTCCGTTCTACAGTTGCCTGAAAAAGAGTAAAATATGGCTTTAACAGCCTGAAAAAGATGTCAAATATACTGTAGATTTACTTGGACATTTTAGCCTTTAATTTTAAAATCCTACATCAGAATGGTCCAATATTGACTGTGTGACACCATGGATATGTGATGTTTCTCTCAGACTTGGAATGAAGCTGGTTTAACAGGAGGATTCCGTTCTACAGTTGCCTGAAAAAGAGTAAAATATGGCTTTAACAGCCTGAAAAAGATGTCAAATATACTGTAGATTTACTTGGACATTTTAGCCTTTAATTTTAAAATCCTACATCAGAATGGTCCAATATTGACTGTGTGACACCATGGATATGTGATGTTTCTCTCAGACTTGGAATGAAGCTGGTTTAACAGGAGGATTCCGTTCTACAGTTGCCTGAAAAAGAGTAAAATATGGCTTTAACAGCCTGAAAAAGATGTCAAATATACTGTAGATTTACTTGGACATTTTAGCCTTTAATTTTAAAATCCTACATCAGAATGGTCCAATATTGACTGTGTGACACCATGGATATGTGATGTTTCTCTCAGACTTGGAATGAAGCTGGTTTAACAGGAGGATTCCGTTCTACAGTTGCCTGAAAAAGAGTAAAATATGGCTTTAACAGCCTGAAAAAGATGTCAAATATACTGTAGATTTACTTGGACATTTTAGCCTTTAATTTTAAAATCCTACATCAGAATGGTCCAATATTGACTGTGTGACACCATGGATATGTGATGTTTCTCTCAGACTTGGAATGAAGCTGGTTTAACAGGAGGATTCCGTTCTACAGTTGCCTGAAAAAGAGTAAAATATGGCTTTAACAGCCTGAAAAAGATGTCAAATATACTGTAGATTTACTTGGACATTTTAGCCTTTAATTTTAAAATCCTACATCAGAATGGTCCAATATTGACTGTGTGACACCATGGATATGTGATGTTTCTCTCAGACTTGGAATGAAGCTGGTTTAACAGGAGGATTCCGTTCTACAGTTGCCTGAAAAAGAGTAAAATATGGCTTTAACAGCCTGAAAAAGATGTCAAATATACTGTAGATTTACTTGGACATTTTAGCCTTTAATTTTAAAATCCTACATCAGAATGGTCCAATATTGACTGTGTGACACCATGGATATGTGATGTTTCTCTCAGACTTGGAATGAAGCTGGTTTAACAGGAGGATTCCGTTCTACAGTTGCCTGAAAAAGAGTAAAATATGGCTTTAACAGCCTGAAAAAGATGTCAAATATACTGTAGATTTACTTGGACATTTTAGCCTTTAATTTTAAAATCCTACATCAGAATGGTCCAATATTGACTGTGTGACACCATGGATATGTGATGTTTCTCTCAGACTTGGAATGAAGCTGGTTTAACAGGAGGATTCCGTTCTACAGTTGCCTGAAAAAGAGTAAAATATGGCTTTAACAGCCTGAAAAAGATGTCAAATATACTGTAGATTTACTTGGACATTTTAGCCTTTAATTTTAAAATCCTACATCAGAATGGTCCAATATTGACTGTGTGACACCATGGATATGTGATGTTTCTCTCAGACTTGGAATGAAGCTGGTTTAACAGGAGGATTCCGTTCTACAGTTGCCTGAAAAAGAGTAAAATATGGCTTTAACAGCCTGAAAAAGATGTCAAATATACTGTAGATTTACTTGGACATTTTAGCCTTTAATTTTAAAATCCTACATCAGAATGGTCCAATATTGACTGTGTGACACCATGGATATGTGATGTTTCTCTCAGACTTGGAATGAAGCTGGTTTAACAGGAGGATTCCGTTCTACAGTTGCCTGAAAAAGAGTAAAATATGGCTTTAACAGCCTGAAAAAGATGTCAAATATACTGTAGATTTACTTGGACATTTTAGCCTTTAATTTTAAAATCCTACATCAGAATGGTCCAATATTGACTGTGTGACACCATGGATATGTGATGTTTCTCTCAGACTTGGAATGAAGCTGGTTTAACAGGAGGATTCCGTTCTACAGTTGCCTGAAAAAGAGTAAAATATGGCTTTAACAGCCTGAAAAAGATGTCAAATATACTGTAGATTTACTTGGACATTTTAGCCTTTAATTTTAAAATCCTACATCAGAATGGTCCAATATTGACTGTGTGACACCATGGATATGTGATGTTTCTCTCAGACTTGGAATGAAGCTGGTTTAACAGGAGGATTCCGTTCTACAGTTGCCTGAAAAAGAGTAAAATATGGCTTTAACAGCCTGAAAAAGATGTCAAATATACTGTAGATTTACTTGGACATTTTAGCCTTTAATTTTAAAATCCTACATCAGAATGGTCCAATATTGACTGTGTGACACCATGGATATGTGATGTTTCTCTCAGACTTGGAATGAAGCTGGTTTAACAGGAGGATTCCGTTCTACAGTTGCCTGAAAAAGAGTAAAATATGGCTTTAACAGCCTGAAAAAGATGTCAAATATACTGTAGATTTACTTGGACATTTTAGCCTTTAATTTTAAAATCCTACATCAGAATGGTCCAATATTGACTGTGTGACACCATGGATATGTGATGTTTCTCTCAGACTTGGAATGAAGCTGGTTTAACAGGAGGATTCCGTTCTACAGTTGCCTGAAAAAGAGTAAAATATGGCTTTAACAGCCTGAAAAAGATGTCAAATATACTGTAGATTTACTTGGACATTTTAGCCTTTAATTTTAAAATCCTACATCAGAATGGTCCAATATTGACTGTGTGACACCATGGATATGTGATGTTTCTCTCAGACTTGGAATGAAGCTGGTTTAACAGGAGGATTCCGTTCTACAGTTGCCTGAAAAAGAGTAAAATATGGCTTTAACAGCCTGAAAAAGATGTCAAATATACTGTAGATTTACTTGGACATTTTAGCCTTTAATTTTAAAATCCTACATCAGAATGGTCCAATATTGACTGTGTGACACCATGGATATGTGATGTTTCTCTCAGACTTGGAATGAAGCTGGTTTAACAGGAGGATTCCGTTCTACAGTTGCCTGAAAAAGAGTAAAATATGGCTTTAACAGCCTGAAAAAGATGTCAAATATACTGTAGATTTACTTGGACATTTTAGCCTTTAATTTTAAAATCCTACATCAGAATGGTCCAATATTGACTGTGTGACACCATGGATATGTGATGTTTCTCTCAGACTTGGAATGAAGCTGGTTTAACAGGAGGATTCCGTTCTACAGTTGCCTGAAAAAGAGTAAAATATGGCTTTAACAGCCTGAAAAAGATGTCAAATATACTGTAGATTTACTTGGACATTTTAGCCTTTAATTTTAAAATCCTACATCAGAATGGTCCAATATTGACTGTGTGACACCATGGATATGTGATGTTTCTCTCAGACTTGGAATGAAGCTGGTTTAACAGGAGGATTCCGTTCTACAGTTGCCTGAAAAAGAGTAAAATATGGCTTTAACAGCCTGAAAAAGATGTCAAATATACTGTAGATTTACTTGGACATTTTAGCCTTTAATTTTAAAATCCTACATCAGAATGGTCCAATATTGACTGTGTGACACCATGGATATGTGATGTTTCTCTCAGACTTGGAATGAAGCTGGTTTAACAGGAGGATTCCGTTCTACAGTTGCCTGAAAAAGAGTAAAATATGGCTTTAACAGCCTGAAAAAGATGTCAAATATACTGTAGATTTACTTGGACATTTTAGCCTTTAATTTTAAAATCCTACATCAGAATGGTCCAATATTGACTGTGTGACACCATGGATATGTGATGTTTCTCTCAGACTTGGAATGAAGCTGGTTTAACAGGAGGATTCCGTTCTACAGTTGCCTGAAAAAGAGTAAAATATGGCTTTAACAGCCTGAAAAAGATGTCAAATATACTGTAGATTTACTTGGACATTTTAGCCTTTAATTTTAAAATCCTACATCAGAATGGTCCAATATTGACTGTGTGACACCATGGATATGTGATGTTTCTCTCAGACTTGGAATGAAGCTGGTTTAACAGGAGGATTCCGTTCTACAGTTGCCTGAAAAAGAGTAAAATATGGCTTTAACAGCCTGAAAAAGATGTCAAATATACTGTAGATTTACTTGGACATTTTAGCCTTTAATTTTAAAATCCTACATCAGAATGGTCCAATATTGACTGTGTGACACCATGGATATGTGATGTTTCTCTCAGACTTGGAATGAAGCTGGTTTAACAGGAGGATTCCGTTCTACAGTTGCCTGAAAAAGAGTAAAATATGGCTTTAACAGCCTGAAAAAGATGTCAAATATACTGTAGATTTACTTGGACATTTTAGCCTTTAATTTTAAAATCCTACATCAGAATGGTCCAATATTGACTGTGTGACACCATGGATATGTGATGTTTCTCTCAGACTTGGAATGAAGCTGGTTTAACAGGAGGATTCCGTTCTACAGTTGCCTGAAAAAGAGTAAAATATGGCTTTAACAGCCTGAAAAAGATGTCAAATATACTGTAGATTTACTTGGACATTTTAGCCTTTAATTTTAAAATCCTACATCAGAATGGTCCAATATTGACTGTGTGACACCATGGATATGTGATGTTTCTCTCAGACTTGGAATGAAGCTGGTTTAACAGGAGGATTCCGTTCTACAGTTGCCTGAAAAAGAGTAAAATATGGCTTTAACAGCCTGAAAAAGATGTCAAATATACTGTAGATTTACTTGGACATTTTAGCCTTTAATTTTAAAATCCTACATCAGAATGGTCCAATATTGACTGTGTGACACCATGGATATGTGATGTTTCTCTCAGACTTGGAATGAAGCTGGTTTAACAGGAGGATTCCGTTCTACAGTTGCCTGAAAAAGAGTAAAATATGGCTTTAACAGCCTGAAAAAGATGTCAAATATACTGTAGATTTACTTGGACATTTTAGCCTTTAATTTTAAAATCCTACATCAGAATGGTCCAATATTGACTGTGTGACACCATGGATATGTGATGTTTCTCTCAGACTTGGAATGAAGCTGGTTTAACAGGAGGATTCCGTTCTACAGTTGCCTGAAAAAGAGTAAAATATGGCTTTAACAGCCTGAAAAAGATGTCAAATATACTGTAGATTTACTTGGACATTTTAGCCTTTAATTTTAAAATCCTACATCAGAATGGTCCAATATTGACTGTGTGACACCATGGATATGTGATGTTTCTCTCAGACTTGGAATGAAGCTGGTTTAACAGGAGGATTCCGTTCTACAGTTGCCTGAAAAAGAGTAAAATATGGCTTTAACAGCCTGAAAAAGATGTCAAATATACTGTAGATTTACTTGGACATTTTAGCCTTTAATTTTAAAATCCTACATCAGAATGGTCCAATATTGACTGTGTGACACCATGGATATGTGATGTTTCTCTCAGACTTGGAATGAAGCTGGTTTAACAGGAGGATTCCGTTCTACAGTTGCCTGAAAAAGAGTAAAATATGGCTTTAACAGCCTGAAAAAGATGTCAAATATACTGTAGATTTACTTGGACATTTTAGCCTTTAATTTTAAAATCCTACATCAGAATGGTCCAATATTGACTGTGTGACACCATGGATATGTGATGTTTCTCTCAGACTTGGAATGAAGCTGGTTTAACAGGAGGATTCCGTTCTACAGTTGCCTGAAAAAGAGTAAAATATGGCTTTAACAGCCTGAAAAAGATGTCAAATATACTGTAGATTTACTTGGACATTTTAGCCTTTAATTTTAAAATCCTACATCAGAATGGTCCAATATTGACTGTGTGACACCATGGATATGTGATGTTTCTCTCAGACTTGGAATGAAGCTGGTTTAACAGGAGGATTCCGTTCTACAGTTGCCTGAAAAAGAGTAAAATATGGCTTTAACAGCCTGAAAAAGATGTCAAATATACTGTAGATTTACTTGGACATTTTAGCCTTTAATTTTAAAATCCTACATCAGAATGGTCCAATATTGACTGTGTGACACCATGGATATGTGATGTTTCTCTCAGACTTGGAATGAAGCTGGTTTAACAGGAGGATTCCGTTCTACAGTTGCCTGAAAAAGAGTAAAATATGGCTTTAACAGCCTGAAAAAGATGTCAAATATACTGTAGATTTACTTGGACATTTTAGCCTTTAATTTTAAAATCCTACATCAGAATGGTCCAATATTGACTGTGTGACACCATGGATATGTGATGTTTCTCTCAGACTTGGAATGAAGCTGGTTTAACAGGAGGATTCCGTTCTACAGTTGCCTGAAAAAGAGTAAAATATGGCTTTAACAGCCTGAAAAAGATGTCAAATATACTGTAGATTTACTTGGACATTTTAGCCTTTAATTTTAAAATCCTACATCAGAATGGTCCAATATTGACTGTGTGACACCATGGATATGTGATGTTTCTCTCAGACTTGGAATGAAGCTGGTTTAACAGGAGGATTCCGTTCTACAGTTGCCTGAAAAAGAGTAAAATATGGCTTTAACAGCCTGAAAAAGATGTCAAATATACTGTAGATTTACTTGGACATTTTAGCCTTTAATTTTAAAATCCTACATCAGAATGGTCCAATATTGACTGTGTGACACCATGGATATGTGATGTTTCTCTCAGACTTGGAATGAAGCTGGTTTAACAGGAGGATTCCGTTCTACAGTTGCCTGAAAAAGAGTAAAATATGGCTTTAACAGCCTGAAAAAGATGTCAAATATACTGTAGATTTACTTGGACATTTTAGCCTTTAATTTTAAAATCCTACATCAGAATGGTCCAATATTGACTGTGTGACACCATGGATATGTGATGTTTCTCTCAGACTTGGAATGAAGCTGGTTTAACAGGAGGATTCCGTTCTACAGTTGCCTGAAAAAGAGTAAAATATGGCTTTAACAGCCTGAAAAAGATGTCAAATATACTGTAGATTTACTTGGACATTTTAGCCTTTAATTTTAAAATCCTACATCAGAATGGTCCAATATTGACTGTGTGACACCATGGATATGTGATGTTTCTCTCAGACTTGGAATGAAGCTGGTTTAACAGGAGGATTCCGTTCTACAGTTGCCTGAAAAAGAGTAAAATATGGCTTTAACAGCCTGAAAAAGATGTCAAATATACTGTAGATTTACTTGGACATTTTAGCCTTTAATTTTAAAATCCTACATCAGAATGGTCCAATATTGACTGTGTGACACCATGGATATGTGATGTTTCTCTCAGACTTGGAATGAAGCTGGTTTAACAGGAGGATTCCGTTCTACAGTTGCCTGAAAAAGAGTAAAATATGGCTTTAACAGCCTGAAAAAGATGTCAAATATACTGTAGATTTACTTGGACATTTTAGCCTTTAATTTTAAAATCCTACATCAGAATGGTCCAATATTGACTGTGTGACACCATGGATATGTGATGTTTCTCTCAGACTTGGAATGAAGCTGGTTTAACAGGAGGATTCCGTTCTACAGTTGCCTGAAAAAGAGTAAAATATGGCTTTAACAGCCTGAAAAAGATGTCAAATATACTGTAGATTTACTTGGACATTTTAGCCTTTAATTTTAAAATCCTACATCAGAATGGTCCAATATTGACTGTGTGACACCATGGATATGTGATGTTTCTCTCAGACTTGGAATGAAGCTGGTTTAACAGGAGGATTCCGTTCTACAGTTGCCTGAAAAAGAGTAAAATATGGCTTTAACAGCCTGAAAAAGATGTCAAATATACTGTAGATTTACTTGGACATTTTAGCCTTTAATTTTAAAATCCTACATCAGAATGGTCCAATATTGACTGTGTGACACCATGGATATGTGATGTTTCTCTCAGACTTGGAATGAAGCTGGTTTAACAGGAGGATTCCGTTCTACAGTTGCCTGAAAAAGAGTAAAATATGGCTTTAACAGCCTGAAAAAGATGTCAAATATACTGTAGATTTACTTGGACATTTTAGCCTTTAATTTTAAAATCCTACATCAGAATGGTCCAATATTGACTGTGTGACACCATGGATATGTGATGTTTCTCTCAGACTTGGAATGAAGCTGGTTTAACAGGAGGATTCCGTTCTACAGTTGCCTGAAAAAGAGTAAAATATGGCTTTAACAGCCTGAAAAAGATGTCAAATATACTGTAGATTTACTTGGACATTTTAGCCTTTAATTTTAAAATCCTACATCAGAATGGTCCAATATTGACTGTGTGACACCATGGATATGTGATGTTTCTCTCAGACTTGGAATGAAGCTGGTTTAACAGGAGGATTCCGTTCTACAGTTGCCTGAAAAAGAGTAAAATATGGCTTTAACAGCCTGAAAAAGATGTCAAATATACTGTAGATTTACTTGGACATTTTAGCCTTTAATTTTAAAATCCTACATCAGAATGGTCCAATATTGACTGTGTGACACCATGGATATGTGATGTTTCTCTCAGACTTGGAATGAAGCTGGTTTAACAGGAGGATTCCGTTCTACAGTTGCCTGAAAAAGAGTAAAATATGGCTTTAACAGCCTGAAAAAGATGTCAAATATACTGTAGATTTACTTGGACATTTTAGCCTTTAATTTTAAAATCCTACATCAGAATGGTCCAATATTGACTGTGTGACACCATGGATATGTGATGTTTCTCTCAGACTTGGAATGAAGCTGGTTTAACAGGAGGATTCCGTTCTACAGTTGCCTGAAAAAGAGTAAAATATGGCTTTAACAGCCTGAAAAAGATGTCAAATATACTGTAGATTTACTTGGACATTTTAGCCTTTAATTTTAAAATCCTACATCAGAATGGTCCAATATTGACTGTGTGACACCATGGATATGTGATGTTTCTCTCAGACTTGGAATGAAGCTGGTTTAACAGGAGGATTCCGTTCTACAGTTGCCTGAAAAAGAGTAAAATATGGCTTTAACAGCCTGAAAAAGATGTCAAATATACTGTAGATTTACTTGGACATTTTAGCCTTTAATTTTAAAATCCTACATCAGAATGGTCCAATATTGACTGTGTGACACCATGGATATGTGATGTTTCTCTCAGACTTGGAATGAAGCTGGTTTAACAGGAGGATTCCGTTCTACAGTTGCCTGAAAAAGAGTAAAATATGGCTTTAACAGCCTGAAAAAGATGTCAAATATACTGTAGATTTACTTGGACATTTTAGCCTTTAATTTTAAAATCCTACATCAGAATGGTCCAATATTGACTGTGTGACACCATGGATATGTGATGTTTCTCTCAGACTTGGAATGAAGCTGGTTTAACAGGAGGATTCCGTTCTACAGTTGCCTGAAAAAGAGTAAAATATGGCTTTAACAGCCTGAAAAAGATGTCAAATATACTGTAGATTTACTTGGACATTTTAGCCTTTAATTTTAAAATCCTACATCAGAATGGTCCAATATTGACTGTGTGACACCATGGATATGTGATGTTTCTCTCAGACTTGGAATGAAGCTGGTTTAACAGGAGGATTCCGTTCTACAGTTGCCTGAAAAAGAGTAAAATATGGCTTTAACAGCCTGAAAAAGATGTCAAATATACTGTAGATTTACTTGGACATTTTAGCCTTTAATTTTAAAATCCTACATCAGAATGGTCCAATATTGACTGTGTGACACCATGGATATGTGATGTTTCTCTCAGACTTGGAATGAAGCTGGTTTAACAGGAGGATTCCGTTCTACAGTTGCCTGAAAAAGAGTAAAATATGGCTTTAACAGCCTGAAAAAGATGTCAAATATACTGTAGATTTACTTGGACATTTTAGCCTTTAATTTTAAAATCCTACATCAGAATGGTCCAATATTGACTGTGTGACACCATGGATATGTGATGTTTCTCTCAGACTTGGAATGAAGCTGGTTTAACAGGAGGATTCCGTTCTACAGTTGCCTGAAAAAGAGTAAAATATGGCTTTAACAGCCTGAAAAAGATGTCAAATATACTGTAGATTTACTTGGACATTTTAGCCTTTAATTTTAAAATCCTACATCAGAATGGTCCAATATTGACTGTGTGACACCATGGATATGTGATGTTTCTCTCAGACTTGGAATGAAGCTGGTTTAACAGGAGGATTCCGTTCTACAGTTGCCTGAAAAAGAGTAAAATATGGCTTTAACAGCCTGAAAAAGATGTCAAATATACTGTAGATTTACTTGGACATTTTAGCCTTTAATTTTAAAATCCTACATCAGAATGGTCCAATATTGACTGTGTGACACCATGGATATGTGATGTTTCTCTCAGACTTGGAATGAAGCTGGTTTAACAGGAGGATTCCGTTCTACAGTTGCCTGAAAAAGAGTAAAATATGGCTTTAACAGCCTGAAAAAGATGTCAAATATACTGTAGATTTACTTGGACATTTTAGCCTTTAATTTTAAAATCCTACATCAGAATGGTCCAATATTGACTGTGTGACACCATGGATATGTGATGTTTCTCTCAGACTTGGAATGAAGCTGGTTTAACAGGAGGATTCCGTTCTACAGTTGCCTGAAAAAGAGTAAAATATGGCTTTAACAGCCTGAAAAAGATGTCAAATATACTGTAGATTTACTTGGACATTTTAGCCTTTAATTTTAAAATCCTACATCAGAATGGTCCAATATTGACTGTGTGACACCATGGATATGTGATGTTTCTCTCAGACTTGGAATGAAGCTGGTTTAACAGGAGGATTCCGTTCTACAGTTGCCTGAAAAAGAGTAAAATATGGCTTTAACAGCCTGAAAAAGATGTCAAATATACTGTAGATTTACTTGGACATTTTAGCCTTTAATTTTAAAATCCTACATCAGAATGGTCCAATATTGACTGTGTGACACCATGGATATGTGATGTTTCTCTCAGACTTGGAATGAAGCTGGTTTAACAGGAGGATTCCGTTCTACAGTTGCCTGAAAAAGAGTAAAATATGGCTTTAACAGCCTGAAAAAGATGTCAAATATACTGTAGATTTACTTGGACATTTTAGCCTTTAATTTTAAAATCCTACATCAGAATGGTCCAATATTGACTGTGTGACACCATGGATATGTGATGTTTCTCTCAGACTTGGAATGAAGCTGGTTTAACAGGAGGATTCCGTTCTACAGTTGCCTGAAAAAGAGTAAAATATGGCTTTAACAGCCTGAAAAAGATGTCAAATATACTGTAGATTTACTTGGACATTTTAGCCTTTAATTTTAAAATCCTACATCAGAATGGTCCAATATTGACTGTGTGACACCATGGATATGTGATGTTTCTCTCAGACTTGGAATGAAGCTGGTTTAACAGGAGGATTCCGTTCTACAGTTGCCTGAAAAAGAGTAAAATATGGCTTTAACAGCCTGAAAAAGATGTCAAATATACTGTAGATTTACTTGGACATTTTAGCCTTTAATTTTAAAATCCTACATCAGAATGGTCCAATATTGACTGTGTGACACCATGGATATGTGATGTTTCTCTCAGACTTGGAATGAAGCTGGTTTAACAGGAGGATTCCGTTCTACAGTTGCCTGAAAAAGAGTAAAATATGGCTTTAACAGCCTGAAAAAGATGTCAAATATACTGTAGATTTACTTGGACATTTTAGCCTTTAATTTTAAAATCCTACATCAGAATGGTCCAATATTGACTGTGTGACACCATGGATATGTGATGTTTCTCTCAGACTTGGAATGAAGCTGGTTTAACAGGAGGATTCCGTTCTACAGTTGCCTGAAAAAGAGTAAAATATGGCTTTAACAGCCTGAAAAAGATGTCAAATATACTGTAGATTTACTTGGACATTTTAGCCTTTAATTTTAAAATCCTACATCAGAATGGTCCAATATTGACTGTGTGACACCATGGATATGTGATGTTTCTCTCAGACTTGGAATGAAGCTGGTTTAACAGGAGGATTCCGTTCTACAGTTGCCTGAAAAAGAGTAAAATATGGCTTTAACAGCCTGAAAAAGATGTCAAATATACTGTAGATTTACTTGGACATTTTAGCCTTTAATTTTAAAATCCTACATCAGAATGGTCCAATATTGACTGTGTGACACCATGGATATGTGATGTTTCTCTCAGACTTGGAATGAAGCTGGTTTAACAGGAGGATTCCGTTCTACAGTTGCCTGAAAAAGAGTAAAATATGGCTTTAACAGCCTGAAAAAGATGTCAAATATACTGTAGATTTACTTGGACATTTTAGCCTTTAATTTTAAAATCCTACATCAGAATGGTCCAATATTGACTGTGTGACACCATGGATATGTGATGTTTCTCTCAGACTTGGAATGAAGCTGGTTTAACAGGAGGATTCCGTTCTACAGTTGCCTGAAAAAGAGTAAAATATGGCTTTAACAGCCTGAAAAAGATGTCAAATATACTGTAGATTTACTTGGACATTTTAGCCTTTAATTTTAAAATCCTACATCAGAATGGTCCAATATTGACTGTGTGACACCATGGATATGTGATGTTTCTCTCAGACTTGGAATGAAGCTGGTTTAACAGGAGGATTCCGTTCTACAGTTGCCTGAAAAAGAGTAAAATATGGCTTTAACAGCCTGAAAAAGATGTCAAATATACTGTAGATTTACTTGGACATTTTAGCCTTTAATTTTAAAATCCTACATCAGAATGGTCCAATATTGACTGTGTGACACCATGGATATGTGATGTTTCTCTCAGACTTGGAATGAAGCTGGTTTAACAGGAGGATTCCGTTCTACAGTTGCCTGAAAAAGAGTAAAATATGGCTTTAACAGCCTGAAAAAGATGTCAAATATACTGTAGATTTACTTGGACATTTTAGCCTTTAATTTTAAAATCCTACATCAGAATGGTCCAATATTGACTGTGTGACACCATGGATATGTGATGTTTCTCTCAGACTTGGAATGAAGCTGGTTTAACAGGAGGATTCCGTTCTACAGTTGCCTGAAAAAGAGTAAAATATGGCTTTAACAGCCTGAAAAAGATGTCAAATATACTGTAGATTTACTTGGACATTTTAGCCTTTAATTTTAAAATCCTACATCAGAATGGTCCAATATTGACTGTGTGACACCATGGATATGTGATGTTTCTCTCAGACTTGGAATGAAGCTGGTTTAACAGGAGGATTCCGTTCTACAGTTGCCTGAAAAAGAGTAAAATATGGCTTTAACAGCCTGAAAAAGATGTCAAATATACTGTAGATTTACTTGGACATTTTAGCCTTTAATTTTAAAATCCTACATCAGAATGGTCCAATATTGACTGTGTGACACCATGGATATGTGATGTTTCTCTCAGACTTGGAATGAAGCTGGTTTAACAGGAGGATTCCGTTCTACAGTTGCCTGAAAAAGAGTAAAATATGGCTTTAACAGCCTGAAAAAGATGTCAAATATACTGTAGATTTACTTGGACATTTTAGCCTTTAATTTTAAAATCCTACATCAGAATGGTCCAATATTGACTGTGTGACACCATGGATATGTGATGTTTCTCTCAGACTTGGAATGAAGCTGGTTTAACAGGAGGATTCCGTTCTACAGTTGCCTGAAAAAGAGTAAAATATGGCTTTAACAGCCTGAAAAAGATGTCAAATATACTGTAGATTTACTTGGACATTTTAGCCTTTAATTTTAAAATCCTACATCAGAATGGTCCAATATTGACTGTGTGACACCATGGATATGTGATGTTTCTCTCAGACTTGGAATGAAGCTGGTTTAACAGGAGGATTCCGTTCTACAGTTGCCTGAAAAAGAGTAAAATATGGCTTTAACAGCCTGAAAAAGATGTCAAATATACTGTAGATTTACTTGGACATTTTAGCCTTTAATTTTAAAATCCTACATCAGAATGGTCCAATATTGACTGTGTGACACCATGGATATGTGATGTTTCTCTCAGACTTGGAATGAAGCTGGTTTAACAGGAGGATTCCGTTCTACAGTTGCCTGAAAAAGAGTAAAATATGGCTTTAACAGCCTGAAAAAGATGTCAAATATACTGTAGATTTACTTGGACATTTTAGCCTTTAATTTTAAAATCCTACATCAGAATGGTCCAATATTGACTGTGTGACACCATGGATATGTGATGTTTCTCTCAGACTTGGAATGAAGCTGGTTTAACAGGAGGATTCCGTTCTACAGTTGCCTGAAAAAGAGTAAAATATGGCTTTAACAGCCTGAAAAAGATGTCAAATATACTGTAGATTTACTTGGACATTTTAGCCTTTAATTTTAAAATCCTACATCAGAATGGTCCAATATTGACTGTGTGACACCATGGATATGTGATGTTTCTCTCAGACTTGGAATGAAGCTGGTTTAACAGGAGGATTCCGTTCTACAGTTGCCTGAAAAAGAGTAAAATATGGCTTTAACAGCCTGAAAAAGATGTCAAATATACTGTAGATTTACTTGGACATTTTAGCCTTTAATTTTAAAATCCTACATCAGAATGGTCCAATATTGACTGTGTGACACCATGGATATGTGATGTTTCTCTCAGACTTGGAATGAAGCTGGTTTAACAGGAGGATTCCGTTCTACAGTTGCCTGAAAAAGAGTAAAATATGGCTTTAACAGCCTGAAAAAGATGTCAAATATACTGTAGATTTACTTGGACATTTTAGCCTTTAATTTTAAAATCCTACATCAGAATGGTCCAATATTGACTGTGTGACACCATGGATATGTGATGTTTCTCTCAGACTTGGAATGAAGCTGGTTTAACAGGAGGATTCCGTTCTACAGTTGCCTGAAAAAGAGTAAAATATGGCTTTAACAGCCTGAAAAAGATGTCAAATATACTGTAGATTTACTTGGACATTTTAGCCTTTAATTTTAAAATCCTACATCAGAATGGTCCAATATTGACTGTGTGACACCATGGATATGTGATGTTTCTCTCAGACTTGGAATGAAGCTGGTTTAACAGGAGGATTCCGTTCTACAGTTGCCTGAAAAAGAGTAAAATATGGCTTTAACAGCCTGAAAAAGATGTCAAATATACTGTAGATTTACTTGGACATTTTAGCCTTTAATTTTAAAATCCTACATCAGAATGGTCCAATATTGACTGTGTGACACCATGGATATGTGATGTTTCTCTCAGACTTGGAATGAAGCTGGTTTAACAGGAGGATTCCGTTCTACAGTTGCCTGAAAAAGAGTAAAATATGGCTTTAACAGCCTGAAAAAGATGTCAAATATACTGTAGATTTACTTGGACATTTTAGCCTTTAATTTTAAAATCCTACATCAGAATGGTCCAATATTGACTGTGTGACACCATGGATATGTGATGTTTCTCTCAGACTTGGAATGAAGCTGGTTTAACAGGAGGATTCCGTTCTACAGTTGCCTGAAAAAGAGTAAAATATGGCTTTAACAGCCTGAAAAAGATGTCAAATATACTGTAGATTTACTTGGACATTTTAGCCTTTAATTTTAAAATCCTACATCAGAATGGTCCAATATTGACTGTGTGACACCATGGATATGTGATGTTTCTCTCAGACTTGGAATGAAGCTGGTTTAACAGGAGGATTCCGTTCTACAGTTGCCTGAAAAAGAGTAAAATATGGCTTTAACAGCCTGAAAAAGATGTCAAATATACTGTAGATTTACTTGGACATTTTAGCCTTTAATTTTAAAATCCTACATCAGAATGGTCCAATATTGACTGTGTGACACCATGGATATGTGATGTTTCTCTCAGACTTGGAATGAAGCTGGTTTAACAGGAGGATTCCGTTCTACAGTTGCCTGAAAAAGAGTAAAATATGGCTTTAACAGCCTGAAAAAGATGTCAAATATACTGTAGATTTACTTGGACATTTTAGCCTTTAATTTTAAAATCCTACATCAGAATGGTCCAATATTGACTGTGTGACACCATGGATATGTGATGTTTCTCTCAGACTTGGAATGAAGCTGGTTTAACAGGAGGATTCCGTTCTACAGTTGCCTGAAAAAGAGTAAAATATGGCTTTAACAGCCTGAAAAAGATGTCAAATATACTGTAGATTTACTTGGACATTTTAGCCTTTAATTTTAAAATCCTACATCAGAATGGTCCAATATTGACTGTGTGACACCATGGATATGTGATGTTTCTCTCAGACTTGGAATGAAGCTGGTTTAACAGGAGGATTCCGTTCTACAGTTGCCTGAAAAAGAGTAAAATATGGCTTTAACAGCCTGAAAAAGATGTCAAATATACTGTAGATTTACTTGGACATTTTAGCCTTTAATTTTAAAATCCTACATCAGAATGGTCCAATATTGACTGTGTGACACCATGGATATGTGATGTTTCTCTCAGACTTGGAATGAAGCTGGTTTAACAGGAGGATTCCGTTCTACAGTTGCCTGAAAAAGAGTAAAATATGGCTTTAACAGCCTGAAAAAGATGTCAAATATACTGTAGATTTACTTGGACATTTTAGCCTTTAATTTTAAAATCCTACATCAGAATGGTCCAATATTGACTGTGTGACACCATGGATATGTGATGTTTCTCTCAGACTTGGAATGAAGCTGGTTTAACAGGAGGATTCCGTTCTACAGTTGCCTGAAAAAGAGTAAAATATGGCTTTAACAGCCTGAAAAAGATGTCAAATATACTGTAGATTTACTTGGACATTTTAGCCTTTAATTTTAAAATCCTACATCAGAATGGTCCAATATTGACTGTGTGACACCATGGATATGTGATGTTTCTCTCAGACTTGGAATGAAGCTGGTTTAACAGGAGGATTCCGTTCTACAGTTGCCTGAAAAAGAGTAAAATATGGCTTTAACAGCCTGAAAAAGATGTCAAATATACTGTAGATTTACTTGGACATTTTAGCCTTTAATTTTAAAATCCTACATCAGAATGGTCCAATATTGACTGTGTGACACCATGGATATGTGATGTTTCTCTCAGACTTGGAATGAAGCTGGTTTAACAGGAGGATTCCGTTCTACAGTTGCCTGAAAAAGAGTAAAATATGGCTTTAACAGCCTGAAAAAGATGTCAAATATACTGTAGATTTACTTGGACATTTTAGCCTTTAATTTTAAAATCCTACATCAGAATGGTCCAATATTGACTGTGTGACACCATGGATATGTGATGTTTCTCTCAGACTTGGAATGAAGCTGGTTTAACAGGAGGATTCCGTTCTACAGTTGCCTGAAAAAGAGTAAAATATGGCTTTAACAGCCTGAAAAAGATGTCAAATATACTGTAGATTTACTTGGACATTTTAGCCTTTAATTTTAAAATCCTACATCAGAATGGTCCAATATTGACTGTGTGACACCATGGATATGTGATGTTTCTCTCAGACTTGGAATGAAGCTGGTTTAACAGGAGGATTCCGTTCTACAGTTGCCTGAAAAAGAGTAAAATATGGCTTTAACAGCCTGAAAAAGATGTCAAATATACTGTAGATTTACTTGGACATTTTAGCCTTTAATTTTAAAATCCTACATCAGAATGGTCCAATATTGACTGTGTGACACCATGGATATGTGATGTTTCTCTCAGACTTGGAATGAAGCTGGTTTAACAGGAGGATTCCGTTCTACAGTTGCCTGAAAAAGAGTAAAATATGGCTTTAACAGCCTGAAAAAGATGTCAAATATACTGTAGATTTACTTGGACATTTTAGCCTTTAATTTTAAAATCCTACATCAGAATGGTCCAATATTGACTGTGTGACACCATGGATATGTGATGTTTCTCTCAGACTTGGAATGAAGCTGGTTTAACAGGAGGATTCCGTTCTACAGTTGCCTGAAAAAGAGTAAAATATGGCTTTAACAGCCTGAAAAAGATGTCAAATATACTGTAGATTTACTTGGACATTTTAGCCTTTAATTTTAAAATCCTACATCAGAATGGTCCGATATTGACTGTGTGACACCATGGATATGTGATGTTTCTCTCAGACTTGGAATGAAGCTGGTTTAACAGGAGGATTCCGTTCTACAGTTGCCTGAAAAAGAGTAAAATATGGCTTTAACAGCCTGAAAAAGATGTCAAATATACTGTAGATTTACTTGGACATTTTAGCCTTTAATTTTAAAATCCTACATCAGAATGGTCCAATATTGACTGTGTGACACCATGGATATGTGATGTTTCTCTCAGACTTGGAATGAAGCTGGTTTAACAGGAGGATTCCGTTCTACAGTTGCCTGAAAAAGAGTAAAATATGGCTTTAACAGCCTGAAAAAGATGTCAAATATACTGTAGATTTACTTGGACATTTTAGCCTTTAATTTTAAAACCTACATCAGAATGGTCCAATATTGACTGTGTGACACCATGGATATGTGATGTTTCTCTCAGACTTGGAATGAAGCTGGTTTAACAGGAGGATTCCGTTCTACAGTTGCCTGAAAAAGAGTAAAATATGGCTTTAACAGCCTGAAAAAGATGTCAAATATACTGTAGATTTACTTGGACATTTTAGCCTTTAATTTTAAAATCCTACATCAGAATGGTCCAATATTGACTGTGTGACACCATGGATATGTGATGTTTCTCTCAGACTTGGAATGAAGCTGGTTTAACCCTTGTATTGTCCTTTGTGTCACAGGGACATGGTTAGCTTATGTGACCTTCTGTACTAGCCAGCCGTTCTGCTTCGGGATCCCGAGACACCACTTTCATTCCATGTCAAATACCATCGTGGCCTCATCCTTTGGGTCTCAGAGACCCCGCTGTTTTATGTTCCATGCCATTATACGTATGTCCCACAACTGCCGTGGCGCCCCCATCCTCCGGGGTCCCGGGACCCATCCTTGTTCGATGTCATCTTTCTCCTACCCTTGAGGCCTCAACCTCGCCATTCGGGTCCCTGGGACCCAGGGTGTGTGTGTGTGTGTGTGTGTGTGTGTGTGTGTGTATGTATGTGTGTGTGTGTGTGTGTGTGTGTGTGTGTGTGTGTTGTTTTTGTTCGGGGCCTCGTCCACACGGGCCAAGAGGCTACGGGCGAACACACTCGGCACAGTAGTAGGCCGCGTGCAGCTTCCACAGATGTATCTCTTGCAGCCACCGCAAACGATGTGTGATTTGCGGTCCTTTCTCTCCGGACAGAGCTGACACCGCTTCCTTTTGCTTTGCACCCTCGGTGTGTCCGGTTCAGAATCCCCATGCTCCTCTAGGCCCCTTGTGACTGTGCCACCGCCACCACCACAGGACCTGCTCGCCGTGACGACGGCTTTGACAAGCGCGGCGGACGCCTCCGTGCGAGGCAGACGCCGCCGTCTCTCGATGAGCGGATTCACAAGCGCCCTTCCCAACTGCTCGAGGAACGCCCTCCTCTTGTTGAGCTTGCCGCGCATCCACTGGCCTGAGCTCGCCACAGCACAAAGGCGTTGTAGGCGGACACGTCGAGGATGTTGTGGAAGACGGCAAGGCCAGCGTGCTGTCTTCCTGCGGCAGCTGTACGTGCCCACAAGCTTGTCCAGGTTGTCCACCCCGCCCTTGGTGTGGTTGTAGTGGAGGATGATGTCGGGTTTGGCTTGCCTGCCAGCGCCGACGCCCGCATCCCCGTGTGCAGCGTGCTCAGCAGCACCACGTTCCTGTGCTTCTTGGGCACGTAGGACACCAGAGTGGCGACGGGCGTGAAGGCAAACTTGGACGAGAAGACCGCACGGCCCTTGGTGGCGAGCAACGCCCGGCAGCTCGGGCTTGTTTTTGCGCATCGTGCCCACCACGGTGAGAGGCCGCGCGAGCAGCCGCTGGGCCAGCGCGTAGGAGGTGAAAAAGTTGTCGCACGTCACGTTACGCGGCCCTCAGGCCCTCGGTCACGTCCAGCAACACGCGGAGCCCAGATTCTTCTCGGGCGTGCCGCTCACCGACTTGCCCGTGTAGAGCTGCATGTGCCAGGCGTAGCTGGAGCCGGCGTCGCAGGCCACCCACGACTTGAGTCCGTACCGGCAGGCTTGCTGGGCATGTACTGGCGGAAGGCGCAGCGACCTTGTGAAAGTGGCGTGTCCAAACAAGAAGATGGAACACGATGGATAGAGATGGAAGACAAAAATTCAACACACACACACACACACACACACACACACACACAAAGAAAGACAAGTGTACGGCAGAGGTACAAAAACAACAACCAAGCAAAAATAAATAATAAAAATACAACACCTCGAAAGGGCACCAGCTGCTCGTCCACCGTCACGTCGGCGCCCGGGTTGTAGAGGCGAGGCAGCTGCCGCGTCCACTCGCCCCACACCTCTCGTACGGCCGCCAGTTTGTCCGAGGCTCGGCGGACAGCTCTCGACTCGCGGTCGTCGAATCGCAACAGTCTAGAGTACGCGTGGAACTGCTTGATTGGCATCGTGGCGCGGAAAATGGCCCTGCCACTCTCCTCGTGCCACAGGCTCTCCAAGGCCTCGTTGCGGGACCGGTACACGCCCGCGAGGAGCAGCAGCCCGAGGTAGCCTCGCAGGTCCGTGACGTCCATCGCTTCCACTTGACGCCTGTGGCACATCTCCTTTGACCCTCGAGGTTTGTGGCGGCCACAACCATGTTCGATTTGCCGCGTGACAAACAGGCCAAACGCAGACACTATGTCGTGGACGTGTTCCGCGGCGTACTCTGTGGGTCCCGGGCGCTGTAGTAGTAGCAGAGTGGCGGCGTCTGGCGGCAGCAGCATCAGTAGCAGCGTCTGTCGTGTCCTTTTCTTGCTCGGGTTTGTCCTCTTCGGTGGCGTGGCAGTGAGTTCTTGGGACACTGGGATGACACGTTTCGAGGACCATTTGATTTTGCCATCTTTTGACACAAATGTCTCCTCATCCTGCTCGTCCTCCTCTTGCCCCTCGTCTTCACTACCCTCTTTGTCTTCTTCTACATCTACTTTTTCATCATCGTCTTCTTCTTCTTCGTCTTCTTCTTCTTCTTCTTCGTCCCTGCATGTCCTCTTCTTCTTCTTCTTCTTCTTCTTCTTCTTCTTCTTCTTCTTCTTCTTCTTCTTCTTCTTCTTCTTCATTCACCTGTTCTCCTCCTTGGTCTTGAACTTCAATGTCCACTTGGCCTTGGTCATCATCTTTGATGTCGTTGTCATCGTAGCAGCAGTAGTCTTTTTCTTTGCTGTGGTCGTGTATACGTTGGTCCTCTCTTGGTTTTTCTCCGTTTTGTACCTTGGCTTCAGCGGGGACATTGCGAGCGGCACCGCCGCTCAAGAGAATCCGATGCAGCTTCAACTCCAGTGTCAAATGACGGGCCATGCTGCAGCTTCTGGCCCGGCTGTGCCAACGTGCCACGTGCAAAAAGTGCACAGGTCCGAAAAAAGATGATGTGAAAAAGAAAATGACAAGAACAAGAAGACAAGACAAATGTGTCTAAAGTGTCTATTGTGTGTATATTGTGTGTTTGTGTGTGTGTGTGTGTGTGTGAGTAATAAAAATAATTAGTAGAATAATGTCAAACAAATGCCTTTGTTTCTCTATTCTTTTTTACCTCCCTTTCCACTCGAGCCCAGGGACCCATAAGGACAATGCCCTGGGTCCCGGGACACAAAGGACAATGCCACGGGTCACTGGAACCCGTAGGACAACGTCAAGGGTCCTGGTGACCCAAAGGACAACGTCAAGGGTCCCCGACCCGAAGGACCACACCACGGGTCCCGGGACCGAAGGACAACACAAGGGCTAGAGGAACCTGGTGCAGAGGCGTGGCCACACATTTCCATCCGCCTTCCTGCACAGCTGCAAACCATTGCTAGTCCCTGCTGTTTTCCAGCACCATGGACACTTTCCCTGTCTTTAGTCAAAAGCATGTTAGCACCATGAACAGTTCCACCCTTTTCAGTTAAAATATTTTAGCAAAATTGCTAGTTCCTGTTGTGTGAAATTACCCTGCACAGTTCCCGTTTTCCAGCACCATGGACAGTTCCCCTGCCTTTTAGTGTCAAGTTGTTTAGCACCATGGACAGTTTCCCGTTAATCAGCACCACGGACAGTTGCCCTGTGTTTCAGTTTAAATTTACCTCCATTGTTAGTTCTCGCTGTTTTCCAGTACCATGGACAGTTCACTGTCTTTTAGTACCAAGTGGCTTGGCACCATGGACAGTTTCTGTGTTTTTGAACCATGTACACCCCCGTTACTCAGCACCATGGACAGTTCCCCTGTCTTTTAGTGTCAAGTTGTTTAGCACCATGGACAGTTTCCGTTAATCAGCACCACGGACAGTTGCCCTGTGTTTCAGTTTAAATTTACCTCCATTGTTAGTTCTCGCTGTTTTCCAGTACCATGGACAGTTCACACTGTCTTTTAGTACCAAGTGGCTTGGCACCATGGACAGTTTCCTGTGTTTTTGAACCATGTACACAATGAACCGGGTCCTGGGACCCAAGGAATGCGTCAAGGGTCCCTGAGACCCAAGGACATTGCCGGGGTCCCGGGACCCGAAGGACAAGGGTCCCTGAGACCCGAAGGACAATGCCGGGTCGCCGGGACCAAGGACAACACAAGGGTTAAATTTACCTCCATTGTTAGTTCTCGCTGTTTTCCAGTAACATGGACAGTTCACACTGTCTTTTAGTACCAAGTTTCCCTGTGTTTTGAACCATGTACACAATGAACCGGGTCCCGGGACCAAGGACAGGCCAAGGGTCCCTGAGACCACATTGCCGGGGTCCCGGGACCAAGGACAGGCCAAGGGTCCTGAGACCCGAAGGACAATCGGGTCCCGGGACCCAAGGACAACACAAGGGTTAAATTTACCTCCATTGTTAGTTCTCGCTGTTTTCCAGTACCATGGACAGTTCACACTGTCTTTTAGTACCAAGTTTCCCCTGTGTTTTTGAACCATGTACACAATGAACCGGGTCCCGGGACACGAAGGACAGCGCCAAGGGTCCCTGAGACCCGAAGGACAATGCCGGGGTCCCGGGACCCGAAGGACAGCGTCAAGGGTCCCTGAGACCCGAAGGACAATGCCGGGGTCCCGGGACCCGAAGGACAACACAAGGGTTAAATTTACCTCCATTGTTAGTTCTCGCTGTTTTCCAGTACCATGGACAGTTCACACTGTCTTTTAGTACCAAGTTTCTGTGTTTTTGAACCATGTACACAATGAACCGGGTCCGGGGACCCGAAGGACAGCGCCAAGGGTCCCTGAGACCCGAAGGACAATGCCGGGGTCCCGGGACCCGAAGGACAGCGCCAAGGGACCCGAAGGACAATGCCGTGGGTCGCGGGACCCGAAGGACAACACAAGGGTTAAATTTACCTCCATTGTTAGTTCTCGCTGTTTTCCAGTACCATGGACAGTTCACACTGTCTTTTAGTACCAAGTGGCTTGGCACCATGGACAGTTTCCCTGTGTTTTTGAACCATGTACACCCCCGTTACTCAGCACCATGGATAGTTCCCCTGTCTTTTAGTGTCAAGTTGTTTAGCACCATGGACAGTTTCCCCGTTAATCAGCACCACGGACAGTTGCCCTGTGTTTCAGTTTAAATTTACCTCCATTGTTAGTTCTCGCTGTTTTCCAGTACCATGGACAGTTCACACTGTCTTTTAGTACCAAGTGGCTTGGCACCATGGACAGTTCCCTGTGTTTTTGAACCATGTACACAATGAACCGGGTCCCGGGACCCAAGGACAGCGTCAAGGGTCCCTGAGACCCGAAGGACAACGCCGGGGTCCCGGAGACCCGAAGGACAGCGCCAAGGGTCCCTGAGACCCGAAGGACAATGCCGGGGTCCCGGGACCCGAGGGACAGCGTCAAGGGTCCCTGAGACCCGAAGGACAATGCCGGGGTCCCGGGACCAAGGACAGCGCCAAGGGACCCGAAGGACAATGCCGTGGTCGCCGGGACCCGAAGGACAACACAAGGGTTAACGGATCGGAGAATAGTGCTTTGACGGCATCTACTGGTAGAACGCTGTATCGCCTGTCCTAAAGTCAAAATCACAGCCACCGGAAACATAACCGGATGTGTTTTGACCCATTTACCTTGGTCTATGAGCTTGTTATTTTGATGAGATGTATTTGTATGAAATTTTATCTGTAGGCTTTTCATTTTGCTAAATGTGGACCCTTGCTTTTTGCCTGTTTTTTTCAATGTGGTCTGTAAACCTTTTGGCAGCCAAAAACGGTTTGAGAGGAGAGACAGTTGACACAGTCTATGAGCTTGTTATTTTGATGAGATGTATTTGTATGAAATTTTATCTGTAGGCTTTTCATTTTGCTAAATGTGGACCCTTGCTTTTTTACCTGTTTTTTTCAATGTGGTCTGTAAACCTTTTGGCAGCCAAAAACGGTTTGAGAGGAGAGACAGTTGACACAGTCTATGAGCTTGTTATTTTGATGAGATGTATTTGTATGAAATTTTATCTGTAGGCTTTTCATTTTGCTAAATGTGGACTCTTGCTTTTTGCCGTTTTTGTTATCAAAAGTAAATGTAAAAGAGAGTCATGACACACTCTGTCCCTTTGTGACAGAAACAACACGGAACTGATGAAGCTCACAGACAAGGCTGCGATAGCCTCAAAGGTGGTAGGGAGGAACGTTTAAGTGGCTGTTGGTTTTAGCGGATGTGTGTCTTTGACCACAGTGCACGGTTGTGATCTTCACTCTTGACTTGGCATCCCTCGCTTGCCGCTGGTGATGACGCATGTTCCCATGCTGAGAAGGTGCATATCGTAGATGTGTCTGCGGATAGTCGTATGGGCTTTTCACTGTGGGATCTACGTAGCAACACAATAAGGCCAACAGGTCCCCAATGTTGTGCTGTTGCGTGACCTCAATAAAAAGGGGCCTGTCAAAGCGACTCTCTTGTGTTCCTATGAAATCGCAGCCGCCTCGGGTGACACATTTCACATGAACACGTCCCAAGTTTTTCTTCTCGTGATCTGTTAGGGTCCTGTTGTTTAGGCGCAGACAGTCGTACAATGCGGACATGGTGTTGGTGGATGAAGTGTCTGTCTTTGTAGAGCGTGAACTTGTTCCTGATATTGACAAGGGTGGCCCGAGTCAAGCATTGGTGAATGTAAATACGGGGCTGTTATTGGTTTTGTAGCGTGTGGTGACACGCTCACTTGATCCTATCTTTCACACAGGCTTTTGGTGTTAGATATAACTCGAGATTGAATCGCACGAGTCATAGTAGCTTCTGTGGTCTCGAGCAAGGGTTGCCGTGTCCGGGATCGCTCTCTGACCATCACCGTCGACAGTCTTGCCTCTCTCCTTGAGAATAGTCGAGGTCATTACCATGGTCACCACGTACATGCCATAAATTATGATGTTGAACACAGCGATGGCACACTCCATGTTATGCAGCCTCTGAGCGTTGCTGGTCAGAGGTCGATACAGTAACTCCATGCACCC
The DNA here is from genome assembly GCA_013375575.1 of Percina caprodes. Taxonomy (NCBI): domain Eukaryota; kingdom Metazoa; phylum Chordata; class Actinopteri; order Perciformes; family Percidae; genus Percina; species Percina caprodes. The sequence continues at coordinate 17,599 of JABXJD010000928.1, read as the reverse complement.
TGCTATCACAGCCATGAACAGCTCAATGTTCATCATGACGAGACACATGATCACGGTCCTGGTGCTCTTGGACTCTGGACCCCTGTACAGACCTGACACATCGTCCATTTTCAGTTTGCTTTTGACGGCAAAGTAGCTGAGCACTGTGCTCACGACCATGGCCAGACATCCCAGCGTGATTAAGGCTATCCCGCGTGTATGTAGGCATACTCATATCTATTCCTATCCTGGGCCAAGGTGGAGTCTGTGGCTGGACACCCCGTGGTCCTTGTACCGTGTGTGTTGTCAATGAAGTACAGAATGTTGTTTGGGAGGGTGAGGAAGCCCACAATGAGAGAGGTGACAACGGCTATTGCCGCTCCCAGCTTACCCTTAAAGCGAGCAGCGGCTCCATTCAATAGGGTGGGCACTTTCTTGGTATTGGCTACCAGAGTCTCGATGCTCATCGGGTTCCTGTACCGATGCATATCTCAGAGAGGATCCTTGCCCCTCTTGTGGGTTTGTCACTTGTTACTTACTCACAATGCATTTTCTCCCGCAGTCAGCTGGCAATGATTCTAACACTTTAATACAATGAAGCTGCAAGAGCCCGCAATCGAATTCCGGGGCTCACATGGCACCCTGTGCGCCAAGTCAACCGCAGACCACCGTTGGTACAAGGTTCAGGGTATCACCAAAACTCTTGAGTCTATCAAGTTGTACAAGAGGCGAGGCGCAGACACAACATGATAAGCATGGACATGTTTGCCAGGGTGCTTAGGGACCTGAATGCAAATGCAGACAGTTCACTCGAATGGGTGCCAGAGTACATAAGAAGCCTGAATGCGCCAGATACCCAGGGTTTGGCACTCCATAAAGCGCTTTTGCAACTGTTGAGGTCAAAAGCTCTCACTCCAGAAGCTTGTAGGCATCTGTGGGACAGGAACCACATGTCATCCATTATAGGCAATGTGGTAGACGCTGAGTGTAAGGACGTGTTCAATGGAAAGAAGACAATGTGTGACGTGGGTCTGGTGTCTCGCCTGATTCTCACGCAGCTTGAAGCTCTGTGCCTGACTCCGATATGCGCAGGGCTTAAAGTCGCCGGTGTGCCCAGGCCTGACAGATTTAGCACCAGCGGTCGCAGCGTACCCAGAGCCTACACGTTCCACAACGGCTGTACACGGTGCACCTCCATAGGCGACATGTGGGGCTTCTACACTGAAGTGGACCTAGTGGCCCACGATACCATAAGGGACAACGTAGTGCTGCTCGAGATCAAGACGAGGAACAACGAGACACTTGATCAGGTCACCTTGTGGCGATACAACACGCAACTATGGCTGACGTGGCTGATGTTCTCCCTCACGTACCCGAGCATGGCGGAGCGGTCCGTGGCTTACCTGGTGATAGTCAGACCCGGGACAAACCAGGTTACCATAAGGACTTGCTCACGACCCACAATTTCTAGGTCCTTGCGCGCCAAGTTCCCGTGGCTGACCAGTTTCTGCCCACATGTGCTTAATTGTCTTACTCCTACATGTATGAACATGAGAGTCGAGACTCATCTGGCCATGGCAAGGGCAGGCAGGGTGGCCTCCTGGGTGGATGAGACCGAGTTGAGTTACAGGAACATGCTTTTCAATGAGGAGAAGAAGAGAATTGCCACTCAAGGCTTGGCCTGTCTGACCACAAACTTGTTATGAATCTAAAATTCACACTCAAGGCTACAGGCGTGTGTGTGGTTTGTGTGTGTGTGAGTGTTTGATTGTGACATGAACATGTGGAGTAACACGTGGAGGGAAATCTCTGTGTCTCAATGTGTAATTGTCCAGCCAGTGCTTTCTTAGCTGGGATCCTTTGCTTGTGGGCTTTATAAAACAGCACATGTGTAGTTGTCTCAAGAGTCAGAGAGATCTCTGAAGCCCATGTGCTGTCTCTGACCAAGTGCTGTCAACAGGCTCCCTCTCCACATGTTTGGCAAACATGGGGTTGAGACACAATGCTATCCATGCTATGCTTGCAAACCCTCACCTGGCGCCATTCGAATTGATCGATGCACCCTGTCAACAGAAGGATTGGACTCTGATAGACCATCTCATGGTCATCCACAAAGTCAAGGAGAGTGACTACATTGAGGATGACCCGCGGGCGTCCATAGTGAACATGGCCAGAACGCTGGCCTGTGGCTACATCTCAGAGAATGAGGGTAGTCGGTGTGTGGTGCTTGTCAAAGATGGAACTAGGGCTCCGAAGCCGGCCGTGAGGAGCTCAGACTCAGCCGCACGCCTGCGCCTCACATTCAGTTCTGTAAGCGCAATCTGTGTGCCATAGAGTACACAATGATGAAGCTTTTGGCCGACATGGGTATGAAAAACAAGTTGTTTCTAGTGACCGGGGCAAAGGGAGAGGACAAGGGGACCTCTGTCGATAACCTTGTGTCATTTCACAAGAAGTACATGGAGGGCCAGAATAACAGTGTGTCGCTGGACACGCTCAACGCTCGGAAACCTCGCGAGAATGAGCTCTGCAATGTACATCCCAATCACGCAGACGGAAAGATAGAAAGACCCGATGGTCTTGAGGGTGTCTTTGTGGCGAGCTTTGCGGACCCAGAGACGTCACAATTGTCTTTGTTGCGTGTCGTGTGTCGTCTGTGTAGGACCACAGAGGCTGACACACTGCTCGTGGAATTGGCCAACTTGCTTACGGGCAATGTGACCGTGTGCTCTGGAGACTCTGACGTGGTGGCCGTACTGACAGCTTGTGGACGGGAAGGTATTACTTTGAGGATGGACAACAAGAGCTACCGGGAGAATAAAGACATGCACATGTCGAGCTACGGCAAGCTGTTGTTTGCTGTCCCCGAGAAACAAGTGCTGAAAGTGCCACTCCTGGAGCTCTCGTCAAGCGAGGGTAGGTTCCGAGTTCTGTGTGACATTGCTGCCGAGGACGAACACCTGCTGCTACCAGAGACGCGAGAGCAGCATGACAAATTTGAAGTCAGTCTGGATTACCACGGGTCAGCTGTGGGGAGAGTTGACATAAAGCTAAACGTAGCTAGGTACCTGTACCAGGCTGGGATCAGGGGCTCTCTGTACCTCACCTTTCTGTCTAGGTTCTCGACCAAAGGGGACCGATTGAATGTGTTGTGTCGCGCTGTGGATGCACACTGTGTCAATGGAAAACGGTCAGTTTCATATTCGAAACACTATGGCCCGCATCTGACCAGAGTCTGACACTGAGTTCTGAATTGGAAACCTTCAAGTTTACGGGTGAAAAGAGGAAAATCTCCTGTCTGCAGGAGCACAAAGAAATCCCTGAGCTTGAGCTAGAAGAGTGTGCACACGTGGCGAACCAGAACAGGGAACAGAAGACCTTGTGCGGTCTCAGGCACTTGAGCAATGCGTACATGAAAGGTCTGATTCCAAGAGACAGTTACCCTCGGTATTTGAGATTGAACCAAGCTGGCAGGCATTTTTTCATGCGCATCAAAAGAGACGTGATCAGATGTGATAAGGAGCGTAGGGAAAAGCTGGTGTTTATGGCGCTGTGTGGGACAGACTACAACAAGGTGCCAGCAGGACTGGGGATTAGGAGATTGATGACCGCAGTTGTGACCAGGTACACTGAGTTTTCCTCTTGGTGTCATTCACTGAAGAGTCTATGGGACACAATAGACACATGTTCTCCTCGGGACTGCTACAATGTGGGTGTTCAACTCGGAATTGACAAATGTCCCCAAGTCAGTCCGGTCTAAATATTGGACTGAATTGAATTGCGAGCTGATGGTCAGGAGCATGAAATATGCATACCAAGTGTGGAACCTGATGACACCAAGACCTGGTCCCGAGTATGGGTTCCCCGCATGTGATGGTGCCCGCTAGCAAATTTGGTTAATGTGTACAGTGTGATATGTGATACATATTTTTTGTGCAGTGTACAATAAACTCCTTTAACCCACCCTGTACTGTCTCACAGAGTGCTTCTTTATGTTTCAGTGATTTATTTTATTTTTGCTAGAGTTTGATGTCTTACAGTTTCAGATATCATACCAAGAAGAGAGAGAAATCAGTGACAAACTTCACACATTGTGCTCCAAGCATAATTATGTTTAATGACTCAGCACCATGGACAGTTCCCCCTGTCTTTTAGTGTCAAGTTGTTTAGCACCATGGACAGTTTCCCCCGTTAATCAGCACCACGGACAGTTCCCCCTGTCTTTTAGTGTCAAGTTGTTTAGCACCATGGACAGTTTCCCCCGTTAATCAGCACCACGGACAGTTGCCCTGTGTTTCAGTTTAAATTTACCTCCATTGTTAGTTCTCGCTGTTTTCCAGTACCATGGACAGTTCACACTGTCTTTTAGTACCAAGTGGCTTGGCACCATGGACAGTTTCCCTGTGTTTTTAACCATGTACACTTCCAGACACTACTACACTACACTACACTACAGAGGTACATTGTATAGTAACTTATGGTTTGCTACAGTATAATCCATGCACATTGCCTCAAGATACACCACAGTATGAAGAAAGAAAAGTACAGAATTACAACAGAAATCAAACAAGTACAGTGTGCACATCTCAAGGGATACATTTCCGTGGTTGGTGGTAGCATGACAGCAAATCACGCCATCATGGTCACAAACATGGTGTGTGACAAGAGGGCCTTGTGGTGGTCCCTCACAGGAGCACTGTACTCAAGGCTTCCTCACACTCGTGAGACGTGATCAGATGTGATAAGGAGCGTAGGGAAAAGCTGGTGTTTATGGCGCTGTGTGGGACAGACTACAACAAGGTGCCAGCAGGACTGGGGATTAGGAGATTGATGACCGCAGTTGTGACCAGGTACACTGAGTTTTCCTCTTGGTGTCATTCACTGAAGAGTCTATGGGACACAATAGACACATGTTCTCCTCGGGACTGCTACAATGTGGGTGTTCAACTCGGAATTGACAAATGTCCCCAAGTCAGTCCGGTCTAAATATTGGACTGAATTGAATTGCGAGCTGATGGTCAGGAGCATGAAATATGCATACCAAGTGTGGAACCTGATGACACCAAGACCTGGTCCCAGTATGGGTTCCCGCATGTGATGGTGCCCGCTAGCAAATTTGGTTAATGTGTACAGTGTGATATGTGATACATATTTTTGTGCAGTGTACAATAAACTCCTTTAACCCACCCTGTACTGTCTCACAGAGTGCTTCTTTATGTTTCAGTGATTTATTTTATTTTTGCTAGAGTTTGATGTCTTACAGTTTCAGATATCATACCAAGAAGAGAGAGAAATCAGTGACAAACTTCACACATTGTGCTCCAAGCATAATTATGTTTAATGACTCAGCACCATGGACAGTTCCCCTGTCTTTTAGTGTCAAGTTGTTTAGCACCATGGACAGTTTCCCCGTTAATCAGCACCACGGACAGTTCCCCTGTCTTTTAGTGTCAAGTTGTTTAGCACCATGGACAGTTTCCCCGTTAATCAGCACCACGGACAGTTGCCCTGTGTTTCAGTTTAAATTTACCTCCATTGTTAGTTCTCGCTGTTTTCCAGTACCATGGACAGTTCACACTGTCTTTTAGTACCAAGTGGCTTGGCACCATGGACAGTTTCCCTGTGTTTTTAACCATGTACACTTCCAGACACTACTACACTACACTACACTACAGAGGTACATTGTATAGTAACTTATGGTTTGCTACAGTATAATCCATGCACATTGCCTCAAGATACACCACAGTATGAAGAAAGAAAAGTACAGAATTACAACAGAAATCAAACAAGTACAGTGTGCACATCTCAAGGGATACATTTCCGTGGTTGGTGGTAGCATGACAGCAAATCACGCCATCATGGTCACAAACATGGTGTGTGACAAGAGGGCCTTGTGGTGCTCCCTCACAGGAGCACTGTACTCAAGGCTTCCTCACACTCGTGAGACGTGATCAGATGTGATAAGGAGCGTAGGGAAAAGCTGGTGTTTATGGCGCTGTGTGGGACAGACTACAACAAGGTGCCAGCAGGACTGGGGATTAGGAGATTGATGACCGCAGTTGTGACCAGGTACACTGAGTTTTCCTCTTGGTGTCATTCACTGAAGAGTCTATGGGACACAATAGACACATGTTCTCCTCGGGACTGCTACAATGTGGGTGTTCAACTCTCGGAATTGACAAATGTCCCCAAGTCAGTCCGGTCTAAATATTGGACTGAATTGAATTGCGAGCTGATGGTCAGGAGCATGAAATATGCATACCAAGTGTGGAACCTGATGACACCAAGACCTGGTCCCAGTATGGGTTCCCGCATGTGATGGTGCCCGCTAGCAAATTTGGTTAATGTGTACAGTGTGATATGTGATACATATTTTTGTGCAGTGTACAATAAACTCCTTTAACCCACCCTGTACTGTCTCACAGAGTGCTTCTTTATGTTTCAGTGATTTATTTTATTTTTGCTAGAGTTTGATGTCTTACAGTTTCAGATATCATACCAAGAAGAGAGAGAAATCAGTGACAAACTTCACACATTGTGCTCCAAGCATAATTATGTTTAATGACTCAGCACCATGGACAGTTCCCCTGTCTTTTAGTGTCAAGTTGTTTAGCACCATGGACAGTTTCCCCGTTAATCAGCACCACGGACAGTTGCCCTGTGTTTCAGTTTAAATTTACCTCCATTGTTAGTTCTCGCTGTTTTCCAGTACCATGGACAGTTCACACTGTCTTTTAGTACCAAGTGGCTTGGCACCATGGACAGTTTCCCTGTGTTTTTGAACCATGTAGGATGTCATCTCACTCACAGTAAAGGCTCCGGGAGGCCCCTGTCTAGCCTTACAGGGACACGTCGGTCCCTGCTACACTTTATTGTCATGTTGATAGCAATCAGTAACATGCAGGTGAGAGCGGACAGGGTAACAGAAGCAGCGCCCATGAACCAAACACGGGCTATTGCACTCTCATAGTCTGTACAACCCTGAGATTGAGCGACTGTCTGAGCATGTAATTTGTCAGTGTGTTTTCGAGCGGCCTGATCCATGGCGACCATGGTCTGTAACACAGACTCTCCTCGCTCTAGCAATAGTGATGAGCGATCCGCCGCTCCCGAACGCTGGCGAGAGACGTGTGCATCTCGGCCTCAGACAGAGAGTAGATATTGGAGACTCTCCTTGGGCTCGGGTTCGCCAGGACCTCACGTATAGTTGTGTAGACACCATGAGCTCCCTCAGGTGCAGTCGTCAGCGTGTACGTGTCCCACTGTGGCTGGTAGCAGATAGGACCAAAGCACAGGTGCCCGCAAACCACGGGGCACTCAGAACTTATCTCGCCCCTGCGGTTCACTCGGCACGCTGCGACCGTGGTACTGTCGACCACCAGAGGCTCGCATATTCCAAGCGAGTTGCACAAGGGCACCTGGTAGTTTGCCTCTGCATCACTCACCATGGGCCTGTATAGCCAACAAGTCCTGTTGCCGTGTGAAGCATCAATGAAGGGCATGTACCAACGCGAGAGCACCACAGGCTTCCAATGGACCCTCTCCACGACCACAATGAGCCTGGATGACTGCGAAAGGCTCGCCACGGGTCTGTCCGTGTAGTACTCTGTGATGAATGTGGGCTCGCATCCGGTCATGTCTGATCTCATGATGCCCTGGGCACAAGAGAATAAGCGCCGGTGGGCTCCTTGTAGGGCGAATGTGACTGCGTTGAGCTGCATGGCCAACTTTAGCGCACCGCTCTTCCAGCTGTCCAGTAACTCGTTGAAGCCACTCATGTTGTTGGACCCCAAGACCGGTCGGCCACGTACAGTGGTCTTGAGGGCGGCGCTTGGAAAATGTTCCGCCACAGAGCTGAGAGCATCGTCCATCAGCCTCCTGTACGTTCGCATTACGTCTACGACTTGCGAACCCGAGCCCCTGTTTGCCAAGAGTTTAAGAACGCCCGGGTCCAGAGCACTTGTATGACCAAAGACGTCCACTAGAGCGGCTACATCACTGAAGGCCGCTTCTAGAGAGGCCATGGCCCTGGTGTACTCACGCTTGGCTGTTTTCAAGGCAAATTCAGCATCATACCAACTGCCGCTGGAGCACAGTCGATCACAAGGGTGTTGTGTTGACTTGTTTTTGTCCTCGGGTAAGCCCTTACAGGCCACTTGGGCACAATCAGGGTACTCAACTTGGAGACGGCTCGTCGTCAGGTTCAATCCCAGAAAGAAGTGGTACACTAGGAAAGGTTTTGTGCCAGGCGTGCGAATCTTCCATTTACTGGGGGTGACAATCACTCTGTGATCTGGGGAGTCCAGAGAAGCACTGGGTTCTGGCGTTTCACTGGAGCTAGTGTTCATTGGTGCTGACTGTTGACTGAACCCCACCGGGGGTCGAGCCCAGAGCAAAGCTAGTGGCAGCAGTAGAGAGACGGTCGAGAGTTGTGAGACTGTAGTCATCGCCAGTAGTCGTTATTTCAGTTTCCTAAACCGTTGTCTCCGATATGTACTGCATATCAAGCAGAGCGTTGCAGTCAGTGCAATGTTGATTAATAAAGCAAGAATGCAAGCAGTCAGACATAGTGCAGAGGTGCGTGTCGAGATGTATGTGACGTGTTGCACTCTCACTTCGGTAGCCCTCCCATCCTGCATAAGCACTCTGGACAGTCGAGAGAACGTATCCCCTAGAGCCTCAAGAGAGACGTTCATTGTGGTCATACACGCCTGGGCCTGCTCAGAAACATCTTGGTTGAAGTCAGGGCAGTAGAGCAACGCGACAGCCTCTGTAATCCTGGAGGCGAGCGGTCCGAGAGTTGCGACGTAGCCTTTCACATTGGACACCAGGCAATTGTGTCTTTGCATGTAGTAGCCTGGTGCGGGCTGAGGACACAAGGGTGGCTGGGATCCGAAAGCGAACGGCTCCAGGTTGCACGGGATCTCAACGCGCCTCACACCATGGTTGACAGCCACTATCATCTTGACCAAGTTGTCATTCTGCGTGTCCTCACTGCTTGTAATTGCTATTGGGTAACCCATACCTCCTTCGGGCCATCCATTGTGAGCATAGTCTCCCAAGTCCATGCATGAACTAGAGCCCCTGATGCACTCAACCGTCTTTGAAATCAAGTGCATACTCTCCAGGAGTGAGGTGGGCCCCGATAGTGAATCTTGGTGTACCGAGGGGAATGCAGTGGTGGCATTGTGTACTGGCTTATCGTAAAGCCACTTGTGTTCCTCTCCTGTGAGCACGGGTTTGCCAAGCCAGCGACTTGCTTCCAATACGCTTTGGAGAATTGCAGCATGACTAGAACCAGTTTCCGGTACTGTCACAGAGATCCTGGCGCGATGCTGAGCTCCGCTAATGTAACCATGGCAACCTTGGCGTTGGTTATCACGTTGAGTTATGTCTTTCTTGTCATTTTGGTGTACACCAAAGGAGGGAAACCTGAGGCTGCTGCTTCTTACAACCGTGTCTGGCGAATGGATGCAGATTGTACCCTCTCGTGATTGACAAAGGCCACCATGTCCTTGTAATTCAAGTTGACAACCTGTGCGTCGTGTGGGACAATTTTTACTTTGTCAATACTGCTCTGGGCAACAAGCTCGTTGCCTATGGGCAACGGAGCGCCTACGTTCATGTCTGAGGACAAGCCCAGTCGCAGGTTCGGGATCTCGGGAACCAGGACAAAGCTTTTGGCCTGAGACATGTTACCGGTCGCGTGCTGGAAGAACATACCTCCTTCTAGCTTATACACACCGTCCACGTGAGCGTAAGATTGCCTGCTGTCTCCAAATGTCGAGTCCCTTGTATACCGGTAGTGTAACGTCTGTAGCTTGGCGGTAGCAAAGTTGATTGTGTGTGAGAGCTCCGTGAAGGTCGGCTCCCAGTCCACAGGCGTGCCAAAGGTGTAGCCAAGGTATCCCAGAGAATATTTGCGCACTCCCCACTTGGCCATGTCTTCGATGATGCCAGCGAGGTGATGCATTGAGTAATGGACCCTTACAGCAGGGTCCCCAGTGTCCTTGCCGCTGTGTCTGTTGACCAATTTCACCTTATCACAGCTCTCAAGCACATAGTCGGCCGAGGGCACCGAGACCACGATGCCCGCACGGTTGTTGGATCTCTTGCATAGCTCCTCAAACACCACAAGTCCGATTCTCTCCTGGTGCCGTTCGTCACGGGCAGCTTGACCGCATATTCCTCTACCACGTCTCCCACGGTCCAGCGTGCCGGCTTCACTCGCTCACAACCCATAGAGAGACTCGTTGGAAACACAGATATTGTGTCCAGGTTCAGGAAAGCCCCATGCAACGAGACAAGCAGGCCCAACTCCTGTAACATAGTCTCAGCTTGCGCCTGCTCAGGCAACAGGGTGCCACTGAGCACACCTCGCACACTGTCCGCCTGGTAAACCCTCAGCTGTAGTCCTGCACTGTTCAGCACAGTTGCTGGGCGATAGATGTTTGGACAGATGATGACAATCTTCATGTCTTGGTGCCGGCACACACTGCAGTCCTTGGGGAACGGTGGAGCCTGACGACAATCAGGAATGGGATTGTTTACATCTTTCCGGTACAGGAGGTTGTTTTCCCAGTCATATATGGCTGTCAGTGTAGAACAGCTCTCCTTAGCACCACCGCTACATTTGAAGAGATTGTACTCGTGAGATTGCACATCGTACCCGCTGATCCGAATGGCATCAGAGATCATGTCTGCCGACAGGCCAGGGATCAGCTCTAACTTGGACCCATATAGATTGTTGATCATGGCAAAGTCCGCAGACTTCACACCCAGGTCCACGTCAACGACTACCACTCTAGGAGCTTGTTCGCTGCTCCCTATGGTCAATATCCAGTCAAGTACAGCTGAGAGCTCTTCCTGGCGTGGAGTGACTCTGCTAGAGTGTAAGAATCTGAGCTTCACACCGATTTTCTTTCCCCAGCCTTGGCCGAGTACAGTTTTTAAGGTGTCCACGGCCATAAGTGGCACGTACAACTCAGGAGCTGTTGTGTTCTCACCGTCCTCCTTTGACAAGGATCGCACAGCTATGGACAAGTAGTACTCTTCACCGAGACCCGGTGCACGGTCTTGTGTCACAATGTCAAACTCCACCAATACCACGTCACATTGCCGCACGTCCAGAGGCTCAGATTGAGCATCTCGCTTCGGTCCAGGCGAGCGGCTGAAAATGTCCATCTTGACTAGACAGAAACTTTCAGTCGTGGTGGGGACCGAGCCATACAACACCCTACCCAGGGTACTTATCTGGGTGTCAGGTGGTGTGCGTGCAATTTCCAGAGTCCAGTCGTTATTGCTACCTGCGACTCCTTTTGACAAGTGAGCAAACTCGCTTGAGAGACACATCGGTGAGCACAGGCCATCAGGGTTCATGTAATTCAGCAGGGCTCTGGTGCAATTGCAGGCCATACTCAGCCTTGGTTTCCACATACAGTTGACGCGTAGCATGTCAGATATACCCATCACGGTCCTGCTCCATTTGTCATTAAGGGAAACGTGGACTTGCAATGTGTCAAACAGGCCACAGTGGAAGCTTTTCACGACCAGTGAGATGTCCAGTGTGTCCACCAAGAAGCCACTTGACAAGTCTCTCTTGGTCCAATTGAGGCCTCTGGTAATGTCGTATCGCCAGATGTGTTTCTCAATTTTCTTATTGTTTGCTGCCAGCACTAACCTGTCCCCATAGCTACCCGTGTACCAAGTAAGATCGTTGAATGTGTACCGGTCAGACATGCCTGTGGGGATGGTGATTTTAGTTGGTATCGTGACCGTGTCATTTTCCGCTAGCCACACTAAATTGGCTTGCATGAACTCGATGGACACTTTGGGTTCTGGATATTGCTGACCAAGTAGTGGTTTTGCCACAGCATCGTACATGAGGTGTGCCAATTTGTAAGACGATATTTTGTTCAACATGTAGTACAATGTTTCAAAAGCATACCCTGCCTACACATGGGTTGGTACTGAAGTTGCATCTACACAGGGTGTGTTTAAGGTTAGAGAATTTAACGCACAGATTATCAACAACCCACTCTGGTCTGTCCCGCACCCACAGCATGGTCAGGCTATTGAGCGTGTCGAGAACCACTTTGGATTCTATCCTCTGTGCGGAACCCTGTGGTACCACATAATCCCTCTGGTGTCCACATATTGTGTCATGCCAGGAGTTTCCAGGTAGTATCACACTCTGACCTGCAGGACACAAGCTCCTGTGTGGCTCACAACGTTCTTTGGACTCTCTGTTCACAAATTGCCCACTCGGACACACTGCTGCACATCTTAGTCCTTCACCTCCTCTGGGATAGCTAACGGGTTGTCCCAGAGGACACCAGCGCACACAGCGTGCTTGGCGACTGGCCGTACAGCCAATCAGATATGGCGTAACCTTTGTGGGGCAATAGTTTACTTTGGGACTACACTGGTCTAGATTGACATTGTCCAATGAAGGCACAGCTTTCTGACTTGCAAGACTCACAATCAGTGTTCCTAGCACAAGTGCTACGCAATTAACCAGCTTCATGATTATTCTCATCATGCACGGATATCAGCACAGATTCGGCTCAAAATGCCATGTTTGTCGGTCCACGATGAGGACACACGCAAGAATTCCCAGAGACCCGAAGCTCTCAGATTCTCTGGTGAGATAAACACAGATACACATCATAGAGAACTTCTGGATGAGCTACATGCGTACCCCGCACCTCTAGTTGAGGAAATGTTAAAGCATGTAAATGGTTGTCTTATCCAGCAAAAGACAAGGTCTTGGCTCCACACACCTGGAGCCCACATCAACTCCCCAAAGTACTAGGTCTGTGTTGCCGGGTTTCCATCTCGCTGAATCCTTGTATACTCTACACCAGGAACCTTTGTTGATACGGACATTGTCAATAAATGCACTCACCCAAGGCTTGTTTTCATATGTGTGTGCGTATGGATGTATGTATGTATGTATGTATGTATGTATGTATGTATGTATGTACATATGTATGTATGTGTGTATGTGTCTATGTGCAACTCTCCATATTATTCTTATTGTAAACATTTACAAATGCACATGTTGAATTGTACATCATTTTATTTCATTAGGCAAGGCAAGGCAAGGCAGCTTTATTTATATAGCACATTTCAGCAACAGGGCAATTCAAAGTGCTTTACACAAAAACAGTTAAAAGAAAATAAAACCGATAAAACACAGAAGAAACAGTTTAAAATATATATATATATATATACAGCTTCATGATTATTCTCATCATGCACGGATATCAGCACAGATTCGGCTCAAAATGTATATATATGCATATATATCATATATATATATATATATATATATATATATATATATATAAACAAATAAAACACAAGAATAAAAGTTACAGTGCAGTATAAAAGAAAGAAATGAACATAATTTAAAGGAAGGCAACATCAAAAAGAAAGGTCTTCAGCATTGATTTAAAAGAACTAAGAGTAGCAGCAGACCTGCAGGTTTCTGGGAGTTTGTTCCAGATGTGAGGAGCATAGAAACTGAACGCTGCTTCCCCTGTTTAGTTCTGACTACAACCACACATACATACCCAACCACACATAAACATATAAGGTAACTGTCAAGGCAGTGGACAATATCTGCTACGCGAGCAGCTACAGCTTGAATGTCTCCAGCATGGCAGAGCAGGACCTTTGCAGCCTCCAGCACAGCTTAGCCAGAGTTTTTAAACCCTCCAGCACATAACAGTTCGGTAGCCGTATGCACTTCCTAAATGAGTAAGGAGCCTTGTCGATGGACGAGCCTGCTTTTTTCCGCACAATCCCCCCTCCGGGTAGGACAGAAGAGCGTAGTTGAGAGAGACATTCTCCATCTCCTCAAGCAAAGGTTTGTACGCCTCTATGCCCTCAAAGGCGCACAGTTCTACCGGGAGATACCAGAGCATCCTTAGACTGAGTTTCGACTTGGCAGAGTCATTATGTTTCAGTGATTTATTTTATTTTTGCTAGAGTTTGATGTCTTACAGTTTCAGATATCATACCAAGAAGAGAGAGAAATCAGTGACAAACTTCACACATTGTGCTCCAAGCATAATTATGTTTAATGACTCAGCACCATGGACAGTTCCCCTGTCTTTTAGTGTCAAGTTGTTTAGCACCATGGACAGTTTCCCGTTAATCAGCACCACGGACAGTTGCCCTGTGTTTCAGTTTAAATTTACCTCCATTGTTAGTTCTTGCTGTTTTCCAGTACCATGGACAGTTCACACTGTCTTTTAGTACCAAGTGGCTTGGCACCATGGACAGTTTCCCCTGTGTTTTTCCCCTGGGACTGGGGATTAGGAGATTGATGACCGCAGTTGTGACCAGGTACACTGAGTTTTCCTCTTGGTGTCATTCACTGAAGAGTCTATGGGACACAATAGACACATGTTCTCCTCGGGACTGCTACAATGTGGGTGTTCAACTCTCGGAATTGACAAATGTCCCCAAGTCAGTCCGGTCTAAATATTGGACTGAATTGAATTGCGAGCTGATGGTCAGGAGCATGAAATATGCATACCAAGTGTGGAACCTGATGACACCAAGACCTGGTCCCCAGTATGGGTTCCCGCATGTGATGGTGCCCGCTAGCACATTTGTACCTCTGTAGTGTAGTGTAGTGTAGTAGTGTCTGGAAGTGTACATGGTTCAAAAACACAGGGAAACTGTCCATGGTGCCAAGCCACTTGGTACTAAAAGACAGTGTGAACTGTCCATGGTACTGGAAAACAGCGAGAACTAACAATGGAGGTAAATTTAAACTGAAACACAGGGCAACTGTCCGTGGTGCTGATTAACGGGGAAACTGTCCATGGTGCTAAACAACTTGACACTAAAAGACAGGGGAACTGTCCATGGTGCTGAGTCATTAAACATAATTATGCTTGGAGCACAATGTGTGAAGTTTGTCACTGATTTCTCTCTTCTTGGTATGATATCTGAAACTGTAAGACATCAAACTCTAGCAAAAATAAAATAAATCACTGAAACATAAAGAAGCACTCTGTGAGACAGTACAGGGTGGGTTAAAGGAGTTTATTGTACACTGCACAAAAATATGTATCACATATCACACTGTACACATTAACCAAATTTGCTAGCGGGCACCATCACATGCGGGAACCCATACTGGACCAGGTCTTGGTGTCATCAGGTTCCACACTTGGTATGCATATTTCATGCTCCTGACCATCAGCTCGCAATTCAATTCAGTCCAATATTTAGACCGGACTGACTTGGGGACATTTGTCAATTCCGAGAGTTGAACACCCACATTGTAGCAGTCCCGAGGAGAACATGTGTCTATTGTGTCCCATAGACTCTTCAGTGAATGACACCAAGAGGAAAACTCAGTGTACCTGGTCACAACTGCGGTCATCAATCTCCTAATCCCCAGTCCTGCTGGCACCTTGTTGTAGTCTGTCCCACACAGCGCCATAAACACCAGCTTTTCCCTACGCTCCTTATCACATCTGATCACGTCTCACGAGTGTGAGGAAGCCTTGAGTACAGTGCTCCCTGTGAGGGAGCACCACAAGGCCCTCTTGTCACACACCATGTTTGTGACCATGATGGCGTGATTTGCTGTCATGCTACCACCAACCACGGAAATGTATCCCTTGAGATGTGCACACTGTACTTGTTTGATTTCTGTTGTAATTCTGTACTTTTCTTTCTTCATACTGTGGTGTATCTTGAGGCAATGTGCATGGATTATACTGTAGCAAACCATAAGTTACTATACAATGTACCTCTGTAGTGTAGTGTAGTGTAGTAGTGTCTGGAAGTGTACATGGTTAAAAAACACAGGGGAAACTGTCCATGGTGCCAAGCCACTTGGTACTAAAAGACAGTGTGAACTGTCCATGGTACTGGAAAACAGCGAGAACTAACAATGGAGGTAAATTTAAACTGAAACACAGGGCAACTGTCCGTGGTGCTGATTAACGGGGGAAACTGTCCATGGTGCGAAACAACTTGACACTAAAAGACAGGGGGAACTGTCCGTGGTGCTGATTAACGGGGGAAACTGTCCATGGTGCTAAACAACTTGACACTAAAAGACAGGGGGAACTGTCCATGGTGCTGAGTCATTAAACATAATTATGCTTGGAGCACAATGTGTGAAGTTTGTCACTGATTTCTCTCTCTTCTTGGTATGATATCTGAAACTGTAAGACATCAAACTCTAGCAAAAATAAAATAAATCACTGAAACATAAAGAAGCACTCTGTGAGACAGTACAGGGTGGGTTAAAGGAGTTTATTGTACACTGCACAAAAAATATGTATCACATATCACACTGTACACATTAACCAAATTTGCTAGCGGGCACCATCACATGCGGGGAACCCATACTCGGGACCAGGTCTTGGTGTCATCAGGTTCCACACTTGGTATGCATATTTCATGCTCCTGACCATCAGCTCGCAATTCAATTCAGTCCAATATTTAGACCGGACTGACTTGGGGACATTTGTCAATTCCGAGAGTTGAACACCCACATTGTAGCAGTCCCGAGGAGAACATGTGTCTATTGTGTCCCATAGACTCTTCAGTGAATGACACCAAGAGGAAAACTCAGTGTACCTGGTCACAACTGCGGTCATCAATCTCCTAATCCCCAGTCCTGCTGGCACCTTGTTGTAGTCTGTCCCACACAGCGCCATAAACACCAGCTTTTCCCTACGCTCCTTATCACATCTGATCACGTCTCACGAGTGTGAGGAAGCCTTGAGTACAGTGCTCCTGTGAGGGAGCACCACAAGGCTCTTGTCACACACCATGTTTGTGACCATGATGGCGTGATTTGCTGTCATGCTACCACCAACCACGGAAATGTATCCCTTGAGATGTGCACACTGTACTTGTTTGATTTCTGTTGTAATTCTGTACTTTTCTTTCTTCATACTGTGGTGTATCTTGAGGCAATGTGCATGGATTATACTGTAGCAAACCATAAGTTACTATACAATGTACCTCTGTAGTGTAGTGTAGTGTAGTAGTGTCTGGAAGTGTACATGGTTAAAAACACAGGGAAACTGTCCATGGTGCCAAGCCACTTATACTAAAAGACAGTGTGAACTGTCCATGGTACTGGAAAACAGCGAGAACTAACAATGGAGGTAAATTTAAACTGAAACACAGGGCAACTGTCCGTGGTGCTGATTAAGGGGAAACTGTCCATGGTGCTAAACAACTTGACACTAAAAGACAGGGGAACTGTCCGTGGTGCTGATTAACGGGGAAACTGTCCATGGTGCTAAAAACTTGACACTAAAGACAGGGGAACTGTCCATGGTGCTGAGTCATTAAACATAATTATGCTTGGAGCACAATGTGTGAAGTTTGTCACTGATTTCTCTCTCTTCTTGGTATGATATCTGAAACTGTAAGACATCAAACTCTAGCAAAAATAAAATAAATCACTGAAACATAAAGAAGCACTCTGTGAGACAGTACAGGGTGGGTTAAAGGAGTTTATTGTACACTGCACAAAAATATGTATCACATATCACACTGTAACACATTAACCAAATTTGCTAGCGGCACCATCACATGCGGGAACCCATACTCGGGACCAGGTCTTGGT